>JAOYMU010000292.1:33285277-33301608 GCA_025802295.1 Psammodynastes pulverulentus | reverse complement strand
CGGGACATCACCTCGACGGCCTCGTTGGGGTGGGACGGGGTAGAAAAGTACAGCTGGGTGTCATCAGCGTACAGATGTAATCTACCCCGAACCCACGGATGATCTCACCCAGCGGCTTCATATACGTGTTGAACAGGAGGGGCGAGAGGTTCTACAATTTGTGTCATTTGACATTGATGTCTACAGGTATATTGGTAATAAACATCTGGTTCATTATTTGACATTACTTATGTCTTCCCATGTACTTCTGTGTTTCAAATGTTTATTCCAGATTTTTCCCTAGACCACTTTGTATGTCATATAGGAATGCTAACCAATGTATAATTGTAATGAATTTTATATCTATTATAAAAAGTAGTAATTATTTTTTTAGATTCCATGTCCTATAAGTTCTCCAGAACCTTAAAAAAAAACCATATTTTCTCAAATGCGATTTCTGATAATTTTTATTGGCTTGATGAATTATTATTCTAATATTGATTCTAGCAATTTGACTATAATTTTTGTGAATATCCGGTTATTTGCTTAACATGTAATATGATAGAATATAACTTAATACTAAGCAAAATTAAATTTTTCCTTCCCTCATTCCTTCAAGGGCATAGGAAGATAAAATATTGAGACGTTTTCCCTAACTGTATGGCAGTATGAAATTAAACTTGGTAGAAACTGATCAAAACAGTTTCTGATTTTTATAATTACTCTCTTTAATGCAGCCAGTATTTCTGGATGTTCTAAAGATCCCCTCACCCCTTTCAAACTATCTTTTAAATAAAGGGCACTAAAAATAAAAAGTATGTGTATATGTATATAGAGAGGCAAGATGGTGAACATCCCTAGAGTGTAACTGGCCCAAGTCATCCAGTTACTTGCAGCTGTCAATATTGAGGAGGTTGTCCTTTATATTTTAAAGATGCATTCATGTATTTTTTTTAATATGCATCTTGTCCTTCAAATGCACATAGTTTTCAGGGAATACCATTTATCCAGCCATTGGAAGGAATACCTGACTACCTTAAGTTACTGTAAATGCTATAGAATACTTAAGACATATTTTGCTCTGTAAGTGCCCCAAGAATATCTCTTGATAGATGAATTCAGCATGCTAAAATTATTATAAAAACAATAAGAGCAGAATGTAGTAAATTGAATTGCATAAAGATATCCAGGACTAGTGTAAAATATAAATGATTTTGAGTTGATCTATAAGTGGTAACTTCAAATTTCAATCTGTTTCATTAGATGCGGTAGGTAAATCATATCAAATACTAACATGCTAATATGTGGACATGATGTAGACATTTGCTTTGAAGAAAAATTCAGAAAAAGACACCGTTAGAGGTTTTGTTTTGAAAGAAACCAGGATTGTATGATTTAAAAGAACTAATCTCTGTGGATACAGCAAGACTTAAATAGTTTACTAAAGTTGTGCTTTTAAGACAATTTCATAATATAAATCTCATTAAATCCAGATCTGCCATCCTGAAACTTTTATGGTAGGTTTCTCTATATGGCACTCCCTGTGGGCTATCTTGTAGAAGCCATTTTTCAAAGGTTTATGTTGCTCTAGTGGAAGAGGAGAGACAAAAAACCTCTTCTGCTTAAGAAATGTGATTACACGAAGATCAATTTTACCTGTTATGTGTTTCTTATTAAGAAAATCTAGTTTTAAATGTACAAGTTGCAGATTACATCACAATACTTACACTGCATGTGTTTGGATACAGATGTGTATCCCACAATCAGCCAGATATTTAGCCTGGATTTGGCATTTTTATTTACCTATCAAGTCCCTCCTAAGAATTTGGAATAGACCGATGTTGTTGCTTGATAGTGTTAAAAGTATTGTTGGGGAGTGTAGTAAAGGTATGGGAATGCAATTTGGCATCAACAGCTATAGCCATAATGGCAAGAAAATTGTTGAAGCTGATGGAATACAGCTTAACAATGAAGATTTGATAACAGTAGTGGCACCCGAAGAAGACTTCAAATATTTCGGGCATTTGGAAGCTTCCAATTTATTGCAAAATCAGGTCAAAATACTTCTACTAAATATATTGTAGAATCATAAGACTGGAAGGGATCTTGGAAGTCTTCTAGTCCAGCCCTCTGCTAGGACTTATACCATCCTGGACAAAATGGTTGTCTTGTAAATTTCCAATGATGGAGCACCCCAACTTCAGGAGGCAAACTTTTCTGTTGATCAAACATTCTCACTGTCAGGAAATTCCTCCATATTTTCAAGCTTAATCTCCTTCTAATGAGCTCTGGTGCTACAGAGAATCAAATGAGTTTTCTGAAAATGTTGAAAATAAAGCTAAACAATGGACATATCATTAAAGCAATTAATACCTGAGCAGTCCTGCATATTTGATATGCAGCAGGAATAGTTGAATGGACTCAGATAGAATTTGATAATTTGGATTGCAAAACAAGAAAATAATGACAATGCACCATGTTTTGTACCCAAAAAGTAGTACTGATTGGCTGTATTTGTGAAGAGCTAAAATGGTAGAGGATTTGTACAGATTAAGAAAATGTGGCCTGAATGACTACATTAAAAAAGCCAAGAACCTTTGATGAAGGCAGTCTATCAGGAAAAATTCTTGAAAATAATAAAGATGAAGACCAGATATAGAAAAGAAACAATTGAAAACCAATTTATTAATTGGAATTAAAGCCAATGCATGATCAATACTTGAAGGATGTAAAAGGAAAAACTAATAAAAACTCACATAGAATTAGTTAAGATCAGAAGTGTTCAGGAAACAGAAGGGTTTATTTTATGACTCACAACAAACTTTGCCAATTAATTTTACGAAGGCAAAAATTCAAATGTCATAACAGCCAATATCACCTTTGTAATAAAAAGGATGAAACAATTGACCATTTTGATCAGTGGCTACCACAAAATTTCACAAGCCGACTACAAGCAGCATCATAACTAAGTTCCCAGAATTCATTGGAAATTTTTCCAGAGGCTTGGAGTTGAATGTAGTTAAAACTACTGGACCATCAAATTGAGAAGATTTTGGAAAATGATCAGGTTGAGATCTTAAGGGACATTTAACTTTCAAACAGATAAGACACCTTGTACTAAGATGCCTGATATAATAGTTGTTGAAAATAAGAAAGTCTGGTTCATTGACATTGCTATTCTGGGTGATGCTAAGATTGAGTAAAAACAATTGGAAAATTATGAAATAGCAGGACTTGTAGATCAAAATTGAACACTTAATGGAAAAAGAAATCTGTTGTACCAATCTTACTTAGAATCCTCAGAGTACTATCTAAAGGGCTTCGTCAATATCAGGAAATACTGAATTTTTTGGACCTGAATACCCTAATTTTACAAAAGACCAACCTGCTTGGAACTGCCTATATTCTTAGACATTACCTTAAAAATTCTTGGATCCTTGTTTAGGACTTGAATTATTTAGTTTCCACCACTGAAACTGGATTGTGAATCTAATTGTAGATTACCCACCCATAATAATAATTTCTCCATAATTTCCTTTCCATAAGAAGTGATTAGTCATTAAATTTGTCTTTTTTGTTTTTCAGCTTGATCCAAGAATTATTCAGCCTTTTTTGGCAGACTGTAGACAGACGATTGCCAAATTAGATAATCAGAACATGAAGGCTATTAAGGGATTGGAGGATAGGCTTTATGCTCTGGACCAGATGATAGCTAGCTGCAGCAGGCTCGTTAATGAACAAAAAGAACTTGCTCAGGTAAGGCAAGATGGTCTTTTTTATAATAATATTATGTTCTGATAATTGTTCAATAAATTGCATTTGTTTAGATTAAACTCCTTTATCTTAACAGAACATTTTTTTTAATCACAGATATGGATATCTTCCTACAACAGTATGAAACCCATTACCTCATTTTTTAGCTCAGGCACTGATTTTGGTGTGGACATTTTAGTATAAATATATTTGCTGCTCAACTCCCAGTAAGTCTTTGAAGGTATCACCAGATACCTGGAGTCAGGAGATTTAAGTTCTGTACCTCTGATATAATCCCACTTTTTTGTATTATTTAGCATTGCTCTCATGATTGAAGTCAATGATCACTTATACCAGGGGTGTCAAACTCATTTTCACCATGGGCCACATCAGCGTAATGGTTGCCCTCAAAGGGCCACATGTAGCTGTAAGACAGTATAAATGTAACCAAATGTCCTAAAGATAATCGGAACTTTACAGCTCTCTAGGGCCACATAAAATGACGTGGCGGGCCACATTTGGCCGCAGGCCTTGAGTTTGACACCTGTGACTTATACTGAGATAATGCTCATCTGATGTACAAAATACATATCCTATTATTTCTGTGAATTAGAAGCGGCTGAAGTGAATTATCCGAAGAATCAGCCATTATAGTCAAGCACAAGGAAATTGCAATTCAACAATTGGAAATAGTTTAATTCTAGAATATTATGAAATAGTTTGCCTCATATGTGAGAACTATTTCTTTCCCAAATGTAAAGAATTAACATCTTAATTCTAAATGGAAGCATTTGCGGTGTGTTAAGATTTTTTTTTTAAATTTACCCCTATTATTCAGTATCATTGTGAGGTATATGGTTTATTATTATTCTTTTGTTTTTAATTCTCTGTTTTTTCTGTCATTGATGGTTGGAGCCATAGGGAGTAGAGCATCATAGGAATATTAATAATAAAATAAATATGGCTGAATGGACAATTAAAAAGAGTTGCTATGCATAATGCGTTAGCAGAGGGCAGTTCCCATCCTTGAAGTTTTTGCATTTTTTCTTTTCGATTCCACCCTCCCCCCACCTTTATTTTTTTTATAAATAACTCAAGGCAGTGAACAAAGGCTCAGCATGTTCTACTTTGAAGATTTAACTTGGTTGTCCAGTAGTCTTATTGGAGGAGTTATCTGTGCATATATACTATATATACAATTTGGATAACCAGAAAAAGCCTTCAAACTAATTATGCTAAACCTTTCAGAGAAAGATCCATTTTAAATGCTTGCATAGTCTTAACATATATCAGTTTATATAATCTTCCTTTTTCCTAGGTTAGATTGATTTGCAGTCTTCTTCCAATCTGATACAGGGGCTGGGATCCCAAAAGCTAAACATCCCAAATTTTAAAGGTTTTCCTTACTTATTTGCTTTTAAGAGTACCTTTTCTGGGTCCCTCTTATCACACATTGCTTTTTGTAGCTGTCCTTTTCAAAAGTTGTTCTCCACATGTTGAGCTAAAGGTATAGTAGCACATTTGTGCCTTCTCTTGCTTTAGAACCCCAGAGCACTTATTTGGTTCTTAATAAAATGCATTTTAAAATCAGAACATAAATGGTATTGATTTAATTTATTAATATGCCAATTGAAAACAACAGGAAAATGAAGATTGAAAGGTCAGTTGCAGGTGTTATCAGATAGTTTGATATTTTGTGTTAATATCACTGAATACAATTGTACAAAACAGTTAAAAAGCTCCAACAAAAATGCATAAATATTTCTAAAATCAATATGAGTTAAGAAAGTAGTTCATGATAGCACCATATATACAAATAGAATACTAATGAAAAAAACTATTAATCAAAAATGCTAAATATTTAAAACTAGTAGCAGAATTAGTAATCTATGAATAAATAACAAGTATTTTTATTTATTTGTCAAGCATGTATTAGATAGCAGATATAAGTATAAACATTATTAATACATGGATACGAATAAAAGGGGACATTAGGGCAGGGACGGTAGGCATGTTGGTGTGTTTATGCATACCAGACCTCTTAGAAATGGGGTGAGGTCAACAGTAGACAGTCTGAGGTTAAAATTTTGGGGGTAAGTAGAAATAAAGACTTTTAATATTTAGTAATTTATTCATAGTGGGAGATAACTAACCAATATACAGTTAATGATTCTACAGTTATTTCTGTATTTAAGTGAGCTTGGATATAATTCAAACAAAAATAAGAAAATAAACATAGTTTCTTATTGCATAATTGCATGTGTATATAACATCTTATTCAATATGGTCAGTAGGTGGCAATATATTCTAAGAATTCTTTCACTTAGTTTCTAACATAATGCAACTTTGTTAAACTTAAATTACCTGCTGTGTTTTTATTGATAAAGTCATTTGATGCCCTTTAAAATATTTTTATATGAAGGTATGAAACAATTATCTAGAACAGGGGTCTCCAACGCCCAGGTGGACTGGCTTCGGTCTGCGGCACTTCAGGAACCAGTCCGTGCAAACAAGCAAAGCTCCATCCAGCGAAGCCCCATCCAGTACACGTGGGATCCAAGCAGTGTGGAAAACCATGCCCCCAGGCTCGAAAAAATCTCCCTCCGTGGAATGGGTCCCTGGCACCCAAAAGATTGGGGCTGTTGATCTAGACTATTATCTATCTTTTTCAAGATCTTAGTGGAGGGCTATTATAGTGTTCTGAAACCATTTTAGCTATTAGTATGGATACAAATAAATTGTCCATAGGTGATTCTGGTTTGCAAAAAGAAAGTCTTCTGAAGTTATTGGGAATGAATTAATGTAATTTTTATTTGACAGAGAGAACAAACAATGTTTCTATTCTTACATCAATTTATTTTATTAAGGGATTTTTGGCTAATCAGAAGAGAGCAGAGAACTTGAAAGATCCTTCTGTATTACCTGACTTGTGCTTGAGCCATGCAAATCAACTGATGATCATGTTAACTAACCACAGGAAACTTTTAGATATTAAACAAAAATGTACTACTGCCAAACAAGAACTTGCAAATAATTTACAAGTCCGACTGAAGTAAGTGAAACTATTGCAGTAATTTATTTCACCTCATGTATGTGTACTATTATAATTACTGTTTAGAAATTATGTCCCAAATATTTCTTTCTTTCTTTGAATGACTTGCTCAGAACTATATAATTATTATATTCAGGAGCCACCTGTTTAGTTTGCCGTGTCCTTTTCACCAAGCTTGCAACTTCCTTTGCAATTAAGTGCATAGGATTTTGATTCTTTTATTGTAATATCAAATCTTCAATAGACCCCTAGCACTAATAAAATGTATTTCTGAATGTGTGTAGTCACATTTTTTTCCAGCTTCAAATTAATATGGGGGAAATCTTGCATTTCCTGCATATATGGTAATAGAGGAAAGTACTATTAAAAATAAGTGAATAAGGAGAAGAAACAAAGTATATGAAAAGGAAGCAGGCATGTTGACCTTGGTCATTAGCAAATAAAAGTTACTGTGGAGCATCTTTTTCTATTGAGATTCTCCACATGAATAAAGACTCTGGAAAACCAGAATCTTCCCTTGGTGAATATTGGCTGTCTGTTGCAGGCACACACTCACTTTGACTGCTTTTTGAGTGCTTGGCAACTAGTTCACTTTTCTGAGTGCTTGCAAATTTCTGCAGTCACATAACTGCAATTTGTGATGTATTTTTACCAACTTCCAGCAAAAGATCTCCATTCAGAAGGATAGATTTGCACTTATGAGCGTGGCATCCGGTTGACAACTGCTGCAAAATATGGCATAAAATTAGGTCTGGCACATAAATGCTTTGATTCACGATCATATCAACTTATGACTAGAAATCTGGTCCCAATTGCAACCATAAGTTGAAGATTATCTGTATAATAGTTTATTTGAACAATTGGCCTTTTTTATTTGAATATGAAGATATGAAACAATTATCTAGAACAGAACCACAAAGCATTGTGGTTGGTGAATCTGGATTCACACTAGAAATTTGAATGGTATGTATTTCAATAGCTATCTGTGGAATGCAGTTGCATTCTTAGGTTAGTTTGTTTTGCTTTGAGTTTAATTCCATTTTAATTGTGAAACCTAGGGGTCCCCGATTTCTGGTCCATGGACCAGCACTGGTCTGTGGCATGCCAGAAACCGGGCTGTGCAATCAAGCGAAGCCCCATCCATGAGATGGAGGCATCATGAGAAGCCAAGCTCTTTCGGTTCACGGAAAATTCTCTCTCCAGGGAACCATTCCCTGGTGCCCAAAATGTTGGGGCCGCTGAGGTAACCTATCTGAAATATGCTGTGACTGAGCAGTTTTTAAAGCTTTCAAATCATAAATAAGCAAATATCTGGTTGGCAATTATTAGAAGAGCCAGTTCTTTGAGTGGCTACAGGCTGGTCAGTATTTCTGAGTCCAATTTGCTTCACAGATTTGTTGTTGTGGAAAAAAATAGATTTGGAATATGAAACTACCTTCATGAGTCCCTTGAAAAAGGTAAGATACATATTTAACAAATAGTAGAGGATTTTTCTTATAATCACCAGTCCAAATTCACCTATTTTCACCTGTTCTGTAGGTGGTGCTGCTTCGTCATGCTTCATGCTGACCAAGATGGAGAGAAACTACAAGCATTGCTTCGCCTTGTAACAGAGCTGCTAGAAAGAGTGAAAATTGTAGAAAAGCTCAGTAATGTCCCACAGATGTATTGTTTGGCAGTTGTTGAAGTCGTAAGAAGAAAAATGTTTGTGAAACACTACAGAGATGTAAGTAACTTGAGTAAATAATTTAAACCTAAAACATTTTATAAATTTGTGTCTAATATCTTTGTTTGTACATTTGTGTTTAATTAATTTTTTTGTTTTGTTTTTTAGTGGGCTGGTGCATTAGTAAAAGATGGTAAACATCTTTATGATGCAGAAAAAGCCAAAAGGGAATCTTTTGGAAAATTATTTAGTAAGTATTGTAACTATTTCTCTGTTCTGAACTACAATGGCACAAACGATATCATAACATTAGAAGAAATGAGTATCTTGAATAAATTAGTGTTGATTTTTATATTATGCCCAACTATGTGCAGCATAATTTAAAGTATGATGATTTTTGTAAAGTTTGAAGCTGGCAAGGTGAAAATTAGAAGGATCCTGCCAGACAGAACCATTATGCAAACTTTGAACAGATGCAAAGTTGGAAAAGATTGAGCAAGACCTATTTCATTGACATGGAACAGGTCAGGGAAAAAAACCTAGAATTTAAACCTTGAGTGATAGTCTATTGACAATGGATCCTGGACAGAAACATACATACAGCTCATTTTTATGTTTGAAAGTAACAGATCTTTTGAATGTGTATTTTTTCTGGTCTGAATATCCAGAGGAGTCCCACAGGGTGATTAGGGCAATGGCCTCCAAACTTTTGGGCACCAGGGACCGGTTCCGTGAAGAAAGGTTTTTCCGTGGACTGGAAGGGATGTGGTTTCATGTGCTGCCTGCATCCTGCAGATGGAGCTTTGCTTGTTTGCGCAGCCCAGTTTCTGTCATGCCGTGGTGCTAGTCCATAGATTAGGGCAAGGCTGGTGTACCTCATCTCTCTTCCACATGGCCTGTGTACTGATCTGTCCACAAAATTTCCCAGTGCCTTTTTTTTCTCTATCTACCTTTAATTATCACTACCCTTTAAGTATCATATATCAAATAGGAGGATGGGTAGGACGTCTGGTTGTATTTATTATATTTGAATGAAAGGTCAGTGGCCTGCTCATCACCCCAGTCTTCCTGGTGCTTTCCTTTCTCCACCTCCCTTAGAAATCTCACTCCACTGTCTTTGAATTCAAGTATAGCATATCCACCTGCTCTGCTTGCCATTTCTTATGTCTATGCTTTGCTTTACCTATTTCCCGTTAGCCAATGTCACCCTAGCTTTTTCCTTTGTCTTCTCATCTTAAAACACTTCTGCCCAAAACGTGTGTTTCACTTCTAGGCCCATGCAAAATATCTCTAATCAAAATGTTTTTTTTTTAAGAAAGGAAGGAGATCTCTTGGTTGAATAGACAAATATTAATGCTTTGTGAAAAATTAGGAGGGAGCACTTCACAAAGTTCTGAGGCATAAGGAAAACATATCTTAAAGTATTAAAGCAGCCGTGTTCTCCACAAGTCTTGGGATAGCTGATTAGATGGCTTTCCTAGTTGTCTGCATGGGTGTGTCTGTGCCCAGCCACTTCATCTACCTTGCAGTCCTACCTGCACTGTACTTCTGACAAAGCTTTGACAAACAACTACATCAAAGGTTTAATACTTTAATTAATGCTTTAATATTTAAAAGAAGAATATTTCCTTTGTACTGTTAATAAAATATCTCTTCTGCTGGCTTTATTATACAAATATTCATATACTTTTGCATTGAAAATATTTCAATCTTTCTGCTTCCTTTTGAGGCCTTCTCACTTTTTCTTGGAAAGTTGTTCAATTTCAGGCTTGAACTGTGATCAAAGTGAATACTTACTTTCCCTAGAAATAGACGATAACATATTCTTTCAAATTAACAGATTGTCTTACATGTGAATAAAAAGAGCAACCTTTATTCCTTTCAACAGGGAAATCTTTCTTAAGAAATCGTTTGTTCAGGGGCCTTGATGCCTGGCCACCATCCTTTTGTGTGAGTATTCTTCTTTTTTTTTTAAATAAAGAAATCTAGTTCTTCTCCAGTGTTGGCGATGAGATCCAGGAGCGTGGGTGATTCTCCATTCGCAGCTTTTAGACAGAGTGTGGTAAAAACTGAGGGCTTGCCTCCCCCACGATCATCCCCAGTTCGTCTCTGTCTGTTACAGCGAACGGACAGGCAATCCGACCCTCCTGGGTCGGGTTGTTAGTGTGGTATTGTGTTTTAAATGAGGTTAAGATAATCTTGATAGCTTAGAAGCGAGGAAAAGCCCTGGGCTTGATACCGCTTGCTGGAGGAAGATCGTAATTTTAAAGAAAGGCTCAGGAGACAGCGGAGCCTTGGGAAAGAAGCCTGAAAGATCGTTGTGAATGAAAGGGACGCTAGAGGCAGCCAGCTTCCATAAATCAAGGCTGACTGGTGCCTGGCGGGGAGCCCATTTTTTAGCCCGGTGCGAGCAGGGCAGCTCGGAGGGCAGTGTGGGCGGAGGAAGAGAACGGAGATATGGAAGAAGGAATGTGGATCGCTGCAGAGGTATCCGGCTTCACAAAGGAGTTTCGGAGCCTAGCGCGATCGTGCAGAGATTCTGCTGGCCAGGTGAGTGTTTACGGAGTTTGGAAGTCTCCGTTTGGATTAAAAAGGTGATTTTAGGCGCGGAAGAGATGACTAGTGATGTCATCAGGGAGCGCCTGTATGCTTCGGAAGGATTGTTTGTCAGCAAAGGGGAAGCGAAGCCGGGCATGCGTGGGAGTATTATTCCCGGTCCAATTTTTTCGCTTTCGGTTTCCTTGTTGGTGGCTGAGCACGTTGTAAGGATCCGGAGCAGTTTGTGTGAGCGGAGAAGCTGTTTCTCCTTCGGAATTTGGGAGAAAGAGGAGAAGGCGAGCTGCTTCTGACTGGGCAGCAGCCGTGAGTAGGATTTGCTGAAACGATACAGTTTTCCTTGCACCCATCGGTTACCCAGGCTATTATAATGGAACCTGGCAGTCCCTCAAGTGTGGCTTCAGAAAGATCTTCTGCAAAAAAGGTTACTCAACCTAAAGCAGGAAAAGCTAAGTCCAAATCTATTTTGGGATCAAAGGCTTCTAAAACACAGGAGAAAGCTGAACTTCGTTTTCAGAAAGCATTTGAAAAGCAAGTGGCAAAGGGAGCCAGGGAGGCAGAGAAAAGTAGGATCCTGGATTCTATTGAATTTTTGGAGGCCAGGCCTGGCTCCAGCAAAGACGTTTTGCAAGCAATGCCCTCCAGAGGGGAAAAACGTGGATGTGAGGAGATGGATGAGGAATTAGGTGTGCAAGAGGAAGGAATGACTTCTGGTGCAGAGTCACAGGGTCAGTCACCTAGAGGGGGTGCAGAAGCAGGCCTGTCTCCAACCATTCATCAGGATAGGCCTAGGAATGTAGGCAGGGCGGCTGAGGCAAGGCCAGTAGGCCAGGAAGCAGATATAGAGTGGTTATTTGCAGAGTTCATGAGAAGGGGATTTGAGACAGGAGCCCTTCATAAGCCATCGCCAGATATTAGAGGGAGATCAAAGAGAGCAAAGAAGACACACACTCAGGCCTCTCGTTCCAGGGCTTTGGCTCGTGAGACAGCCCTCTCTTCAGAATCCTCATCATCCCAGGAGGATGAGGAGGAATTGGAGGAGGGGGAAATTGATTGGGAGTTGTCAGAGGAGGAAGGTTTAGAAGAGGAACAGCCTTTGTTTAAAGGGCTCTTTAAAACGCACATGTTTAGACCATTGTTGGCCAAGGCTAAAGCAGTCACAGGCCTGGGTTTGGAAACTGATAGGGACAAACCGTCCACATCAGGAAGCCCGACTGATGTTCTGTTTTCAGAGGCAAAAGAAATCACTGATTCCATTCCGGCATCAAAATTATTTTTCCAAGTGGTTAGGAAGCAGTTGGAGATACCAGGGACTTACCCGAGCCCATCGGCCTTTGACAGGAAATATTTCAACATGGCCACTGATTTTTCTGAATTGTTAGATACGCCGGAAGTAGATGAGCCGGTGGTGGCCTTAGCCACTCCGGCCGCTCCACTTTCAGATGCAGAAGAGGTGTTGAAGCCAGAGGATAGGCGAGTGGAGTTGACATTAAAGAAGGCCCATCAGGCTGTAGCCTGGGCGGTTAAGGCCGCTTCGGCAGCGTCCTTTTTCACAAGGGCAGCTCTTCTTTGGCTGCGGAAACTCCAAGGTAAGGTGTCTCCACAAGATGTGAGGGTACACCAAGATTTCAATAAGATAGTGGCTGCCTCAGAATACACCGCTGATGCCACCCTGCACGCGGCCAAATTTGGAGCTAGAGCAGTGGCGTCAACCATCACAGCTAGGCGATTATTGTGGCTGCGTCATTGGCAGGCGGATGCCAAGAAGAAGTGGAGATTGGCATCCATGCCTTGCAAGACCAACAAGCTCTTTGGGGAGCTTCTAGACCCATTATTAATAGAGTCCAGAGACAAGAAGAAAGTATTGCCCAGTCTGTCCCGTAGGGGGGAAAGACGATCGCCTCCGGCCTTTAGGGGCCGGTCGTACAGGTCTAATTATTACAATACCGGTTATCAAAGACCTTTTGTCTCGTTCAATTCCAGGCAGGAGTCCCGTCCTCGCCAAGGATTCAGAGACAAGGACAGGGACAGGACTCAGAGCCAGTTTAAGCGGCCCTTTCGAGGTGGGGGGGGGAGGCCCTATCGTAGAACTCGATGACTGCAGGCCGACTGTTCCCATTGGTGGCAGACTAGGCCTATTTTGCGACCGATGGGACGAGTCTACGAAGGACGGTTGGATCAGAGATACCGTTCGAACGGGCCTAAAGTTAGAATTTGTAGTTCCCCCTCCCAAGATGTTTGTCAAGTGTCCTATCGCAACAAGGAAAGCAGAAAGGGAACTTATGGAGGAGGCCATTTTACACCTAGTGTCCATAAAAGCGATAGAGGTGGTTCCTCTAGAGTACAGAGGGACAGGGTTCTATTCAAAGCTCTTCATCATTCCAAAAGCAGCCGGGGGCCACAGGGCCATTCTGAATCTGAAAATTCTGAACAAATATATAAAATACAGGCGGTTCAAGATGCATTCGCTAGCATCCATCCTACGAGGGATAAGGAAAGGCGACTTCCTTACGTCGGTGGATCTGACCGAGGCGTACCTGCACATCCCAATACACCCATCGCACCGTCGCTTTTTGAGATTTTATTACGCAGGGTATCATTTTCAATACAGAGCCCTTCCCTTCGGCCTGGCCTCGGCTCCCAGGACTTTCACAAAGGTGCTGGGGGCAGTGGCGGCTTACATCAGATCGAAGGCGATCAGGCTGCAATGTTATTTAGACGATATCTTAGTGCAGTCGGCTTCTCACAGCCTAGCATTGCAGGACCTACAGGAAACCCTACGGATACTTCAAGAACACGGGTTTTCGATCAACTTGGTCAAGAGCCACCTCGTGCCTTCCACAAGGATCCTGCACTTAGGTGCGGTGATAGACACAAGAACGCTCAAGGTGTCTCTATCACCAGAAAGGGCAGTGGATATTCAGACCCTAATTACTCAAGTAAAGGCATCCAGAACATTGACGGTAGAGGTTCTTTCCCAATTGTTGGGAAAATTGATATCTTGCATAGGGATTGTTCCATGGGCAAGACTGCATGTCAGGAAGTTGCAGTGGTTCCTACTGCCCTTTCAGAAATCAAACAAGGATTTGCGACGGAAACGAGTCAGGCTCCCAGACAAGGTTCGGAGGTCCCTCATGTGGTGGTCGTCGGGAGCTCTGCGGATGGGGAGCGATATCGCCGAACCAGCCCGGGTGACCGTAACAACAGATGCGAGCCTGTCGGGCTGGGGGAGTCATTGTTTGACTCATGTGTCACAAGGAGTTTGGACGACAGCGGAAAAACGGAACAGCATCAACTGGCTGGAATTAAGAGCAGTTCGCCTGGCGCTCAGAGCATTCGCCGAGCTGATCAAAGACAAGCATGTGCTAGTGCTGACGGACAATGTGACCACAAAAGCACACATCAACCGTCAGGGGGGCACAAGATCAAGGAGTCTCATGCAAGAGGCTCAAGCCTTGTGTCTCTGGGCAGAACGAAACACCCGGTCTCTCAAGGCGGACCACATCTCGGGACTCCTCAATGTAAGAGCAGACTGGCTAAGCAGATCGCGGATAGATCAGGCGGAATGGAGATTGGCTCCGGATCTGTTCAAACAGCTGACCGACCGTTTCGGGTGTCCAGTGGTGGACCTTTTCGCGACGCCGACCAACGCTCAGGTCCCCCGATTCTTCTCCCGTTACCCATCGGAAGGAGCGGAGGGGGTGGACGCGCTCAGGTGTCATTGGCCCCGGGGCCTCCTGTATGCTTTTCCGCCGATTCCCCTGTTACCGGCGGTCATCAGGAAGATGCTGGAGCAGAGGGCAACGGTGCTGCTAGTGGCTCCCCATTGGCCCAGGCGCCCCTGGTTTGCCGATCTGCTCAGTCTCTCGGTGGCCCGGCCGTGGAGGTTGCCAGGGGACATGATAGAACTCACCCAAGGGCCAATCAGGCATCCCAATCCGCAATGGTTGCAATTGACCGGTTGGCTATTGAGCGCAACCGGTTAAGGGAGGACAAAATTCCAGAAGACGCCATCGAAACTATTCTGGCGGCTCGTAGACCGTCTACCATCAGAATCTACAATGCTACCTGGAAAATATATTGTGACTGGTGCAGAAGAGTAGGAATGGACTATAAAGAGGTTTCGATATCTCAATTGCTTACCTTTCTTCAAGAAGGGCTGAACAAAGGACTTTCCCCCAATACACTTCGTCGTCAGGTGGCGGCCCTGTCTTCGATCTTAAGCTGGGGAGGTGCTTCGTCTCTGGCTTCCGTTCCAGTCATTAAGAGGTTTCTCAGGGGGGCCACCAACTTGAGGCCGCCTGTTATTCACAGGTTCCCCTCCTGGGATTTACAACTTGTGTTGCAAGCTTTGACTTTGGCGCCCTTTGAACCGTTAAGATCGACAGCGTTACAGCTGCTGACTCAAAAGGTGGTTTTCTTAGTGGCAATCACTTCGGCTAGAAGGATTTCTGAACTAGCGGCCCTATCGGTGCGTCAAGATTTGTGTATTTTTCATATGGATAGGGTAGTACTTAGGTTAGACCCCACCTTTGTACCTAAGGTGAACACCGTATTCCATAGAGCCCAAGAATTAGTTCTTCCTAACTTTTGTCCTGAACCTGTTCACGCTCGAGAGAAGTTATGGCACAAATTAGATGTTAGGAGGGCTCTGCACATCTATATTAAAAGAACAGCGGAGTTCAGGCGGACGGAAGCGTTGTTTGTGGAATTTCAAGGTTCGCGAAGGGGCCAAAGGGCATCAGCGACTAAAATTGGAAGGTGGCTGAGGGCGACTATCGCTAGGGCGTACGATGACAAATCTTTACCAAGACCGCAGGGCATCACGGCTCATTCGACGAGGAGCGCAGCAACGACAGCTGCTTGGGCGGCACAAGCTTCGATAGAAGAAATTTGTAGGGCGGCAACTTGGACGTCCGTCACCCCATTTATACGTCACTATCGATTGGATTCATTCGCTTCGGCGGATGCAATTTTCGGCAGGCGGGTGCTGCAGAGTATTATCCAAGAGCGCAGGGACTCGGCCCAGTCGGAGGCCCACCCAGGTTTACATTAAGCTTGGGTATGTCCCACGCTCCCTGGATCTCATCGCCAACACTGGAGAAGGGGCATTGGTCTTACCTGATATGCTCCTTCTCGGTGTGGGCGATGAGATCCAGGCCCGCCCTGATGGCTACTGGGCCGAGAGGTGGTCGAAGGATTAATAATTGTTTTGGATTGACAGCCTTTCGCATAGACATCGCCGAACTGGGGATGATCGTGGGGGAGGCAAGCCCTCAGTTTTTACCACACTCTGTCTAAAAGCTGCGAATGGAGAATTACCCA
>JAOYMU010000292.1:33049872-33057265 GCA_025802295.1 Psammodynastes pulverulentus | reverse complement strand
CATATATGCATTCTGGTTCTTTTTGAGAATCAATGTGGTTTCAATTACCTATACAGTAAGACCACTGATTCAACATGTTCTCTTTGCTGTAATTATCTTGGTAATATGAACAATGTATGCAAATGTTCATATGCAAATGTTATTATGAAATGTTTTCTTAAGAAGATACAACTGGATAAAGGTTGGCACCCCTGTGCATTAAGATAAAAATGACATTCCTGGGTCATGCACACGTGTGCATGCACGCGCGCGCACACACACACTTTCTCTGTCTCTCTCACACACAGGGGGTTATCATATCTAATGGTGTGTGTGTGTGTGTGTGTGTGTGTGTGTGTGTGTGTGTACGTGTATGTGTATGTGTATGTATGTAGATGATAGATAGATGATAGACAGACAGACAGACAGACAGACAGATATAGATATAACCATTATAGAATACAGTAGTAAGTCATGTTTTGGTATTTTCAGCTGGTGTAAATTATGTTTAATAATTCAATTAGATTTTTTTCTTCATTTGTATAAATTTCTATAGACACATTATTTTATTTGTTTGTTTGACTATTTCTGTCTTGCCTGATTATAAGCAAGTGTAAAAAGCCAGAAAAGTTGAATCTACCATAAGATCTAAAATATCGCAAACACAATTCTGGTAGGCTCAAAGAGCATTTTCATTCATTCATATCAACAGAAGAGACATGATTCTCTCTTTCTCCTTCTGTAAGTTCAAGTCCTGCTTTAGCCATGAAAACCAGCTGGGTGATCTTGGAAAGTCATGCTCTCTTAGCATGACCACCTCACCTGGTTATTGTTATGGGAAAAGTATGAAGAAGAAGGTGTGTTAAATATGTTCACTACCATGACTTCTTTGTAAAAATAATAAAGGCAGGATGCAAATAAAAATAGAATTGTTGGTCTTGTAAATTTGCAAGACCTTTCCTGAGGTTTGCAGGGAACCCTACCCTATTTTCTCTGTTTCTTGGCATTGGAGTTTTTACTTCGGAAGATGTGAAAACCACTCATATTTTTTTATCTTTCGTAAAAGTTATGGAGTCATTGTAAATAAATTTGAAGAGAAAAGGTCTTGAGAAAAGCAAATTAAAATAGTTCAGTCAGCTTCTATTTTTACCAGAAAAAAGGAGAAAGTAAGCACAAATTAGAAATGTTCCATAAACCTATTCAAAACAGTTTGAGATCAAAACAGCCCATGTCCCTTAAGAATTCTGTTTCAAGTGCGGAATAAAACAGTTTTGAGTGGCATCATTTTGCATATACTCTACTTCTTTGAGAATCTGATCAGAGAGCGGAGGGCTTGAGCAAAGGAACAGATATTTAAGGGCATATGACTCAGTGAAGAATAATGCTGGATCTGAGACTCCTTTAGAAGGAAAGGACCAGCACTGCTAGGAGGGGGCACTGGGTGGCTATTAATGTTGCTATGTAAACTGGAGCCTTGTGGGTGATGAGAGTCACATTAGCCACTTACCTGGATAGGTAGCCACCTGTTCACTCCTCCTTCATAATACTGATCAATGGATGGAGCATTCAGGCCTGAAAAAAGGCATATTCACAGGGCAGATATGCTCAGGATCTTCTGTAAAGAATGGGGAAAATGGCACAAAGGCTCAATTTTAGTATATGATTCTTCTCGTGCCGGAGTAGTGCCATTCACATGCTGTAAATTAGCATTGGGAAGAGGTTCTTCCTTTGGCACAAATGAAAATGGGTAGTGCTTTCTTTACGTTTTGATTTTCTGCTTACTTAGCTACACAGAGTCTCTCCTTTCAGTAAATTCATAACTAGTGCTAGGAGTGACATAGAGTAACCAGCAAGCAACTCAATACTTTAAAACAGGGCAGAATGCTAGTCTTAGATAACATATTATGGAAACAAATTCTGACTTGAGTTTAAAAATCCATGCTATACCATTTATATGCATGGAAAGATATGGTTTAGTAGGATCAAAGACGCAAATCAATTACTTGCAAGCTTCTTACTTAGTATCTACTTGCAAACTTTCTTGCTATTAATAGCAGAGCACAGGAAAGTTTTAAAATTGTTTATTATTTGTAGTTAAAACTTTTAAAACTCTTTTATAATTTTAGAATTGTAACCTGTCCAGAATCACTTGGATGAGATAGAGGTACAGAAGTTGAATGAATGAATGAATGAATGAATGAATGAATGAATGAATGAATTCTGTTGTCAAGGCAAGGATCAAAGTGATCTAGAGTTATCATGCAAATATGATAGACAAGTTGATGCAAGTTATTGTACTAATGGTAGCTTTGGATGACCAGTTCTACAACAAAGGGCCTATCTGATTACCTCCATCAAATCTCCCTAGGCTACCTTTGGCACCTTCCTCAAGAAGGAAGCAATGTAGGCAACAAGTGCCACAGACGCATGCATTTCTCTTAGGACAATCCAGTCAAGCTTCAAGCCTAAAGCTTCATACTTCTGCGTAAAGGGATTACCACTACATTCTCCACCATGCACACTGGTGAGAATGAATGCAATTATTAAAAAATCTGTACAGGTGTCAACAGGAGCTTGCTTCTTTGATCAGAATGTTAAAAGTAGTGTCACACTATAAACTTTATTCCTTTGGTTCATGATGTGACATCACAGCACACATACAAGCGATGCAGCTTGCATCATGGCACCACAACACTGCCTTTGTCACTCTGCCTTCTTGCCCTATGGGCTTCCCTGGAAGTTTGCACCATAGACACTAGGACATCCTGTACTAATGAAAGACAGGGCTCTTCATATCAAGTTACTAGACTTAGTTCTCACAAAGTCATTTGACTAGGTGGCTGAGGGTTGGATGCTCAAGAAGCCAAATTCAGCTTGTGGCTACTTGATCATAGGTATTGGGTTAAATGACAAAAGCATGAGGTGCAGTTTTTCAGCATTAGAGATAATGACCACAAACTGTTCCTGTTCCTGCAGGATGACCTTTGCTTGGGCAAAATACAAGACAGGCATTATAAAACTAATCATTATTTTCACCAGAATATAAAGGAAAAGATAAATTCAGGACAACTTCCCTTTACCCCAACAGCAATCTCTCAGGAAAATGCCACCTGGCAGATTCTATCCACCTGTTCAAGCAGCTGCAGGAACTGGGTAACAAGAGATAAAAACTCATCATCAAGCAATTTCTGCACTTCAGCTATTAATCTCGTAGTAAATTTCTTAAATGCAAAGGCTAGAATTATTAGAAAAGACCTTGAGTTAATTTCAAGAAAATCTGCATTCTGAGGATGATAGGGTAGGGAATGGATATTGGAGAAACCATTTGTTTCCAATTGTTTCTATTCACCCAGTATCTTCCAGCAGAGTGGGTGTTCTCTAGGGGCCCTTCATTAAACTTGAAATCTTGTGCAATCTAAGAAGAATGTCTTCTTGTTGTGGTTCCCACCCTTTGAAATAGCATCCCCCTGGAGATAAGAATGATGCCATCTCTCCTGAGGCTCCAGAAAGTTTTGAAAATATGGCTTTGGTCCCAAGTCCAGAATTGATAGTTATTATCTCTTCAATAACCCCTGTTTTATTTTTGATGTTCTCATTTATTAAATGAGATTAATCTGGGCTATTATTTTGATCTATTTTTTATATATTTTTGCGCCTTTTAAAGTTTTGTATGCCACTAAAGGTGCACTGAAGTTGGCTGTCCAGCATAGATAGATAGATAGATAGATAGATAGATAGATAGATAGATAGTAATAGTACTTAGCAATAGCACTTAGACTTATATACTGCTTCATAGTGCTATACACCCCTTTTAAGTAGTTTATAGAGTCAGCATATTGCCTCCAACAGTCTGGGTCCTCATTTTACAACCTGAGAAGAATGGAAGGCTAAGTCAACCTTGAGCCGGTCAAAATTGAACTCCTGGCAGTGAGCAGTGAATTAGCCTGCAATACTACATTCTAATCACTGCCTCACCATGGCTCCTAAATTTAAATAAGTAAATAATAGTTTTTAAAAATACAATATTGGTAATCTGCTTTCACTCTGAACTCATGCATTGTTGGAAGCCATTGAGTGAACTGTTCTGCTTGTTATTCAAGTGTAAACAGAGCATTGTCAATTGAAAGGGCTCCTAGTTTGGAAAATGATCTAGAGCAAAAGATTATAAATTATGCCATGTCCAAGGGACGGAAACTGGAATATGAAACTAAAGTTCCATCCCAACAATGGAAGCAGCCATGACTTGTCCGATTGTGGTAGTTACAAATTAGTGGGAAATATATGAAGATCAAACATTTCCTCCTTAAATAAACAGGACATAGTTTTAAAAAGCAAAATAAACAGCTAAAATACCTTCATTTCTACTTAAGGATAAGACATGGCCTCAATTGTTTTGCAGTATAGTTAGTCCTCGACTTACAACCATTCATTTAGTGACCATTTGTAGTTACAAAGGCAATAAAAAAGTGACATGACCAATTTTTACATTTACGACAGTTGTAGCATCCCCACAGTCATGAGACCAAAATTCAGGTGCTTGGCAACTGGCATGTAGTTATGACAGTTTCACTGTCATGTGATTACAATTTCTAACCTACCCAATGGGCTTCTGACAAGCAAACTAAGTGGAGAAAGCCAGATTTGTTAATGACTACATGATTCGCTTAACAGCTCCACTGATTTACTTAACAACTGTGGCAAAAAGGTCACAATTGCTAATTAAAACTTGCTTAGCAACTGCCTTGCCTAGTAATGACAATTTTGTGCTCAGTTGAGGTCAGTCGTAGTTTGTGAAGCTCTTGCGTCCACTCTTTCCCTAGACCCAATATTGTATGGACCTTGGCCAAAAAGGTTGATTACCTCTATGGTTGTTAGCTTGCAATGTTATCTGAAGGAAGATTATTCTCAATTGGTTCTTTGCTTTGTGGATGCAACAGACAGAGTGTGCTGACTCTTATTTAGGAACTGAGTATAAAGTGACATTACATTGAACTGATGATATGACTTAGGGTTCTAATAATCTGCCAGGCTCCCTTTAGTGATATAATAATCTCTTAGCCTTTCCTCCCAGCTTCCCACACTTCTGCAGATGTTCCAAAATACATAAGCATCTTACATATTGTATCATCACAAGGGACCCCTACCTACAACATTGCAAAAGAACTAACAAAAAAGCTTGGGCACCTCACAAGAGAAAGCACACACTCCATCAACTCCCCACTACAGTACCTTAAAAAAAAATCAAAACCTGCCTACAGATGAGGATGAAATAATGGTCTCAATTGATTTCACAGCCCTTTTCACATCCATAGACCTGGAATTAGCCAAAGAAACTATAACAACATTGTTCTACTGATGTAGATTGAAACATCTAAAAATATGATTCTTATCAACCTCTGCCTAACCACATACTTTCAAATTGAAGGACAAACTTATTAACAAATTAAAGGTACACCCATGGGATCATGGGATCAATTATCTTATAATGTGTAAATCAGTTCTTGAAAAGCAGATCTGCCAAATATTCCTTTGTTGTTTCTATCAGTTAAATATTTTCAAGAATTCTGAGAGTTTATAACATTGGCACATATGTTAACAATATCATAACAAAAAGAAATGAAACCATTCCTCTTGCAAAAATTGAACCCAGAGCTTTTTTTTTTTTTTTTGCAAAAGGAAGCTGTAACTCAGCGTTAGCTGTTAGAACCTTGCATTCAGAAAGTCTCAGGTTCAACAATTTCCAAACAGAACTGAAATGAGTCCAACTCTGAAATTCTAGTTGCTGTTAGTCAAAGTACACATTCTAAAGGATCAGTGTTGTTTCTGGTACATGTTTTTTATTTTCTCCCTGAACTATCACGGATCTCATGTTGAATCTTATCTGTGCAAAAAGGTAGGAGTAAGTATAAAGATAAATTGGTTTAACACCTAACATATATTTTTCAAGCAGCTCCTTCTTTCCAGAGATGTAGAAGGCATGTAGAAATGTAGTGGCCTTTTACATGAATTTTATGGCTCAAAACTGTACATTTAGAATTGGAAAGAGCTTTCATTGCATATTGTGAAATAATGTGAAAGTTTTTGCAAAGGTATCATAATCTTCATCTAGATAGATTTTACTATACAGGCCAAGGAATTTTCAGTAGGTTGCAAACATGGGCCCATAAAAGAGAGATAATGTTTGGACTAAAATTTTGGCAGGAAAGGGGTTTTTCCTTCTTTTTTTCTTTTTATAACAATTTTGCAATGTTATTAATTTAGAAGGCGGATGACATTTTAGACACTTTTAGGAAGACAGATGAATAGAAATGACTAAAGCTCCATTAGTATGACCATGCTGCTGAAACCACCAGTGACATTAATGTCTTAATATCCATATTCTACTAAAACTCTCATTGTGTTTATCGGTGTCTTTTTGTATCCTCAAGTTAGCCCAAGTATACATGATACTAAAAAAAATGGAATTGATGTATCTAAAATCTGCTAACTTAAAAGATTGCATAAGTCTAGGACCCATTAGTCCTGTAGAACTGAAATTGCCATGAAGTTCAAACCAGTTTTATTCATAAAGTTGTGACTGCTGCAGTATCCCTACAATCATATCTCAAAGGATGATTTAGTGGGTCACAGGAATGTCCAGTAACTTTTAAAAATTAAAATATAGGTAGTGATAGATAAAACAGAGATAAAAGTATGGTGCTTAACTTGTGTTTTGCTATATCCTGGGGGCATCCCTGCTGCTTCTCCTCTATGAGTTCCTGAAACAATAAAATACCAGCCTCAACATATTTATTTATTTAAAACATTTTTATCCTTCTATTTCTGTATAAAATTCAAAGTGGCTAAACTCTAAGAATAAAGAGTTTGAAAAATAGCAATTACAGTATAACCTCTTTACACTCCAACCTTAAATAACAACAGAATCAGCAACATTAAAAATCCAGAAATGGTTAAAATCAACCTGACTAAACAAGTATTCACAAATTACACACATTCTAAGTAAAAAAAAAGGGATAGGCTTGGATAGCCTGTTTATAGCGGTTATTCTGAGTTTGTTGGTTCATTCTGCAGGCACCACTTCCACTTCCATAATTCTCTTCCACTGAGAATTATTCTAGGCCATTATTAGAGGACAACTGATTACTATAGGGAGCTCATGACAGAAGCTCTGATATCACAATTTCTTGTGGCCACATGTGAGAACAATTAGAAAATAAAGCACAAAGGGCTTCATCAGGGGTGTCAAACTCAAGGCCCACGGGCCAGATCTGACTCATGGGGTACTTAAATCTGACCTGTGGAGCCAGCCTGCAAATAGCAAAGGATCGGCATGCAGTGCCTCTGGCAGCCAAAATGGGGCATGGGGGGGGCACACATGATCTCTCAAAACCCATTTTCAGTCTGGACAGTTTCC
>JAOYMU010000292.1:33042372-33044872 GCA_025802295.1 Psammodynastes pulverulentus | reverse complement strand
GTTTGTTTTCTAGAATTATTTGACTTAGAACAGCCACTGACAATGCTGTCCTGGGTGCAAAGGTGATTGAATTTCAAACCTCTGGAGGGCATTACTTTGGGAAATCTGACTTAATGCTTAATACAGTATAATATTATAGAAACATTACAGCTAAGAGCATATCGTTCCTGTCTATCTTCTGTTTTGTCGCTACTTAAAATCCAGCAATGAATGAAACATTTATCAAAAGTTTGATACTCTTTCAAAAATCTCCTTAACTTTTTCAAAAATCCCCTTAACTTTTAAACCAGGCATTGCTAGGTGAATCTGCCTCATTTCTGCCTGAGTGATAAAGTTTATTGAGTGACAAAGTTTAAACAGTAAAACAATTACCATACATGCCATGCTGAGCATATGAAATGTGTGCATTTGTGTTTCTTCCTGAAATGATGATTTCATGAATGATATTTGGCTATCCATGTTTCCTCTCTAGCCCATAGCTCATTACGCTGGGCTTGCTGGATTTACTATAAAGGTTCTGTTCACACCCTGTGGGTTGGGTTAAGAATTAGGATTTATGCATTTACTTCTGCTGCTTCATTGTTTATACAGCTTTGGTTTAGTTTTGACCCCCCTCCTCCTCCTTCTTTTTTTTTTTTTTTGCCTTTGAGGCTCTTCTACAGTGTCAGCTGCTGACTGATAGTAGGAGAACGGCCTCATGGTGTGAATGAAAGGGACCTAGCGGTTGGTAAACAGAGATAAGGAATAAATAGAGCACAGGCAAAAGGAGATAGTTCTGTGAGTGCCCAGATTGCCGCCAGTCTGTTCAAGTGAGATGCAGTGCCTGTCCTTTTCCCAGATTAAATTAGTGAGCGAAATCTCCAGTGACCTCCTCCCCTTATCCCCATACTCTTTAGCCAAGCTGAACAGCCTCTGCTGTAAAGTATTCATTTTATCTAGGGACAAGTTGGACAATAGAACTCTCCCTGATACTTATGGACAGCTGTCGTCATTCAGTGGGGTTTTGAGCATGTCATTCTTCATAGGAGTTAAAAGGGTTTATGGCTTGTAACTGAAGAGAGAGCAGAGATTCATGAATGCCAGCTCTGAGGGTGTATGGAATGAGGGAGCGAGGAAAGTACACCTTTGCCCACCTGTGTGTGGGGGCGAAAAGATTCATCTTATTTTGTTTCATTTGTTTAAAGGGATTTCAGGATGAAAATGTAATTACACCGAAGCATGATCTGTATGCAGAAATTAACATTCACAAATGTTCAAGATCTAGGTGACAAAGTTGTGGCAATTATTAGAGGTCACCAGTGCAAAGCTTTCCTACTGTCCCATTCCATTCTGTCCCATTGTCTATGTTTAAATCTCATGCCTCTTCCCTTCAACAAGCTCCCAAGAAACATTAAAGCTTCATGAGATACCTCTGTAGTCTTTTTTTTTTAGTGATTTACTGCAAATATATTCAGCATCTGACTGATTAAATAGACCTTCGGCAACCTTGAGGGTCAGCGTGTGGAGTATGTACATAGAAAATGCATCAGCCCATTGTACCCTGGCAGCTAATGAGATTGGTCGTTAAGTAAATGACACAAAGCCTACAAAAAAAGCTTAGCAGCTCACTAGAGTATCACAGAGTGTCCCTGCACACCACACAACGACACAAACACTGGACTAAGCCCACCCCTGCGTTATTCTACATCACTGCTTCCCTGATGTCAGCGCGAGAGACAGAACAAAGGCTAAAAGGCACACGGTAAGTCAGTCTGACAATTATGCCCTGGGGAGAAAGTAGAGCAAATTTTAGCCTAAGCATAGGCTTGGAAGTCCATTTCTGGACAAGTAGGTCATAATGCAAGGAAAGCTTTTGTGCCACTTCAGTATAGGGGTTTAAAAAGAGACATGGTGCTTTTTCCTCTCTTTGTCATCTTCACAAAAGTTTTGAATTTCTAAAGTAAAGTGGAAAGATGGGATGCTCAGTGAACTTAATGTTGTGGGGGACTTAAGAGGTGGTAGTGGGGAGAAATGCATTCTTTTGTCATATCTGAATCTAATAAGTGCTACCTCTGCTGATTCTTCATCCTATATGGTCAACTTTTCAGGAATCTACTCTTTTCTAGTTCTCTGCAGAACTGAAAGTGCTTGAAGCTATAGAATAATCATAACTGTGGATTAATTTCACATTTCCGTCAACTTGCCAAGTGCTTAAGAAAAATGGCATTGAAAATGATGTTTTCATAAAAATAGTATTTCAGATAGAAGCCATAGCGTTACATCAAAGTTAAAGTCTCCATGATTTAGTTAAAAAATAAAAGAAGAATGTAAGGTACTTTTTATTACAGTTATAAAATCTATAAAAGTGTAAAAATGGCAGCTAATCAAACTTGTACGGTTTTGTTATTGAAGTAGCAATCACAGAGTTTAGGAGCTAAAAGGATATTTCTGTATGTATGTATGTATGTATGTATGTGTGTGTGTGTGTGTGTGTGTGTGTGTATGTATATGTATATGTATA
>JAOYMU010000292.1:33021611-33032229 GCA_025802295.1 Psammodynastes pulverulentus | reverse complement strand
GTCTCTCCCTCCCTCCCTCCCTCTACCTTCTCAGGCCAGGCAAGGAGGGGAGGGCAAGGGGCAGGGCCAGCCAGTGGTGGGATCACCCAATAGGGAGCCACAGCAGAGGGTCCAAAGAGCCACATGTGGCTTCAGAGTTGCAGGTTGCTGACACCTGGTCTGGAAGGATATGATGGTTGATTGTATTGAAAGTTGCCAAGAGGTCAAGTAAAGCAATGATGGACTTACATCCACCATCCTGCTCATGCTAGATATCATCCAAAAGCTTGACCAATACCATTTCTGTTCCATCCAGGTCTGAATCCTGACTTAAAAGGATCCAGACAATCTTTCAGAACCATTCTACTGATCATGCATTTAGCAGATTAGATGATCTGTAAGGTCCTTCCACCTCTATGATTTTATGATTTGCAGTATGTTTAAGTTTAAATGTAAAGGTACAGTAAGCTATTCTGAAGGATTATGGAAAGAATATTTTACATGTTGCTCCTAAATATGCCACTTTATAATCCAGGAATCTCACCTTTTTTGTTCTATTGCACAAGGTTGCAGTTTGGATAGAATTAGTAATAGATATGCTTTGAGATACATGTGCATTCCATACTTTGATGATTGTTCTGTAACTCAAAAGGCTTATACTTATAAAAATGTGTTAGTCTGAAAAGATGCTACCAGACTCCTTCTGATGTTCACCTAATGTTTTTCTTGTTCAATTAGAGGAGATGATGATGATGATGATGATGATGATGATGATGATGATGATGATGATAGGGTGTTGTTATTCATTCAGTTGGGTCCAGCTCTTGGTGATTCTATAGGCCAGTCTCTCCATACCTTCCAATCTTGTACTATTTCTTTGAGTTTTTCTATGCTCTGGCTGGTGTCAGTTTTGATGGTGTCCATTAGAAATCTAGGACCTAAAATGACACCAGCTCATTATACCATTCACATTATTTGTTTGCATAACCACTAATTATTTGGGCTATATTCTCCAATAACTTGAATTGGCTATATATCTATCTTAATTTAATAGTAACCTGTGCAGCTCCAGTTCCTAGAAGAGTATTGAATCCTCGAAACCCAGTCCAGAAGCAGCCACATAACTAGCTGTATGTCCCTCCTAGTATTGCTTAGCTGAATGTACCAATGACCATAATGTTCTCATGTTTCCATTTCCTATCAGAAGTTACCAGTAATATGGAGCATAAAGGGAGAGAATAAAATGCAAAATATTGTGACATAGAGGCACAATACACAGCTACTCTTTTCAGAGGCAGACATGCATTTTGTATAATGACTGTTTTGACTCTTGCTTGTGCTTGACTTTAGCTGCTAGAAATTCACACATCTAAGTAGAAACAGGAAAGAAATATGGTCCATATAATTTGTCTGAGAACTTACTTGGTCTTGAGCACAAAGCCATCAAAACTGATACACAGCTGCAATGAGATATTAATGCTTTCCTAAATAGATCTTTCAGCCCAATTTATTTTTTTAAAATACATATAAGTATGCATATTTTAAGAGAAAATATGTTCAACATATATGTAAAAAATTAATATAGCATGTAAAGATAAATTTACCTAGGAAAACTGCATTATACAGTGGAACCTTGGGTCGTGATTGTAATCCGTTCCAAGACTTTGCAACTTGATTTGGTCGTGACCGGAAGCACAACTGACTGCGCATGTGCAGACAAAAAAAAATGGCACCAAAGGGGAAATCAATTTGGTTGCCACCTGAAGATGGGTTCACAACCTGAAGCAAACATTTCCCAAAAGTTTTGGTTGTCACCCGATTTGGTCATGGACAGAAGAGTTCATGACCCGAGATTCCACTGTATTAGGAAAATTGTGTACCAAAAGGATATATTAGCAATAATACATGTGAAAAGATGCATCGGCAGATTTTTTTAAAAAATAGAGATCAAGTTTGATTCCATTGAAGCAAACTTAAATATAGAAAAATAGGAAATCAAATGTAACCAAATTTGGCATCTTCCATTTTGAATGTGTACGTTCCAGAAGACATAGCAAGAACCAAGCCATTAGAGCACTAAGCTGGTGCTCTTCATCCTATCTACTGTACTTTTTCCCAATTAACCCTATTTATGGTAGTATTTTATCTTATTTAAGACATTGCCTTTCCCCTTAGTTTACTTATTCCAGAATTGTAACGTATGAAAGTACCACACAGGAAGATGAACAAATAAGTCTGGAAATGTATGAAGAGTGAAGATAGTCAAAAAGTTTCATTTTCCATTTGGAAAACAGTCCAACTTGCCATTGTTATTTTTTTTTAAAGGAATTGTATATAACTTTTAAAATTGGTTTATAGTGGAATACAATTGCTTTTAATGGTTATTCAAGTGTTCTGAGCAGCACCTCTGACCTTGACTCCCTGTATCCTCTGACAGTAGTACTCACTAATTGCTTTTCCTGGCAAAATCAATTTCAACTATGCAAACAGTTTTAAAAGTCTTTGCAGACTTAAATTGCACCAAACTTTAAGTTGCAACCCAAACTCTATAGAAGGCCAGTATAGGGTCCATAGCACAGATCAGTAAAAGCTGGATAATACCTGGTTGGATGCCTTTTGAATCAATTGGAGCTTCTGAATGGTCTTTAACAGAAGCCCATTCAGAGCCCTATATACTGTATTTAACCCTATAGTAATGAGGACATGAGTCATTGTAGCAATGTCCTTGTACTTAAGATAGGGCTGGAATTTGGTGAAAGGTCCTGAGTGATGGTACCCACCTGCAGGCAATCATATGAGATTACACTATCCCCAATCCCAGAGTCTCTTTTAAACTGTCTGATTTTGGAAAAGAGAAGTGAAAAAAGGCATTAAGACATTCCTTTGCTACATTACTTCAACAATTATAGTTCATTGTCAATGGAGACTCCTGAGAACCCCCCCCCCTAATTAGAAGCTTAAAATAAAGTACCACTCCCTGTAATTAGAAGCTATCAGTTATTCATGCTTTTTCATTCCTCTCCCTTCACTTTGGCATTTTGATTAATGTTTCAGAAAAGTAACTATTTTAGATATATATTTGTGCATCATTCCAACTCTAGGATCTCTCCTGGAGTATCCAGGTATAGGTTCAATGTGTAGGAGTTCCTCATTGATTTAAGCATCTGCTGAATCTGAATCAGCCTAGTTTTGTTGGCTGGGCCTCAGGCAGGGTCCTTGAAACTGACCCATGGCATCCCCCTAGTGCTGTATAATTCACACTTGTTCTAAAGATGTATAGTTCAGATTTGACCTGTGTTAATTTTCTGTTTGAACATCTAGTAGGAAATTTCTGTATTTTCTTGGAATGTGTGAAAGACTTCCATTTTAAAAAATGTTCTCCTAATTACAAAGAATTAGATAAAATGTCCTTTTGATAGGCATAATTCTCCATCCTCTTTTATATATATTGCAAAAAACCCCATAGATTTGTGCTATGTTTAATTTCTTTCCATCAGGAAAACGTTGAGAAGAATAGCACTAATTTACTCTCCACTGAAATGGCAGTACATGCAGTACAGAAGTGAAGTATGACTACTGGAATAAATTACAGTTCTTGAAAATGCAGGTGCAAAGTGCCCATGTACCCACAAATTAAGCTAAATCACAATGATCTGGTGGTGTTTTTGGAAAAGGACATGCAGCTCTTCCTTTAGATCAAAATTAGCTAGGTTACTGCACAATATTTATTTTTATTGTGTCTTATATAGTAAGGGTGATTTAAAAGGATAAATCTTATTCTGGATGCCACATGCTATACATTTATGTCTAGCTTACCTAGTAAAGACTATAAGGGGATTCTAAAGACTGGAGAACTTGAAGAAAGATTTGGAAGGAAGTGAAGGTTCTCTATGGGATATCCTACCTAATAAGGGAGAAGCAGAGAATACTGTTATCACTGGAGTTCCTTTTCATCATGTCCAATACACAAATATGCATATAGACTGAAAATAGGGTATTGAAAGAGAATCAGAATATTGCAGCTGAGCAATAACTCAAAATCTAGTCTTATATCAGAAAATGTAGACCAAGAACATTGTAATGATAATAACTTCCAGAGGCTTTTTAAATGATAGATTGATTTGACCCCAAAAAATTTTTTGGGGTGATCCTAACAGTTTAACTAGAAAATATTCCTTCTATTTCTATTACTTTTGTAATTTATCTCAGTAGGACACTGCTACTCCTACTATTATATAATTCTCTCAGGTGCTGGGAGATACATACTAACTTCAGGTTGAAGAGATAACTTTGTTCTAAACCTCTGAGCTAATTTGATGACTTCATAGTATGAATTACTAATTGTCCATTATCAGTGTTAAAGAACAACCACATTGCCAGTCCAGGTGGCTTCACAATCTTATTGTTTTCTTCAAACCGTAAACTGAATTGCTATTTTTTTTTTACAATTGGTCCATTGTAAAAAAAAAAACAGTTGCAGAGAATTGCTGGTTTTTATTTTGGCTAGACTGGAAAGATGAAAAGCAGGACAGAATAAGACAATGCAAATCATTTCCATAACACTGTCAAGAAAATTGCAGGGTTGCAGTCATCAAAAATTGAAGAACAATGGAGGAGGAAGACATTGTTCCCAATCTCACTTCCAGGTTTTCTATGGAATCAAGCTGATAATTATGGGAAACAGGTTGTTTAACTAGGTAGTTTCTGGTCTAATCCAGTTATAATCTTTATATCTAGCCTAAAAAAAGAAACTTAGGGCACAAGACATTTTGTTAAGGTCTATTAAGTATGTGGGGTTTCCCCCCTTTTTTTCATCCATTCCATGACATTTTATGATATTTCTCTGCCTCAAATAAATATCTCTTTGAAATATTTCAGATTCAGAGTCAATTGAAAATCATGTAAATCTCAAAAAAAGATATGAAGTTAAAAGGGATATGGTAAGATGGTAAAAATTACAGTTGTCATTGTTGGAGAGAAATTATGTGATTAAGATGAATGTTTTGACCAGAATACTATTTTTCTTTGAAACAATATCCATTTTGACAACTGATGTACCAATTAAACAATGGCAGAAAGATATGTCTAAATTTGTGTGGCGAGGGAAACAAACATGTTAAATACAAGGTGTTATGAAATATTAAAGAAAGAAGAGGTCTATGTTATTTGAAATTATATTTTGCTGCTTGTTGATTTGGATGAAAGAGTGGATGCTTCTGAAAAATAAAAGGCTTTTGGAGTTATAAGGATACAGTATGAATTGAGATTTTAGTGTTTATGGATATTTATGGTATGACAAAGCTGTGGTTAATGTAGATTTTAAAAAACATTTTGTTAGATGTATCATACTGAGAATATGAAATAGATATGAACCCAGGTTGTGCTCCAAAATACCTTTGGTGCTGTTAACACAAGAAACATAGAAGGACAATGATAAGTAAATATAAATGGCTAACTTATCATGTTAGATGTTTGTCAAGGAGAATATAAAATAAAATCAAGAGAAAATTTAGCAGCAGAAGGATACACATCAATGGTTCTCTTATTTACAATTATTAGAAAGATTTAAAGTAGGCAAGAGAATGTCTGGTTGTGAGTAGTGAAAGAACGCATAATAAAATGGATTAAACATTTTGGTTACAGTATACAAATGGAACATTGGGAGAATATATAGTTGAAAGATTTAAATTTACATTATGTTATCTTAAAAAGACTCCCTCCTGAGCTCCAATTTTGCTGGCAGAGGCACCGCGGGCCAGTCCTTCACTGTTTCCAGGGCAGCCCCATAGACCAGATCTAAATATTTCCTTAAAAAAAGTATATGAAGGCAATTAGGCATTCCTCCTTATACATCTTTTCTTGTACACAAAGGTCCTGATGTAGGTTAGGTTACCTTTCTAGCATTCTAAACTAGAATAATAGAATAGAATAACAGAGTTGGAAGGGACCTTGGAGGTTTTCTAGTCCAAGCCCCTGCTTAGTCAGGAAACCCTACACCACTTCAGACAAATGGTTATCCAATCTCTTCTTAAAAGCATTCACAACTTCTGGAGACAAGTTGTTCCACTAATTAATTGTTCTATCTGTCAGGAAATTTCTCCTTAGTTCTAAGTTGCTTCTCTCCTTGATTAGTTTCCACCCATTGCTTTTTGTCTTACCCTCGGGTGTTTTGTAGAATAGCTTAGCTCCTTCTTCTTTGTGGCAGCCCCTAAGAAATTGGAACACTGCTATCCCTAGTCCTTCTTTTCATCAAATTAGACAACCCAGTTCCTGCAACCATTATTCATATGTTTTAGCCTCCAGTCCCCTAATCATCTTTGTTGCTCTTCTCTTTCTAAAGTCTCTACAGCCTACAACTGGGTTGACTTTTTTGGCAGCTGCTTCACACTGCTGGCTCATATTTAAATGGTTGTCCACTAGGACTCCCAAATAATAGTTGACAACTATATATTTAAACCACTCTGTAGCTTTCCTTTGGAATTCTACCTTTTTCCAGTTAGCTATTTAGAGAATGAGGTAAGGAACATAGACAGGACTTTGTGTCAAGTTACTACCTGGACTTGCTGTGACTTCCATTACTTGGATTACAGGTTAGACATCAAGGGGCCTAGCAGAGGGAGCTTAGATGATTTGGATGCTATCATCTATACATCTGTAACCTCTGTAGGCAAGAAAACTCAATGGTTTCAAAAGAATCTCATCTGTTGTGGGACTTTGAATGGGAGATACTATAACATTATTTTTTGAAAAAGGAAATGTTGGATTACAGGCTGATAGGATTTTTTTCTCTTGGATAGGTGTCTGTTCTTTAAACTTGAAAATGTAGTGACATATTGCCAAAAGTGAGAGAAAGGTACTTTGTGCATAGTTATTATGAATAATATTTCAGTATACCTTTTTCATGATTATAAAAATAATAATTGAAACACAGATTGAGTATTTCTGGTTTAGAAAGGGGAGATCAAGGTGCAAACCTCTGGTCCTTTAATATTCCTTCTATAATTGCTGATAGATAACACTAGACTGGAGCATCTACTCAGAAATAGGTCTAATTAGATTCAGTGCTTTTAAAAAAAAATAGGCAAAAGTGTGACACTAGTCAATATTTGCTTCATTGCTTGAACTACCTGCCAAACCACAAAGCTAACTCATTATATTTACTATGGGCAGTGCTATAAATATAAATGCATCCACCCATTTGTATTTAAAGTTATAACAAGTATTTCCATACTAGCAATTTATAATACCACCTAGCCATTGCAGTAGTAATACATTGCTAACACAAATAGGATTTATTATTGGTAAAGTAAATTAATGCTTGAATCAGCCTTTAAATCACTTATGCAGAGTTCTAAAATGAAAAACAAAAGTAGGATCAATTGGGAACTTGAATGTTGACTGGTTAAGTTTCCAAGTCAAATATCAAAAATGGGAAGTTTACTCAGTTTTTCTTTTGTTTCCAAGCAAAAAAGCCCCATGTTCAGCCTGATTCCATGGATTAGCTAACAGGTTGCTTGAAAGTTTTACTTAAGATCCTGGAGAACTGAAGGTAGATTTTTTTTTACATACATAAGTTCAGACTAACTAAAAAGATATCTCTGAACTGAACACAAACTCTTTTATATTCACCTGAAGTGTCATTTGATTTTGCTCCCTGAGGAATGTGTGCTAATAGGTCATAGAAATTACAAAACCACAGGCCTATTCAGATCACTTTCCTCAGAACAGCAATCCATATTCAAGCATTTGAAATAGATGGTTGTACATTCTCTGATTAAATACATCCTGAGACTGGGAGAAATCACCCTTCTTGATATTTCTTTCCACACTGAATGTGCTCTCACTGTTAAAAGAAATATCCTATTTTTTAATTGGAATCTGCCTTCCAATAATTTAAATTCATTATGTCATATCCTGCCATATCAGATGATACAGATCAGATCTCTGTCTTCTTCAGTGTGATATTATTTCAGGTGCTTGAATAATGCTATTGTATACTACTTTAGTGTCTTACTGAAGCTGACTGCCTCAGGAGTCTGGTGGAATGCTGATGTAATACATTCTTTGACTGGGGAGCAGATTGGACTGGATGATCACCACAATTCTCAAGACTAAACATTTCCACTCTCCCATCTCTTTTCAAAGGACTTATACTAATCACCTAATATCTTCATTGGCCTTCTCTGAACCTGCTGACTCTTTCTTAGTGCAATGATCAGAATTGGACACAATAATCAAAGTGAAGTCTGACCTATATAGAATAAACTGGAATAATTATACACCCTGTTTCAGATACTCTAGATTATGTTGCAGTTGCCTGTTTTGTAGTTGCAATACAGTGCTGACTCATTCTGTTTGTAATCCGCTACTAATATTTTTTCATAAGTATTACTGCTGAACCAAATATCTACGCTTTGCATCTGATTTCTTTTTTTAAATTCATAATTGATATTAAAGCCTGATTAAATTGCAATTTTGTAAGCCAACAAAATTCCCAGGTATAACACATGCAAAATGTATCTGTACTCAGCGAGTTTGCATTTACACAGAAAGAACAGATATGTAGTTTGGGGTTGCTCCTAGATTCCATCAGTGTATAGTTACAAAGCTGGTAATAGGTGTGTCTGGTCAGAGAGATCAGTTGGGCTTCTAATAACCAAGTGCTGTCTCTGGCCAGAAGCACCTATTACCAGCTTCAGTGATTAGAGCAACAATCCTGAACTGTTTGCTACAAATGTTATTGTCCATGCACTGATAACTTCACAGAAAGATGGATTTTGTGTAAGGGTATTCTTGTACTTTGGCCAGAAGTTACAGCTGCTTCAGAATGTAGCATCCAGTTTGCTAAAAAGAATACATGGCTACAGACATTACATATTTGTTTAAGTAATAGCCTTGGCCACACATTAGCTACAATGCCAGGGTAAAGAATTACTTTGTGACATGTCAACCACTGAGCGATATTGGATAGGATACTTGATGGATCTCTCTCACTATTTCAGGTCACTGTCAGTATTTTTGTTAGGAGAAATGTTTCTGTGTGAGAGATCTTACTCCATATCTTGTAATCACATTAAGGCAGATTTTCTAACTCGTGATATTTATATTCTGGAATATTCCCTTTCTTGAAGTTTATCAGATAACTGGGTTTTTCAGGGGAGGGAGGGGAGGAGGGACTTACTGAATATCTATCTCTTCAAGTTCTCTTCTCTATGAAAAATTTTGTTTCTTTTTTAGTATGTATACGTCTATATCGTGTTTCTTACATAATATTGTATATTATATACAGTATATTGCTTTATAATATAATATCAGGTATAATTTAAATATATTACATTGTAATTATACATAATGAGAACTTCATATTTCTCCTCCTTTCACATTGACATTTAAGTCCATTTGTCTAACCATTTTTCTGTCTTTTAGGGTTGATAGCTTTTCCAGTCAATTTTGTGTCACCTACAGATTTGAAAAGCGTTCTCCCCCTTTCTTATTTAAGTAATTAATTACAATGTTGAGGAGTACAGGAATCTTTATGGACAAGATGGCCATTAAGTAGATAGGTGGTGTGAATGGCCTTACAACTCAAAGTAAGTGGAGATTATGTTTCAGCCAGTATGCAAATTGATATCAAGGACATATTATATTAATTCTGTATTGACCCTCTCCAAACCTTATGAAACCAAGTGCTGAATAAAAGAAGCTGTAGTATGGAAAATCTAATTCAATGCCTTTTTTGCCAAGAGTTTATTGCAAAGAATCAAGGAGGCAAAACAAAAATAATAAAGCCTAATTTAAATATCTTTTTTTTCAAAGTGGCCAAATGTCATATAATGAGGCAAGTCTTGGATTGAATATTGAAGCAAGTTTTGATTCTGGCAATAGAGGATTGAAAAATAATTCTAATATATTTTTAACTTGTGTTAATAAGTTTTCATAAGGCTTCACGATCGAAAATAGGAGTTTTAGGATCACTGACTAGATGTTAGCTTTTTGCTCAAAGTCTGTCTCTGGGAATTAAATCAAATGCTATATTGTAAATAAAAAAAGGGGACATGTAAATCATCCCTTGGCTGGCTAATATATATTCTATTAATTGATGCAGAATTGGTCAAGTGTAGATCACCTGGGCTAAATCTAGCCTGCTTCTTGATCAAAAGGAATCCTAACAGGACAGCAGTTACATGTCTTGCATATAGTTTAGTAATTAAGAAGAGTAACTGCATGGTGAGTTCGTAGAAGAAAAAATAATGCAGATATCTTTCCCTTTCACTGTCTGCTCTTTCACTTTACATAAAGTTTGAGAGTTTGAGAAAATTAATTATAAACTCTCTCTCTCTCTCTCTCTCTCTCTCTCTCTCTCTCTCTCTCTCTCTCTCTTTCTTTCTTTCTCTCTCTGTGTTAAGTCACTGAAATGTAAGTAAGCCACTACTCTGGCTAAACTACAAGATTTTTTTCTTTCATAACAATGTATTGTCAGAAGATTAAATCTTTGAGCTTTAGTTAATTGCTTTTGAAATAATATATTATTTCTATTAGTTTTTCTCTTTTAAAGTTCTGTTCTATGCCTGGCATATTATACACATCAAATTATATGTATAATATATATTCCATGTTATAGATTAAAATAATATCTACC
>JAOYMU010000292.1:32983899-32997402 GCA_025802295.1 Psammodynastes pulverulentus | reverse complement strand
CCTCAAGTTTACATGGGACAAGACCCGAATATGCCAAAACCTACATACATATACCCATGAAAATCTACAAACACACACACGCACACACACACACACACACACACACACACACACACACATATATATATATAATATGATGTATAAGTAAATACTGTAATAAACTGAAAATTTATTGCAGTCTAAGCTTTCAAATGTTCAACTACAGATTGGCCATTCGACCAGTTTCATTGGATATACTGTAATAATTACAATACATACAATAGTTGGGTAGAACTTTTGCTAGGCAGTATAGACAATAATTAAATAAATAGATTACTTGTATAACTAGGTAGAAGCTACATTCTTATGTTAGTTGTGTTAGTTATGTTACTTTTTAAAATAAATAGTTCAGAAAGTCACAGTACATAAACATATCTCATTTTAAAAATATTAATTAATCCAAAATAACCACTCAGGAATGTGTAGCTAAAATGACAAGAGAGGGGAATTCCATCTGCTACTAAAGAAACATCCCCAAGCCCTTTCTTAGCAAGTTAACTGTTAATATTGGCTCATGCATCTCTCATAAGAAGCCATACAATTTGAAATGGCTGAACTTCCAATCCATTTGTAATCGACCTCCTGATGTTCAGTGACGTAAAGGGGTTAGAAAATCCCAGTAGTTCCTCAATATTTTCCCAAGCTCCTTTTGCAACATCTCTACTTCTGTCAGAAATCCAGCATGTTGGGCAGTCAATCTGCACAGTTACACCCTCCCCGGTGCAGTTTCCTAAGTAGATCTCAGCTGTGCTGTCTTAACTCTCAGTCCCTTAGGAAGCAAGAGACAGCAGATGGGGTTAGGGCAGAGGGTGACGCTTCTGACAGTAAACGGCCGGGTTCTTGAGTTGAAGCTGTGAGCGTCAGGAAGCACCTTGTCCCTGGAGGACTCGCCATTAAAGAAAGTTAAAAATGAGCCTTTTGAGAAATGTTATTAAAAGTAGTAAAATTCACAAATGTGCAGATGATGTGTTGGCGTGTGGTTATTCGGATGCTAATGAGTTTGACATTAGGGAACTCCAAGGGTTTACAGCTACTCCCTCATGTGATTTAGAGCTTTATTGGCAATCTTTGGGAAAATAAGTGGAAACTGTATTGCTAATAAATATAGAACCTGATGGAGCATTAGAGAGTAAGGAAGCAGTGTGTGTGTTGGTAGTGGAAAACTGCTAAATTTGAGGATGTTGAAAGAGTTCCTTTCAGTAATCTTTTGTTTTAGAATAATGTATTACAAACAAAAGAACTGAAGCAGGTGCAAAGTGCCTCTTGTAAGAAACTAGATTAGTAAATTAAAATCTTATCAGGGTACACAACCTACTTTTCTAGTAGTTGTGTCTATTATAAGATTAACATGCTTTTAGTTATTGGGATCATTTATTTCTTGTCATCCATAATGCCATTTTCTTTCTTTGCTGTAATACTTACCCACTCTGTATGACACAGTCAAATTTGGAAAAGAACCTTAACTCAACTTATGCCTCTGTCTATATGCCTCTACCTCTTATCAATATAAATAATACAAACAGTATTTTCAGTTTCAACAGGAGATACTCAAACAATTATAGACATTAAAATAATATTCATCAAAAATATTCTTATACCATGAAGAAATTGGTGGCACCTTAATTCTAGATGTGCCATAGGATAGATCTCCAAAGTGTTGGTGTTGGTAGGAAAATTAGTAATGTCCAACAATTGTGAAAATTCTAGTTGCTCATTACAACCCTGACTGTCACTCATGCTTGAAAATAGCCTTTCCAGAAAAATGAGGAGCTAAAATGGAATATGGATAGAAAAAGGAATTTAAATGCTTCTTCTTTTTCAGTTCATTTTTTTAAAACAAAAGTTTAAAGAAACAAACCATCAGACTTATAATTGGATATTCGGGCAAAAGATACTTTGTTCATCGTTAATTCTAAAATACCATTGATCTGAATATTCTTTCTAAATGCTGTGATAAAAGTTTTTTTTTTTTTTGCAATCTAGGAAGTTCAAAGGCATTCTTTCAATGAAGCATACAAAATACAGTTTAAACATCTAACATATTTTGAAAATAAAGGCAAATGGATACAATCCATCACAAACTTTTGTTGTACGATACAAATGTTCTAATGTTCTCACTGAAATTATGAGAATAGCTGCATGCACTGGGATTCAGTGATATTCTTATCCAACCAAGATCACCTACAAAATATTTAAAGAGAAGGGGGCTGTGATAGAAGATTTATATTACCAAACTGCAATTTTAAGAAATCAATCAATGAGTGCAATTTTTCAGTAATTTCTGAACTTTTGCTCTGTTTAATCATTAGATAGTTACAGCAGTTTGAAGTCAAAGGGAAAGCATGATTTGAAGCTCTCTAATTCAATTTTCTTTACCATAACTATCCTTGAATGGATCACGTATAGATACTCATCTAATCCTATGAATCAACTTAAGTTGTAATGATAGAAAAACTGATGTACGAGAGGAGTAGATAGATTGACAAGTAGCAAACAGGCAGGCAAGATGTCTCCTATTTCTCTGGAATGAGGCTACCTAATTGGCCCCGATCTTCAAACTATAACAATGTTTATCAACTTTGGTGACTTGAAGATGTATAGCTTCAACTCCTGAATTCCTCAGCAAGCTTAGGAAATTCATACCAGACCTCTTTAAATTGTCAAAGTTGAGAAACACTGAACTATAATATTCCTCATTTTTTTCATCATGTTTTTCCTTCATGCTGAAGCTGCAACTGTGTAACATTCTAGACTATGGACTGCTCAAGACTAAGTAGCATTTATGTTCTTGAGTAAATTGTCAAGACACATTAAAGGCTATTAATGAGCCAAGGTTCTAAAATTCATTTTTAACTGTCCAGTTTTACTTGTAGAAAAAGACATGCAGACTGGGATGTTGCAATCCAGTGTATACTTTGTGTGGTTTACAATGTTTTAAATATTTTTTTTACAGTGAGTTTTTAAAAATGATATTGATTTCTAAGTGGTATTATGCACAAGGTACCTTGCATGCCAGCATTGGCATTAATGCTAGAACTCTAGCCTTTTGGGACCTTTCACCTGGTAGAACAATATTTAAAAATTACACACATAGATGTACACACACAGAGGTTCTTTTACTTTTGTGTGTGTGTGTGTGTGTGTGTGTGTGTGTGTGTGTGTGTGTGCATTACAAATCAATCCACTTGAAAATGAATGTCTCTTTGCTGAAAACTATGAACTGTAATCTATCACTCTGGTCCAGAATTTTCAACCACCCAATTCTATGCAGGCAGCCACCCTGGTCTAGAACAAATTTTGTTTCTAACTCAGGTTTTAACTCCTGTCATGTAATATTTATTCATTCAATGATCAACAATATAAAACAGCCAAAAAGGAATGAAAGATACCAAGTAGAATCAGAATCAAAATAAGGAAAATGAGCACAAGTATATATTGACCAGTGTTAAGTAAATCAAATGCAGAGTACTTTGAACATCCCTATTAAAACTCTTTTTTTTAAAAAAAAAATTCTACCAAAACGTCATTCATACCATCCATGTGTCAGCTGGGTACACATACATTTTGATCCCTATTAAAACTCTAATGTATTTGTTCACTACACACTAATAAATCCTACATTTTAAGACTATACACCAAAATATATAACCATCAAAAATTACTAACGTACAACCGAACAAAATATTAGTGAAAATAAGAGTAATTACTTCTTTATTCGGTTTTGCCTTACTTTCATTGTAGTAACACAAAATTTTGGCTACTGTACGAGTAATGGCAGGATTTAAGTCCTGCAGAATTCATGTAAAAATGATATGGTCTCCCTAGGAATCACTCTATTATGGGGAGGATGTATATTGATCCAATAACCCCATAATATTTGTAGCATAATAAAATATGTGAGATGTTTTCAACTTCCTTGTTACCACATGTACGTATTCATTCTGCTATGAGGGTTTTATTATACCAGCCTTGCTGATATAGTGCTTAAATCTATCTCTAAAATGCTATTTGATCTTAGGGAAGATCAGATCTTTCAGATATCTTGCTGATTCCTTTATACCCCATCTTAGCCCATTTCTATAGAGGTATCCTATTGACTTCTAACTGGAACTCCATATTTCTTATTCTGTTGAAAATCAATTGTTTGGAGATTGATCATAGACTAATGAGATTAAAAACAATGGAGAAAGCCCATACAATGCCAGTTTATGTTTCCAGGGAGAGTAGAAGTTATTTATCAGAACTATGGAAGGAAGACCAGCTGGAAAGAATTGAATTTTCAGCCAGAAGGTTATCATCATCTTCCAGGCCCTAACATGAATTTGAGGAATTCCCAGTTTTTAATTCAAATTTGTATGTGGGTCAGAAGTTGTATTTAAAAACAGACTGTCTATAGCAGACATTGTTGTCCTTCTTCAAGCTGACAAACTATTGAATGGTCTCAGGAACTGCTGAAAACTGTTAGGAAAAGGCTGTATATTAAAAGTGTCTGGCTTCAGCAGTTCCTGAAAGCACTGAGTGGCTTCAGCAGTTTGTCAGCTTAAGGAAGGACAACACCATCTGCCACTTTTAGTAATAGACAGCCAGTTCATATCTAAGGTTTATTCTTAAGTCAGACATTCGTATCCCAGGGCCTTTCTGTAAAAAAAAAAGTGACTGGCCAAACTCACTTAGATGCCATTAGTGGCCAAGGAAGACTACACCTTGGTTCTCCCTGCTTCTAGACTACACATTAACTAGTATTATATATACCTTTTTCTTCTTATATTTTACACTTCTTTGATTAAAATATAAACAGATGTCAGGGTAAGAATTAAACCATTGCAGCTCTTTCAGCTGGAGAAAACCATTAGCAAACCCATTGTGTTTGCTCAGTTTATATTGTATAATGATTGACTTATAAGTCTCACATATCTAGATATTCAATATTAAAGTAATAATAATGAAATTTCTATAGTACTTTCCAAGCATATTACCATGCATTATATATATTATATTAGAAATTAATCTTTAAGAGCGGTTTTCAGTCGCACTATAGATACATGTTTTTGAAACAAAGCTTTAGAATAGATGTACAACTCTGATTTTTTTTCCACTATATTTTTCCATGTTTATCCTGTCCTTGTCTGAAAAAGCACAGGAGATATATTACTGTCAAATATATTTAATAACAAATCATATAATGCTGTAATGCGAATTCCACTCCTTGTTTTACTTGTATCATTACATCATATGCAAAAATATAAGGGGTGAAACCAGCATTATGACATAAACTCACACGGTTTGTAAAAGCTTTATTTGATGTGGATGCCATTTGTTTACTGAAGATAATTTTTTATGATATGGCACATGATGTGGCCTGAGAACACACAAAGTTTCACAGATTTGTACTCTGTTGAATCTTCTTATCTTTAGTTCACATTGTCAATATTGCACTTAATATTAAACTACAAATTATAAAGATCTCTGCAATTCAACTCCAAAGTTGTCTATTATATTATTGTCATACATGCATACATACATACATACATACATACATACATACATGGAATTGTGCTATAATTCATAGCATACATGTGGTACAGTTTCCTTTGAATTTTCAAATGATAAGACCAAACAATAAAATATGTAAAATATATTCTCTGATTAGCAAAATCCAAAGTTTCATTTTTTCTCCATCCTAAGTATAAAATCCAAAAGTTAGATGTATTCTTTTATTTGGTTAGAGCAGTTAATTTAGCCATCAATGTTGGTTCCACCTCTTTAGCTATTCATCCATTATGGACATTAGAATATCTTTCCATTTTTGTTCATGAAGCATTCTGCAGGATCCAATCTGGGTCGGTCACCAGGACCAGAAGTTTTGTCTTCCGAGTTTTCGGACTCATGCTGGAGCCCATCTTCAGGGAACTTCTCTCTAGCATAAAACATTCTTGCTGCTATCAATATGTATAACAACAAGGTTCCAGATTTTTTCCCCAAATTCTTTGCCCATTAAGCCTAAAAGAAAAGTCTCTGACTTAATTTTATATTCATTTTAAAAATTTTCTGCAGTAAAATATGAATCTTACTCCAGTATTTTTTTACTTTATCACAAGTCTACCAAAATGGTGAAAAGCTCCTTCTTTGCATTTACATTTCTAACATACATTTGAAATAACTTTGTACATCTTTTGACAATTTTGGGGTTTGTTAAATACTAACTGTACATCACTTTATAAACATTTTATTTTAGATGCTAGTTTAATGTAAGTTTTCAACCCTTCATCCACATGCTTTCCCATTGTTCAAGCATTATATTATATTCCAAATTCTTTGGCCATTGAATCATGAAATGCTTCACATATTCATTGTCCAAATTCAATTTCAGTAACAATTTGTAAACCTTGCATTCTTTCTTACAGAGAATGAATTTTGGGATTATCTGTTAAGTCAGACAAGGCATTTTGGTCCAAGAGACGGATTTGGTCATTTGGAATTTGCACATAATTTTACTCCGAAGCAAACAAAGGTGGGATAATGTTTTTGGTGTTTAGTTTTGAGTGGAAAGTAAGTTATCTCATTTGTCAAACTTGTTTCATTTGGACATTTTGTTTGGATTTTAAAACTTTTTGATTTATTTAGATAATATGATTAATTAATTCCCAAAGCATCTTCTAAATAATGGAATGGTGCTTCTATTTATTATCTTTCAGATAGGCATAAATCCTTTCCCCTAAATATTGTGAAAAACATTCATTACAGATTTCCATCACAGCACATTGAAGCTTTTATTCTTTAAAACTAAAAGTTCCTTTATTCTATTTATACTCTACCATTGTTTCAACAATCAGTTTTCTTTCTGTTTAAATTTTGTGGTTGTAATGAATTATAGAGAAAACTGATATCCTTGTACTATAAAACCCCAAATATATTAATTTTTTATAAAAATATTTTTACTATATAGCATAAGATTTGTGCATATTTATTCTGAAAATATAAAGTTAACACCTGCCCCCCACCCCATTTCATAAAGCTGTGACTTTACCCTCTGATGCCTTGGTAAAGCAGACTAATAGAAATCCTTGGCACACATTTGTTACCTAAGGGAATAATAGAACTATTTGCTGTAATCGTTTGGCAAAAGGACATAAACATATGGCTTTGGTTTATATTCAGTCCTGCCAGTTGTGCAAAGTTGCGTGGACGAGGTATACAACAGCAGTGACAATTCCAAAATCAGAAGTGAGAATCAAAATAAATCATCCTCATTAAAGAACCATCCAAGCTTGTCTTTGGTATAACATGTATTCCACTGTTAACCCAGTTTTGAATTTTAAATCCTTTTTTGAAAATAGACATACTATTTTACCATGCTATCATAGAAAGGATTACATGGTGCATAGCCTCAAATTAAAATTCTTTCTGATTTAGTTTTAGTATTTAAACTTGTTTATTCTAGTTTTGGAGAACAGGAATATTGGCACAGTAGTCAGATTCATATCATTTATTTTTCATTTTGAGGGTGCAACAGTATTAACGATAATATGAATAATACTGTGTGCAAAAGAAGCTTTCAAAATCCTGAAAGCTATAAAGCATCAGAGAATATACTCTAATTGCAGCTTTGATGCTGTGGATGTACAACTGATTCTTTAAAAAAACAAATATAGATAATATTCCAAAGTAACATTCCATACTGACTTTTTATTTTCTTTCATTATTAATAAGTATCTGCTAATATCTCATAATGTGATATTGTTCTTTCCTTAACCTCAAAATTATTAGGTATTATCCACATTTTAATTCTATAGCATGGTGTGTGTATGTGTATAAAATATGAAATTTAATATTCATCCAATTGTAATTAGTTTAATTAGTTTAAGAGTTCTTATAAAATTTATTTAATCAGCTTTATTCTTCTCCGCTGGTAATAATTTTCTTTCAATCTACATTTTGTAAAGCATAATGAAATTGACATCTTGCTTACCAACAAGGCCAATAGAAGTGGGCAAATTTATTCACAACCTAGAAAGCCCCTAGGAATTTGCTTTATACTAAGATACAATGTGATCTTTGTGTAGACATAGACTTATTATTGTAATGTTAGGATTTTCTGCCTTGGCCTCTTTTGTAATTGGAAGAGTCATTTGAGATAGTGATCCATCAATTTGATTTTCTTCCTTTCCAAGTCTAAATGGACACCAGATTATCAACTTTCTTATAATAAAGCATTTCCACTGCAATCATCAAGCTTATCACCCAAGTCATTAAGTGTGACATCAGATTACTACCACTTGCAATTTACTGTAGGATTTTGCTTGTCAGAAGCCAGCAGGAAAGGTCACAAGTGGTCACAAATGGTGATCACATGACCACATGATGCTGCAAGGGTTAGGGTTAGGGTCAGGGGGGTTCCTACTAGTGCTACTACCAGTTCGGGGATATCGTGCGCCGCACCAATCAGCTGCAAGGATAAAGAAGAAACTAGCATAGGAATGACCCTCCAACCCTCCCATCCACTTTGTTCTTCTTTTATCCTCTCAGAGGAACCAGTTCGGCCAACCTGGTAGGTTTTTTTTATATCACCACCGGTTAGAGTATACTTTCTCAATGCTATTATAATTTTGAATGGTGACTAAACAGGATAGCTGTTAACTGAGGACCACCTGTAAGTATTGAAGGTCCTCTATCACATCATTGACCTCATCCAAACTTAATAATACGTAGGTAGACCTACCTCAGTCAATGAGACATTTATCGTGATTGTTCAACTCAATATACTGATTTCAGAAGATCTAATGACTTAGTTTTCCAGATGATGGTTTTTGAATTGTCCCAGATGATTTATGAAAATGCAGCAGCTCCTACCTAGACAGACAATAAACAGAAAATGATGAGTTTCTATCTCTATGTTGTTTCTGTTATGTGGTTCCAATTAAGCTATGTGTTTATATAAATTATCAAAATTGTCAGAATTATCCAAAGCTTCAAAACACTTATATGTAAACAGGATGCATTTTAGCCCAAGTACTGGTTAATAAAGGAAAAAAAACCCTGAGAAATCCAATACCATTGCTATATATTACTGCTAAACATGGTTCCTACTCTTTGGAAAATCTTGCCCCCACCTTGCCTCCAGGTGAGATCTCCTCCATTTCTCCTGACCTTCTGTAAGGCCTGAAGACCTGAATATCATGCTGGATAAGGTTGATGGACCAGTTGCAGACCCCATCTCACCTTTTGCACACTCTGTTCCCTCCCTTCCTATATTTTACCATCATTTTAATTATAATTTATATTTTATTGTATTACTGTTATTTATATTTTGTATGTTTCATGTTTCACATATACATATACATACACACACACACACACACACACACACACACCTGTATAGTTTTATTGCTTTTAACCTTGTAAGCCTTCCAAAGTCGCCCTATGGCAAAATGGGTAGCAAACATATTTAATAAATTAAAAACAACATATCGAAAATTTCACTTAAGGCCATTTTATTCATGAAAATTCTTTAATGTTGGGGAAACAGAATCCATTCATTTTATCAATTACAAGCAAGGGCTTCAAATTGCAAGGCTCATTTTAAGGTTCCGATCATGATCTTCATTTTCAGTTTATAAAAGCAACCAATTTAATTTGAGAACCTGATGTAGGGCAGGAAACAGTTCGAACTCCTTTGTTTTTAGGCATGGGGACCAAAATCATTCAGCTGATGCTTGCAACTTCTTCATTTTTGTGAACCTCTAACTTTTATAAGAAGATGGGCAAAAGTTTGGAGGGTCACTTTTACTGCATATCTGTACTTCTATAAAATGCACACTACAAACAGAAATCTAAACAAGAGCTCAATTAAGTGTGCAGTTTATTTGGGTCTGTGTTTTGATTATGCAGGTTAAAACTGGAGACAATAAAAAAAACAGGCAAATGTTTTAGGTTTAAAAGTTGGACAATTAAATTCAGTGGTACCAAATCATGTATACTTAATTCTGTTAAATTAAACTAAGTTTAGTATTGAAGTTTAAAATGGATATGTCAAAAGTTATTTGTAGACAAAATCATGAGTGTTTATGTCTGCTCATATACTCACTCATACATACATAGTGATACACTTACTGTCTATTACGAAAATATTGGTTACTTTGCAGAATTTATGAGGGGTTTGCTTTGCTATTTACTTTTTTCCTTAATTGCATATGATCTCATTGCATTTTACTCCAAAATATTACAAAATGTTGCTCCCAGAAACTAAGGGCAAAGCATAATATTTTCATTTTAAGATCACATAAAACATTGCCTGTCACTAGTGAATATAAAAGCTCTTTGAAGGCGTTATTAAAATGAAAATCATTAGTCAAATGAACTCTAATGCTCTATTGTGTGAACACATACTTAAAGGAACTCTTGATTAAATCACATATTTTATGTCTGTGGGTGAAATATGCATCCCAATAAGTGTACTTAAAATGGCAGCTTTTAGTAGGATACTGGGAATTACAATGTAAACTCTACATAAAATAATATATAAGCAATAGTGCTTCTTATTTTTTAAGCCTAACAAAATTCCCACAGTTTTACTTTTCAAATTTCAAATCTGTTATTTTTAATGATCTCAAATTTTCTTTTTAAAAAATCATGCTATTAAATTAAAAATAAGAGATGCTTATCTGTTTTTCAACTTATGGCTCACATGATATAGTTCAGCTTATTTCGGTTCTGCTTTTTTCCCCTACAATTTTTAAAATGTCATTCAATAGAATGCAGATTCAAACTATTACATATTGAAAAAAGTTTGGTCAAAGAGAGGAAGGAATATTTGCTTCTTTATGATACATTATTGTTTCATTTGGATGACTCCAACCCTGTTAGCTTTTTGTAAGATATCAAGAACCTTCAGGCATTTGGGCATTAGAATTAGGGTTAGGTGAGCTATGCTGGTTTATTTTGTCTTTCTATGAGTTGGGATTATTTTTGTGTTACAGTTTACTAAATTTTTTCTAACTTTTCTATGCCATTCAGAATTACTTTTCTACAATGGGTTACATTCTCTGTGTGTGTTTCTCTGTGTGTGTGTGTGTGTGTGTGCATGTGTGTGTGTAGCAAGCAAGCAAGGAAGTTTTAGTGTTACATTATATGGAGCAAAGAGGCATGAGAAAACCAAAGAGGGAACTGCATTGCCACAACTCTTCAGCCTCCTTATCACCAAGCTGTTTTTTTTTCAAACCGCAGATGTTTGATGTTCTGTTAGAGTCAATTAATCAAACACTCTGCTCATGGAAAACTAAAGACCAAGAATAAGAATAGACTTCAATCTCTGTAAAAAAAAAGTCTATATTACTGGTATAGTAGCGAAAGGATATCTTTTCTCTATGGTCAGATGAATTGAAGACATACACAAGGAGTCTTGTTGATCTGATGGTATAAAGCAATTTAGGCACGGCTTTGAAGAAGGTATGAAAGAACTATTAGAGTGATTTGCAAAAAAAAAAAAAAGATTACACAATATAAGGACTGAAGCAAGAATAAGAAAGAAATTCAAATCTGCATTGATTTTGCTTTAAATAAGGTGGGACAGAGAGAAATTTGGAGAAGCTTTTGTGAGTTTGTTTTAATACTCCACAACAATCAAATAGCATTTCTGGAATATCTTCAGGGTGTGTGTGTATGTGTATCTGTATTTGTGCGCCTTTTGACGTCTGGCAACTGTCTGGACTAGACTCTGAAGTTTTCTTGACAAAATTTTTCAGAAGTGGTTTGCCTTTGCCTCCTTCCTAGGACTAAGAGGGAGAGCTTAAGATGGTTTTGTGCCTAAGGCAGGACTAGAACTCACAGACTCCCAGTTTCTAGCCTACTGCCTGCACCAATTTGGCTCTATTCAGGCTGTTAGACATACCTCAAACTGCTGATAAGTATAAATTTGAGCATATATATAATGCACAATGAAGAGCATGTTATATACATTATAAAATAACTCTTATGGAATCAAAGGAACTTATTTATTAATTAGATGGCTGCTATATTTGAAGTGACCAATCACACTTACATTCCAACATAGAAGAGAAACTGGTGAATTTGTTCTCTTCAATATTTTATAGACCCTCAACATTTCTCTAGCCCCTTGAGGTTTCGATTACCATGTCAACTCATCTTTGTTTTCCTTCTTGCACAAAATCTATATGGACTAGGCCAGTGGTGGGATTCAGCTGGTTCACACTGGTTCACACAAACTGGTTTTTAAATTACCCCCTCCTCCTGCTATCAAAGTGGATACTGGGTGCTGTGCTACAATAGTGAAACGGGCAACAGAGTGGCTGGCATGAGGGAAGGAGAGGGCCATTTTCTCTCTTCTCCATGCTCCTCCTCCTTGCCTCATGCCGGCCACTCCATTTCCCATTTCTCCATTGCAGCACAGCGCAGCACCCAGGATCCACTTTGATAGCGGATGGATAATAATTTGCCTGGCCAAATTAACCCTGCAGTCTCCCCTACATTGGGCCCAGCTTTGATCGTGCTGCCAACTTAATTCCTTGCCCATCTCACTTTTGCCCACAGACTGACCAACATTCCCTGCATGTAGCTCCATGGGGAGGGGGAATCCGTCCCTCCATTTCCCTCCAATTCTTCCCCTTCTTGTGAGAGCTCTCAGAAGCATCAACTCCTTGTATCTATGGTAACCCCCCTACTCATTTCTTGGAAACTTCATCTCTTAAAGGAGCTGCCAGAAGGCTGAAACAACCACGAGACCGATGTGCAGGGAAGCACTCTCGGAAACAGCCCTTTGGCAAAGGGTGGAAATTTAACAACCGGTTCACCCAGGTGCAGGTTGGTCATCATGGGAGGCTCGTCTTGCATGGGCAGTGGAACTGGAGGATGGGGATGGGCCACACCTCCCACAACAGTCAACCTGACTCTGGATGAACTGGTTGTTAAATTATTTGAATCCCACCACTGGCTCTAGGCATTATAGTAAAAAGAAAGAAAATGTTAGAAATGAGTTCTTGGTCATACTGCTTTCTATTATCAGTTTTTTAATTAAAAAAATTGAAAGTCAAAGTATGGCAGACATTAAGGTGGGGTGCTCATGGGTATCCTACTGCCTCTTTAAATCATGTTGAAAAGCTGCTTTATTCATTTGATTTTTATGACTGCCCATCTCACACAGGTGACTTCGATAGCGTACAGAATTAAACGATGTAGAATAACTGGCATGCAAAGATAAAATAATAATCCCACTCACACACACCCCAAAAGAAAAAGAAAAAGAAAGAAAAGAAAATGCATCAATATCAACTTAACCTCTTGATCCAGACATCTGGAGAAACAGTCAGGTCTTCAGGGCCTTGCAAAAGGCTAACAAGGTTGGGACCAGTGGTGGGATTCAGCAGGTTCATACCTATTCATGAGAACCAGTTGTTAACTTTCTAAGCAGTTCAGAGAACTGGTTGTTGGAAGAAATCTCCTTTTGTTTTT
>JAOYMU010000292.1:32951466-32966908 GCA_025802295.1 Psammodynastes pulverulentus | reverse complement strand
TTACTTCAGGTCTAGATATGTTGAATAATTTTATTATTCAACATATCTAGACCTGAAGTAAATATGCAACCTTTTTGAAAATTAAAATGTTCCTATTTTGTGTAATGTGGCCATTTGATTCTGCAACTCACAAGAATGTAGATCTTTTAAAAACATTTATAAAGCTGGAACAGATGTTATTGATTATCTCATCATGTTTAAGAAGTAAATGCACTCCTAATCTACTCCCACAGTGTATTTTTCTAAGTGAGGACAAAGTAACTAGCTTTCATTCTCCTAGCAGAATCAATTGTGGATTCTTTTCAGTCTTTGTCTTCATTAACTAGCTAGATACCTCTGAAAAGTCTTCATGACATCATTATCTTGATTGTGTTTTCCAAAATTGAAATTTAGTGATGTGTTTTCTCAAAAATTGTAGCCTTTACATAACATCATGATTAGCCACTTTTGATATGAAACATAGATATCAGTCATGCTACCACAGACTATAGTTGTATAGTTTAAGTATGACATGAACTAAATCTCTCCACATTAAGTAAATTTATTTATAAAGTGTTATTTTCTACTCCTTTAATATTTTGGTACTTATTAGATGACCCCATATTTGCATATCATGAAAGAATAAGATAGTTCTACATAATCTTTTTAAACTTCTTTCATTTCTTTCTTTCTTTCTTCAAGTCCTTTATGTTTGGAAGATTTCCTCTTTTGAAATCTGATATAACTTTATTAAATGAAGCTGTATTACCCATTTGTTAAGTCTCTCTATCCAGAAGTTGGCCTTTAAAAATAAAACATACTGTATCAGAATTACATGGTGTTAGAAGAAAGTGATTGGTATTGCAATCTTTCAGAGTGATTCATTTGCTTTACAGCCACCTAATGTCTGTATATCATGAACATATTCACGGCAAGTGATAAATGACAGGATTTACATTTTTTGGGAGCTCCCAGTGTGAGGATGAGCAGCACTTGCCTATTGCTCTTTGTACAATCAACCAAATAAAATGGATAGGGCAACCAGCCAACAGTTTCATCAATCTTGTAGAAGGATGCCAATAGTTTTGTAGCACTAGATTGAACACCCAACCATATTCCACAGTTTTAGGAAGTAGATTTGAGAAATATTTTATCTCTGATACTGATAACTGAAATCACTAACCACTAACCACTACCCCTATTTAGAAGCTCTTAACAGGGAAGAAGTATGATTAGCACAGCCTATTAGTAACCGGTTCAGCAAAACCTTTATCACTTGATTCTGTTGATTAGATAAATAGGTTTGATATAGTTTGTAAATGTTTGTCACAAAAAGTATGTCTAAAGCTAATTTTAGTCAAACATGAATTTCTATGGGCTAAATATCTAAAACTATTTTGTGAAAGCTCAAGGGAAGAAGGGGACCTTCCAAAGTGTGGTGCAGGCCACATTTGAGGATAAATAAATAATAAACAGTAAACAACTTGCAACATAGTTAAAATTTTCTGCCTGTTGAATGTTAACTGTGAGGAGACATTGAGTTAGACCAGTGATTTAACTGCTGACTATTACAAGTACATTAGCAGGCTGAGTTTTAATCCAAGGTAGAATAGAAATGCTGTTGCTCATAATGCATTTAGAGTCTGAAGAGTTTTCTATTAAAAATCAAGCAATTGCCGTTTGGGAACTCAGTTTATATGTCTGGAGCAATCACGCTAGATAATTTTAATCTGTCACCAACAAGACAACTCAGTAAGCATGTCTATGTGTGTACGTGCTTGTGTGCATATACATTTGCTTATTTATAGTACACTGAAATTATATCGGTATAAAGCATGAGGCTAGCTTATATATTGGATGTATACTAAAGTTCACTTATTCTCATTATTACTCCTGTCTGTCAAGCATTCACACATTGTTACATTTTATAAATGTATGCCATTATCGCAATATTCTTATATGCTTGTGGTCTTTATGCAGCTTCAGCATTTCTCTCGTCTTTCGGAGTTATAATTAATTAACCATATTTTAAACTCGGGGATGCATCTCTTATAATGCCTGGTAATTCTATTAGTTATAATCTCATAAATTTAGTAAAGACTTCTTTTCCTGGTATTGTCAGAAGAAGAAAAAAGCCATTCTGCTGGATTCTTTTATAAACATAGAATATAGAATAATAGAGTTGGAAGGGACCTTTGGGGTTTTCGAATCCAATCTCCTGCTCATTTGTCTATTTCAGACAAATGGTTGTCCAGTCTCTTTTCTGAAAGCCTCCAGTGATGGAGCACCCACAACTTCTGAAGACAAGTGATTCCATTGGATGATTGCTCTCATCATTAGGAAAGTTCTCCTTAATTCTAGGTTTCTTCTCTCCTTGGTTAGTTTCCAACCAATTTTTCTTTTCTTGCCTATTGATGCTTTGGAAAATAGTTTGACTCTCTCAACTTTGTAAAAACCTCTCAGATATTGGAATAATGCTATGATATTACCCCTAGTCCTTCTTTTCATTAGACTAAACATACCCAATTTCTCTAACTGATCTTTATATGTTTTAGTCTCCAGTTCCCTAATCATTTTGTTGCTCTTCTCTGCACTCTTTCCAGAGTCTCAACATTTTTTTTTTATATCATGGTGATCAGAACTGAATGCCTTATTTTAAGTGTGGTCTTACTAAGGCTTTATAAAGTGGTACTGCTGCCGCACACTGTTGGCTCATATTTAAGTGATTGTCCCCTAGGATTCCAACTTAAATATGAACCAACACTATGTGGTAGCTGCCCCAAAAGCCAATGCAATCCTAGACTGCATTAATAGAGGGATAGAATCAAGATTTGGTCTAAAATAGATTTGGTTTATATGGAATAGACTCTTCCAGACACAATGAGCGCTTGTTCATACTGATGAAACACTGCCACTACCATAAAAAAGATGCCTCTGACAGTTGTATAATCACTTTGAGTGTTTAGATACTTTCAGATTTGCCCTTTGTTTACAGCTGTCCTTCCCCATATACAGTCCCTTTACTATTATCTTCTACTTTTAACTTCATAGTCTTCAGTTCTATAATTCAGTTCTGTGATCCTGGAATGGAGACAGATAACAGAAACCAGACAACTGTCTTATCTCCTAAGTGTGAATAGAATAGTATGAAAGAATGTGAACACAGTTAACAACGTTTGGTGTACCTGCTATTATCTAAGCTTGGAATCTAATGTGAAAAATAGTATTGATGTCATCCCAATAGTTTATCTGCCAAAAACATCCCTGTATAAGGGTTGTGTTTTATTTATAATATGTATTTTATCTATTCTTTGTACTCTAAGAATACACACACACACACACACACTCTTTAGAGTTGGTTCATTTGGCTCTCTCTCTCCAGATGTTTGTTGGCAGAGAACCTGGTGATCACTGTAGCACATTCCAATAAAAATATATTTGTTTGCATCTATCTCCAAATATTTTGATTTTTCATTTAATGTAAACATATTTTTCCAGTCTTTTTAGAGCACTGCTACCATAATTTTCATTTCCATTTTCAGCCCCTTTCTCCTTTCTCAATGAAGAAAGGATAAAATATAGTTTCTGTTGACTGGTAATATTAACAGTCTTTTATCTGGAAGAACCTTAAACTTGTACATAGAAAGTTTCTGTTGGCTCAATTGTATTATCTGCTCAATAACTCTGGTTATCTCCTGGCAAGAACGGTTTAGTACCGTTATGAATCAATAGAACAATCTAGGCTTTAAAAAAAAAAAAATTCAGATTTTCCATACTGTCAAACTTCATTTAGGGTGATAATAAGGAGAAGGAAGAGTACTTCAAATATCAATAACAATGCGGCTGTTTGTAACTGGGATAAACCAGAAAGTATATCATTAAATAATATAATAATATTTTAAGGCTAGAAATAAAAACTTAATATGCTGTATTCGAAAGTGCAATTATTCTCATTAAATATTTTTCATGATATCAATGGATTTTTCATGATTCAATACATAGCTTTTTCATTCAAGCATGGGGAGCCAATGACTGCAAACTAAATACAACCTCAGCTTGTTCTGTCTGAAATATGTTCTTCACTCTTGATTTTAAGTCATTCTAAAAGCCTCAAAAGCAGTCTTCACCTACTCCTGAAAATTTTTGTTTAGTGTTATCACATATCTGCCCTGTGATTAGTTGTATCTTTTAAAACCTTTTTCTTTTAGGAATAAAAAATAATTTGCAAATATTTAAATATTGATGTTCATAACACTTTATCTCCTTGGACTTTCACAACCTCCTGTAAAGAGTAGAAATATTCATATGGCTTTATGTAATAGATAGCAAGACTTAGAGTGGTAACCCTTAGATATTCATGGAGTTCATTAGAGAGCTACTCTAAAGATTACTTTAAATAACACATATACAGATTGCTTAACAAGTGTAAGGAAAAGGAAACTTTGTTTAAATAAGGTGCAAATCAAGTAAAACTATGAGGATTTAAAAACTAGTATTTTATACGATCACCTGCTATCAATGTAGCAATAAAATCTATACTGTAATGCAGAAAGCCTTTGCATAGCTAAAGTGATGGCAGGATGACACTGTAAATTATGTGGAAATGCTTTTACTTTCTGAGCAGTTCTCTTCATTTTACAGCTACTTTAACTGAAATTAATTTAAAATAAGGAGGCAACATCAGTATGAAAACATTGCCATTTCTAAAATGATATTCAATTTTCTTTACTATTTTGATAAACATGATTATTTCTTCCAATAGGAACTGGGGAAAAAAGGAGGGAAGCCCCATGACAAACTGGTGACATTGTTCCTTATGTAAAATGACTTTTGCCCCAAGAAATGATCAAACCTGACCATAGTACTTCAAGTGTTATAAACATAAGCAAATGGTCAGGGATTTAATATGAGAAGTGGAACTCTTTGGGTTCCTATCCCTTTGTTGTACATCCATATTTGGTCTCCCCACCCCACCCCCACCTCCCATTTTCAAATGGAGTTCAATCACACCAAGATTTCATTATGGTTGCAACTTGTAGGCCTTATCCACATTATAATCAATGTTCTATTAATCTGGCTCTTTTACATGCTCCTTTTGTATTTCACAGTCCAATTGTTCATCTTAGTCAGGTAGCACAAAACATTAGTTTACTGTCTGAAAAACCTACAGCTTCCAAGCATAATGAGTCAATAGCACTATCCATTCCTCCCCAGGCTTCTCTTAGAAGAATTAATAAACTCCCTATCCCCAACCAGGCTGCACCATCTTCTCTGCTCCCTATTTTATTCTCTTAAAGAAATTATCCTTTGATATTGAAATTGCATCCTGATTCCAGTTAAATCACAATGTATTTGCTTTCTAACTTATTATATATACCCTGATCTCGGCATTATCTTACTTTCTTCTTTGTCAGTCCTCATATTAGTATATTTGGACTTGCATATTTTAATAATTTCTATGTTACCTTTCTCTAAGATTGCTGTTCATCAGTCCTTATTCTTCTTTTATCTTCATTGGCAGCTAAACCTTTCTGTGTATTGCTTTCATCTCTCTGTGGTCAGTATTCCTTTTTTGACATTATAAAATGTAAATATAATTGAACCCCACTTCTGAACTTTAGTTAGTATTAGTAAGGGAACATCATTCATTTGTATTATTGCAAAGAAATCTGTCTCTACCCCCTTTCTACCATGGATCCAGATCATTTGGCATGGCTCTGATGTATAATCTAGATAGCACTACTGATCAAACCCTTCTCCTATGGAAGGAAGCTTGATGCATCCATGAAACTAAGTATTGCAGATGTCAGCCATAAAAATGACTTCACGTTGCAAAAAATCTTATTATTCAACGCAGTATCCTGGATGGGTATCCAAACATGAAGTGCTATTGGCAAATCAATGATGTTATCAATCATTTTATTTTATATGTGTGTCTGCAACTGTTTGACTTACATGTTCTTTCTCTGAGAAGACCTGGTTAGGAAAAGCAACAATTGTTTCAAAAAACAAACGTTGTTTTTTTTTTTAAAAATTTTAAAGTTCATCAGGACTTTGATAGAAAAATGAATGCATGCAACTTTGAAATGGTTCACTGTTCTGCAGTCTCAGTTTGGATTCCCATGGGCTTCCATAAATGTTTTTGATACAAATAGTTAATAAATAATTAATGAGCAAGACCATACGCAGGTGTGATATGCATCCATAATGAAAAGTGTGTGTGTGTGTGTGTGTGTGTGTGTGTGTGTGTGAGAGAGAGAGAGAGAGAGAAGAAAAAATAATATAAAGATATAATATCAGTAAGTAGGAAAAACATTGGGAAAGATATAGGTAGTTGGTGCTTAGTGAATCATTGATGAAGGATTAATCATAAAAAGCAGAATACACTGAGTTAACAAAGTGGGAAAAGATTTTAAAAGACTTTAAATCTCTGAGCTGAATGAATCTCTCCTGTTTAATTATTCAAAGATAAATCAATTAACAGAAAAAAGAAATAAAAAATCTAACTAAAACACTATTCAATAAATATTTAACTTCTAAATTGTCTTTTACTCTAATATTTATCTAATATTACAATATTTATAAACATTTTAAAATTTTCGTTTGTTTCTAAGTCCAGTTCTTTAATCAATTCTCCTGCTGTAATACTATATTCTAAATGTTTACATTTGTTTTGATGCATAATATATCATATATATAAAAGCCATTTTAGCTTGATTTTTAGTGAACTTATATTAGAATATATGCTGTTAATTCTGTCATTAATGAATCTGCTGTGATATCATCAAAACTGTAAGAACAAATGAACATTTCATCTACATTTTAAGAGCACAAACAAATGATCTCTGACTTTTCTGCAGTTTTGTACATTTTATTTGGATATATTAAGAAAATTAATTCTAAAGGCTTATACCCCAACCATTCCAAAACTTTAATAAAAATTCTTTGATAAGCTAAAAGATAAACATTTATATTATTTAAATTTTAAACTGTATAGGCAAACTATATAGATAGATAAACTACATAGCTTTTAAATTTTTAATTGTTTTTATATTTATCTTTTTATTCTTTGTAAGACACTTAGAGACTCCTAATTGAAGAGATAGTCATGTATTCAATCAATCAATCAATTAATCAATCAATCTTTCAGAAATGTTATTCCTATACTTACAAACAGAGTTGTATATAAAGGATGTATGTTTAGAAGATTTCAACATCTTCAAATCACCCAATGAGTTTTGTGTCATTTCACAATACAGAAATTGAATTGTTACCGGTAGTTAAAATATTTCCTTTTTATCAATATTTCATCAAAAATGCCATATCAGGCGCAGGAATGAAATTATAATAGATCCTAATTCATTAAAAATATCTTCTCTATGAGACCATCTAGTAACTTTGACAGCTGAACCAATATTCCATGACAACAAGTGGACCATTGATAAAAAAGCAACAAAAGTATTAATGACAAAATGTATAAGATGCATAATAGAGATGCTAAATTTGTCCCATTTTCTGCTACTCCTGCTTTCTTGAATCATTCCTCCTGCAGGCTAAACTGCCTTTTATAGCACAGTTTAATCCATGCCCTGCAATACCTTCAGCTATTAACTGTAAAGCTCTTGTCCTTCTCCTTCTCCTCCTCCTCCTCCTCCTCCTCTCTCCCCCTTGTTTCCCTTCTCTTCCTTCTTCTCCTCCTTTCTCCTTCCTAGCTTTTCTTTTAATGGAAAAGTTGGGGGAGATTCAGAATTTTTTAAAAAAAATCTGAAACTAAATAGTAGTAAAGTGGTTTTGATGTACATTCAATGAAGAAACAGTTTAACTGTGAATCAATTTGGACAAGGTTCTCTCTGCTATGTAGGAGGTATGGATATATATCACTAAAACTCGTATACAAAGAGATATACCCAAGGTAAGATCTCTTTACTGAATTCTCTAGCAGAAGGCAACTCTACGGTAAATTTTGTACAAAGCATACATTATCATCAGAAATATGATAATAAATAGATTGTATGACATGTTTTGTACTACCAGAATAAAAGGCAACATTTTAATATGCAAATTATTGGTAAAAAGTAAAGCCGTTCTTTTTGTATATGCATAGCCTTAGACTTTATTCTCATTATGTTATTAATTACTATACGAATGCAAATAAGAACTACAAGAACAGCTGAAACAGACCTCCTTCTTTGAAAAATATGAATACATATGGTTGTGTCCCAGTTTTTGTGTGTTCGTGGTACGAAAATGATCAAATGACAGTAGGAACATAAATGACTTCCCACTTCAAAGTTAAAGATTAAATACATGTTTGCCATATGCTGGGTGGTGAATCACATATTGATAACTTGGTTATATGAAAGCAAGTCCAGAAAGTGTTTAATATAGTTGAAGTTGGAAACCATAGGTTCACATTTAAACTGCTAGATTAGGATCAAATTAATTTGAAGGAATGAGATCACATATGAAATTAAAAAGATGGGAAGAAACAGGAGATGGGAAAGGGAAGGACAGAAAGTGGAAGCAAAATAGAAATCTCAAATGCACAAGAACTAAATCCATATCTGGTATTTATACTATTCCTATAAACCTGTGATCTCACAATATTCTCACTGGATAACTGAGCCAATATTCTTTCAGCTCACCTGCACCACAAGAGTAACTAATCTGAGGCCAATTTACAATTAGAAATGCTGCAGGCCCTATAGAGATTTGGGAAGGTGTATTTTCCCATTTGTGAAAATTCTTAGTTTCTTTACTTCTGGGCTGTTAGATACTTCCATGAACAGAATAATTTCATTAGTTGACTGACACAGTTGGATCTGCTTAACACATACAGACACATGCATGATTAGGAAACACATACAAAGAAACTTGCATGCAAATTTATTATCTATTACTCTACTGTAAAGCACTTCCAGTTTCTTTTATTATTACCTTTACATCAATTTTAAGATTCAGGGTATCTTACAGTTTTCAGGTACTTATCAATTTTCCCAGTCAATATAGGATAGTTTTGCCCATAGAATATTAATTTGGATAAAGAAGAAAGTAGGGAATAAAAGAAGAAAAGGGAATAAAAAAGTAATTATCTCCAAGTTCTTTGAATCATGCCTATCATAAGTGACAATATAAAATCAGTCTATTTTTCTTTGGATTGCAGAGCTCCTTCTATTCATAAGAAAATTGAGATGACTAGGAACAAACATGTTGAAGTGTTCATAAATAGGCTCAATATCACAAATATAAAAGTTCATGGCAGCCACTTGGATGCCTAAATAGGAGCCCAACACATTTTGGGGTTATTATAGTAACTGTTAGAATAAAGGATTAAAAGCTACGAGATCATGAACGATAAGTGAGGTGAATATTTCTCTTTTACTTTCCATTGAAAGTAATTTATTTATTGTTATATTCATATAGTTTGTATATGCAACCTGAGGAAAAAACCTGCCTGTTTTTGAATTTCTAATATAACTAGTAGAGCCTAATTGGCAAATATTTTTTTCAAAAGTTACATGAAGGGGAAAAAAACAACAACTTGATGGACAATTTTAATTATTTCAATCCAACCAATTACACTTCTTTACCTGTGTACTATGTACTCCTAGAATTATGTACATTTAGAAAAATCATTACTGCTTTGTGGCATTTGCTTTGCTGTAGCAGATAAATATGCCACATAGACCATAGTCGTTTTAAATAGAGGGATTGGAATGAATCCATTATTTTGGTCTCTTGCTTTGTGCAACATTGTGACAGAGCAGGAGAATTTACAATTTAAAATGCATTTGGTTGTGCTTTAACTTTTGCCGCAGTGAGGATCTTCACATTTGTTTCCCTGTCCTTCATATTTGTAATGGTGGCTTGCCAAGAAGAAGCCTTGCCAACTTGGATTTAAAAAGAAAAAGTAAAAAGCTTAAGTTAGTCATATGCCATTATCCAAAACAATCCAAACTGGAGCCAATTTAGTGCACATAAGTTAAAGATGAATTTATGCTGTTGAGCCTCATAATATGTGTAACCAACAGGGAGCTGTCTGGAGACAGGGATTTTTGCAAATCTTTCTGCTAGATCAATGAGCCAAATGCAAAATTTAACAACCAGTGGTATCATGTTGAATTGTCATACTCCCTAGGGGAGTTGAGTCCAGCAACCAATGAGTGGATTACACTGATCCATAAATGCAATTTTTCATCTGTGACAGATATAATGGTTTTATTCATATTGCATAACTGAGAGAGAACAACAGATAATGAATCTTTTTTTTTTAAGTATAAATGTAGAATTTTTAGCAGGTGACACTGGACTTTTCAAAGAATATAAAGTCTGAATATTTTTTCAAGTTTTTTTATGACCCTTCTGGTTGAGAGATATTCATTTCCAGCCATTCAATTTTGTTAACAAATAATAAAACATTTTTTATACTTTCTTAGAATGTAGTACATAATATTTTTTTAAAAAAAATCAGTCTTAGGGAACACCTCCATATGCTTTGTTAGGTAGGAAATACATTCAACTCCTGAATTCCTGAAGTTACGGGCTGCATTTGATCTTTGGATGGAATGTTGTTATTACAATCCAGAAAGTGAAGCCAAAATAAAGAAGCGCATGGGATCAGGATACATATCAAATGTGGTTTTATTTTCATTTAAATTTAATACAATTAATTGAATCACAGTCTCAATACTGTGCGGATCCCCTAAGACAAGGAATTTCAGCTGGCAGGTCTAGGAGAAGAGCCTTCTCTGCCATGGCTCCTCTCCTTTGGAACATCTTACCTCTGAGATGAGATTGGTTTCCACCCTCCTGACATTTTGTAAGAGCCTTAAAACCTGGTTTTGCCAGATGGGTTGGTGTCCCAATGGGGGAATTTCACACTAGAGGTGGTTGACTAATTAATCGTACCTTCCCCCCTCCATATAGATGGCTCCCTCCTTTACCATGATTTTGTAGGGGATGTAGTGACACAGCGACTTAATGATGCTGGAACTGCCAGCCAGAAATGGTTTGCACTCCAGCGGTTCAAGCCTGGCTCTGGGTGATTAGGTGAGCTCCTGTCACTTGCTCCCCAGCTCCTGCCACCATGCAGTTCAAAAATATGCAACCTGAGTGCTGCTAGTCAGCTGGTGTAAGCTAGTTCGCCCCCTGTGGTGCACCAAGGCTAGGCACACAAGCACTGAGCAGAATGAACTGGCAATTTAGTCTGTCAAGGCTGCATTTTGTTGAGCACTTGTAAATTGCTGTGACATTGTATGCCGTACACTAAATAAATAAATTAATGATTTGATTTTGTCTCTTCTGTAATTTTATATTCTATTATTTTAATGTTTTAAATGTGTATTATGTTGTAAGCTTCCCAGAGTCTTTTGAAATGAGATAGGTGGCAAATACATTTAATAAATAAGTAAATTAATAAATTTAAATGCAATGAATATATTACTCCTTGTATATTGCTGGTGAGGTTTGAAAGAGTAATGGTGGTTATTTGCAAATATTTCACATCTTCAGAGCTTGTGGCTCTGTGCCCTCGGGTTGTGGCACTTGTAGTTTATAAAGACAAAAAAAGAAACTCCATAAATATATAGCATATTATAATTGAAGATGCAGCATAAATCTATTTAACCCCCAAAACAATTATCTTGACATCTGATCTATATAGCCATAATATAGATCAAAGTGGGGCTAGAAAAGAGTTGGCAAACCATAGAAACTTAATCCAATGAAAAACAAATTGCAAAAACTGAGCATATTGAACAAAGAAGTTGAGATTACCTTGATTGTTACAGTGATCTTTAAATATCTTAGAGAATGTCAAATATAAGATAGAATAACATTTGTGAGTGTGTTTGTGTTTGAATGTGTATATTTAATTTCTTCTCTACAGTGTTAGATCCCAGGGACTGAAAATTACAAGAAGGAAACCAAAATTAGTGTAACAGTTTAGAATGATTTAGCTATGACAGTAAGACATCATGGTGACTCAGAAATGCTGCAGCAATATCTTGCATTGCAGATTGTGTGCTGGTTCTATCTTCTGATTTAGATCATAATAATCAAAATGTATCTTTGCTGTGAATCTCTATCTACCTCTTTGTCCATTTCTAAAGCTCAGTACCTTGGTTCTTACATACAAGAAAAAGAGCAAACCATGTAACTGGGTGGAGCTCAGGTAACAGTAAGTCTGGGTGTACTGCCAAGAACCTTTAGCTGTTATATGGGTTAATCAAGAGGCAGTTTCTGTAGGTGGGGCAATAAAAATTAGGCTAGAAACAACACCAGAATATTTCCTTCCTGCCTTCCTTACAGGATTAGTCCTGTAAAGTGGAAAAAACAAAAAGAGATTTATTCCAACAATGGTTCTCCAAACTGCTTAGAAAGTTAACAACCGGTTCTCACAAATAGGTGCAAACCTGTTGAATCCCATCATGGTTCTGGGGATTAACAAATCATTATTGATATTTCCTTAACTACTCGTGAACCCATATAATCTAGTCAAGACCTGGGATTTTATTAACACATGTTCTATTAAGAATTAAGGATGACCTTTTCTTTTTCTTAAAGCTATTACGCCTCTGTAGACTTTTGGTTACATTAGAAAATAAAACATTCTGAAAGAGACTTCACCTTTAGTTCTATCCAGTAAAATTGAGCACTTACCCACATATGTCCATTCACATACATACACACTTTTACAGGACCCATTTATTTAAAGCTTTGGTTATACTATTTCTCTTGTGCAATGTCTTTCATGTTATTTTTTCCATTATTAAAAGCTTTTGTATAAATACAGTGCCTACAAAAACTCCATGGCTAAGAAGAGAAAAGCTGAAGAACAGATTTTGGAAGTTCCAATCAACAAAAGGAAATCTCTGTTAATGAAGCCTCGCCACTACAATCCCACCTTGGAAGGCAAAGGAGAGAATGAAGGCAGGACACACTTTCAGGACAATAATAATGTTCTCCAAACAGGTATGAAAAAGCATGGATTCTAACTTAATCAATATTTCCTAAAGCTTCCCAAAGAACACAAGGGACATCCTATCACTAGACACTCTTCATTATATCAGAAAGTCAATGTAGTATCATTGTTAGCATATAAAGCAATTGCGGACATAGCTCACTGGAGGACTTTGGACCAGGCATTCTTATTATTTCTATTGACTTGACTTGTGGTGCAAGGATGGTATGCCAGTGAGGGTGATAATGGTAATGATTAGATGATGATGATGATGATGATGATGATGATGATGATGATGAAATTAAAAGTGGATCAGGTTTAGGATTTAGGGTGTGTAAAATATTCTAAGCTGAAAATATTCTGAGCTCAAAACAGCCATTCCATTTGATGCTCTAAGCAAAACATGCTCAGTGTTTGTCCCAAAGGTGCTTTTTCAAGAGGAAACTGGACTTTCTGGGGTTTTTTTTGAAGACTTTTGCTTCTCATCCAAGAAGTTTCTTCAGCTCTGACTGGATGTTGGGGAATGGAAGGATTTATACTCCTTGCAGACAGCTGGTCATTTGTATAATCTGTATAATTTTTATCTTTATAATTGCATACAAGTTACCTAATTTCTTTCAGTCTAATGTACTTTTCAGGGTTGTTGTTGGAAAATAGGAAATAATATTATAATAATATTATTATAATATTAATAATAATAATCAAACATATACTTGATCCGTACAAACCCAACATCACCTAAAGAACTGGCAGCTTTGATTTTATATTTTTTAATATATAATAATAATGTATTCCCATGAGAGGGGGGGAGCAGATATAGGATTATGCACACTACAAAATTCTCCCAAATTGACAGGGGGCAGATACAATAGTTTGTTTCATAGTTCATTCAATTTATTAAATTTAGAGTTTAATTGTTATGATTCCCAGAAATTCAAGATAAAGGACAGAAGGGCATTAAAAATATTAAGAATTATAAATTAAGAGAATTAAAATCAAAACAAATTACAAAAAATAACAAAATAAAATACAAAAGAGTGAAAATTGTGTGTGGAGGGGAATGGAGTGAAACAGGGGAAAAAGGAAAAAAAGAAAAGGGAAGGAGAAAGAAAAAAAGAAGTAACTTTTCCCTTCATCCTAGCAGGGTTTTTAAATAGCTTATCACTTATCTCTGAATAAAGTATAATCTCTCTTTTCCCCATAGCTCATCTCATAGTTAAGGAAAACAAAGCCCAAATGCTACTTTAATCAATCTTTCTTATCAAAAGTCCATTAAGGGCAACTAGATATAACTGTTTTCCTCTTTTAATCCTGGTCAAACAAGACAATCTTATAAATCTTTGTTGATTTTTTAAAATTATTTTTAATCCGTTCAAAAAAAAAAAAGTCCCAGAAGTAGTTTGCTTCTCATCTGTGTTTCAAAACAAAATTCCATCAAAACTTTAACAGATTTCTTTTACATCAATAGGTAAAATTTATCCTTCTGTTTGTCACTTCTAAAAAAGTTATTCCAAATTTTAGCAGAGCTGTTTTGTATATCCAGAAAAAAAATATCCAAATCAGTTTCCTAGTTTAATATCTGCTCATTTCCTTTAGGGAATGAGTCATCCAACAGATTCATTTGTTTTACATTTAAATCCCCCTTCAAATTAATTTCATAGACATTCATTGCAATCCATTCTTGCTTTACAACTTCATTACAATATGCTCTGTCAATTTTATTAAGCATTTGATCCATTATGTCCTAAAACATGGTTGAAAAGTACTCAAAACTTTGCACCAATGATTTCTGCTCCCATTTTTTTATCCTCTGGCTCTAATGTCCAGCCTTCAAAGTCTCCTTAGCATTTAAAAAAAAAGGAATCCCCATTTTCCCATAAGAAAATAATTTCTTTTAAATAATCAAAACTATAATTCCAAATCTTTCTGCTCATTAAACAGTTTTTAAATTTCAAAAATCTATATACTAAGCATCCTTTTGCTGCATAGTCCAAAAAAGCCATATATTTTTAAAACGTTTAAAATCAAAATTATCTCATTGTCTTTTAAGGAGCTGAAAACTCACCTGATAAGTTCAATAAAACCTTGCCAATCCAAAGGGTCTTCATTTCTCCAATATTCAAAAATGTTTTTAAAAATCCAAAAAATTATTAATGATTACATCTTTCCTAAGTGGTACTAGTTAATAGTCTAGCTATAGTATTCTAAAACACTTGGATTTTTTTGAAATACTTTTCAAAAGTCATCCCATAGAGAATTCAAATAATATGTATTTAAGGTATATATCATCCTGACTAATTCTGACTTAATAGTCTAAAACCGATATTACATGAGCAGATATGATTGATACTGACAGTTGCATAGCAAGGGTCATGGCAGATTCTAGAAATAAATCCAAAGTGTAAAAATAAGACATAATGTTTTCTTTCCTCTGATCTATTTTTTAATTCATGAACTCTGTCTTAAATGGACTAAAATTCAATGCCCCCACCCATCCTCACT
>JAOYMU010000292.1:32917863-32928706 GCA_025802295.1 Psammodynastes pulverulentus | reverse complement strand
ATTTAGTGAGGCTTATATTAATAATTTAGTTATAATGCTTTTACATTGTTGTATAATTAATTCCTAAATTGCTTTTAATGCACTTAGAAATAAAGCATCTTCCGTTGAAAAAATACATGTTTGATTAATCTATCAAAACAATATAATGAAACATTCTAAAGTTTAACTGAGATCTTTAATCTGGTTTTATAACAGATATTTTAAGGGATTTTTCTTTTTGTATTTCCATGTTAAGAAAAAATAGAAATGATCTATAATCAAACTGTATATTTATTTAAGAACACAGATCTCTGTAACTTAGTTTTCTGTATGAAATGAAGCAAGGAAAAAATCAACACACAGTAGTAACATCAATGAAATACAACATATTTAATGCATAGTTATGAATTCTTACAAAGAATTCTCTGGATCAGTTTGAATAACCAAATAAATTAAACCAGATTGTGCTCAAAATCTTATATTTTCTGTCACTACATGCAAAAGATAGGGCACTTTTCCAGCATTGTTTTTAATGGTTCCAATTTAAATAATTACAAATGATTCAAGATAAATATTTTATATTATAGACACCACAGTAAAATATGAGCTTGAATCACCTGTATTTATCCAGATTTAAGAAAATTGGTTGTTTAGTTTGTGTTAGAGAGTGTTCTGAAAAAGATTTAGCAAACGGTGACATGTTTAACTTCCCTTCGATTTAAATTCTTGGAAATATGCCTGTTGTGATATCACTTCTTGCCACAGTTTTGTCTGATTTGATCTCATACCTTGTGTAATTGCCATTCAAAGAAGGAGGCACATGCAGTATATTCTATCTTTATCTTTCTATGGTGTTTTGCCAAGAAATCTATTTAATGTTTGGGTGTTCCCCACACAGGTTTAGACAGAATGGCATATGTGTACTGTATCTTGAAAGAAAATACAACAGGAAAACAAACAGCATGAAATATTTAGCAGACAAGCATATCTGATGTCTCTTAATTATTCCTGGTGCTGAAACTGGTGAATAGATAACAAAACAGAATCCAGGAATCTGGATTGTGCTATTAAGGGTATATTTAAATATAAATCAGGGATACCATTGCAATCAATACATTTGAAGCTGTTACACTGCAGTATAAACGCTAAGCAGAATAATTTATTTTAATTTTTTTGAAAACTAGTGCTTATTGCAGTTTATTTTTTGATTTTTTTTAATCCACAGATTTTTAATTAAATAGAATAGCATGACGCATTAGGCATTTATAGGCCCACTCAATCAATTTTGAGTAAATTTGTTTGGTTAAATTTGTCTCATATTCTTAATTACTTTTCCTCATTCTGTACAATGGCAGGACTTATTTGGGGTAGTATCTGTTCTATAAGTTCCTCTCCTTTGTAATGCTTATTTCTTATAATTTAAATAGTTTAAGTAACAATTTTGAAACCAGCTTTCTATCCGGACAAATAAAGTCAACATTCCCATTCATCAGTTGGTAGCAAACAAATTCATAAAATATTCTGAACTTTTGAACAATAGGGTTAGGGTTATGGATGATCTGAAGCTTTATATAAAATCAGAAATCAAAATCCAGTCATTGATAAATAGTGTAAGGATTTTTAGCACAGATATAGCAATGGAATTTGGCTTAGAGAAATGTGCTAACGTAGCAATAAATCTGGGTGAAATGATGAACAGTAATGGAATTTAAATGCTGAATGGCCAAACCATCAGGATGAAGCTTACAAGTGGGCATTTTACAGTTGGATAACATCCAGAATGGACAAGTTAAAATGTGATTAGTAAAGAATACAAACAGTGGAAACGCCACCAAAGCCATGAATTCCAGAGTCATACCTGTGATTTGATACACTGCTGGAATTATGAACTACCCACAAGCTCATTTGGACAGTTTGGATAGAAAAACAAGAAATTGATGACTATTCACTATGTATACCATTCCTGCAATGATATTGATAAATTACACCCATCCTGCATAAATGGAGGCAGAAGTTTATTTCAAGTCAAACAAACTGTCAAAGAAGAAAAGCCTGCATTAGCTGATTATGTAAAAGATGGCCAAGAATAAGCATTGATGCAAGTTAAAAATTGGAACTTACTAAATGTATAGGAAACAAACATGAACACTGAAATGTAATAAAAACAAGAATAAAATGCCAGCAAGAAGAAACATTTCATGGTCAGTTTTTACAAACAAAAATGAAGAGGAAAGTGGATAAAGATAAATCCTGGCAATGGTTTACAACCAAATCATTAAAAAAGCAACTGAATGTTTAATTTTGACTGCTCAAGAGCAAGTTATTTGAACTAATGCAATTAAGGTCAAAACTGAAAAATCATCAAATGTGCAAAGATACAGAAGAAACAGCAGATTATATACTCAGTTTGAGCAAGAAAATCACACTACGTAATACAGTCACCAGAATTTTTTTTTAGTCCCTTTATTATGAAACATGACACACAAATAGAATAATGAATTCTTGGATTAAACATATTTTAAATGGGGTGTTACAAGACACATTTCTGCAGAAGTTTGTATTGGAAAAAAATAGTTTCCAGCAATAATAGTCTAAAATGTGATATGACCATTGGCTCAGATTATTTTAAAAGAGATAGACAGCATGTAACTCAATGATTGGAAATTATTATGACCCGAGAAGTATATCCATATTCATTGCATTATACCTCTGGTACTTTATTTCTGATAGAAGGAAACAAAAATATTGCTGATGAAATGCAACTGTTAATAGTACAGAAGCAAGAAATTGATTTTGCTTCATTCCTCTTGTAAATTTTGTTGAAACATCAGAAGCTCACTGTGGAAATCGGATACCAGACTAGGCAAGTCCTTGACTTAATTTAGCATAATTCTTATGTGTGCCATGAGATTTGTGTTCCATACTGAGATTATAGGATTGAGTAGGTTTAAGAATATTCATGATCTTTTAGATTATCAGCTGCATTAGCATTGGGATCCCCAGATATTATTCTCTGTAATTCCCATCATACCATGTCTAATATTTAAGGATGATGGGGATTGTAAACCAGTAATAACTGATGTGTCTTAAACTTGGTAACCACTGCTGCAGTTAATCTTCCTTATTCCAAACATGTTGTGGTTCAGCTGTTTTAGGACTACTGTATATGATTTCAGAATAACAGTCAGGTAACATTCTTAACCAGATCAGGTAAAGCTAGCTGACACATTTGCACAATTCGTTAAGTAGCATCGTTAGTGTTAACTTTGGGCAGACATTTTTGCTTGTTTCTTTGTTTCTTTGTAATCCAGAATGCTGATTGGGGAATTCTGGGAGTTGAAATCTATGAATTTTAAAGTTACCAAGTTTGAGAAACTGTGATGTAATCTTTTTTTCAATTCTATTTTTATATTATTAAAAAAAGTTAAAGTACAAAATACAAATACAAAAGTCCAAAAATTAAAAAAAAACTAAGAAAATCCCTCACATTTAAAAAGTGCATTAAAAAGGAAAAACACTAACACATGGGCACATATTATCCCCTCTAGTTGAATACTGATTACTATGTTACAAAAATATTAGCTCCCCACCCCTTGAGAAACAGCCCTCCCCAAATTTTTAAACTACTAAATCTATTTGCATCTATATACTATATTAATGACATAATAGTTAACAAGAAGAACAATAGTAATAAAAAGCCAAGACTAAAGCTTCAAAACTCTCTGTTAACAAACTGTTATTATAATCAACATGTAAAAAAAAAATTACCATGGCATTTTATCAATCCCAAATCATCCCAAAAGATAATAATGAATTTGTCCTGGATCAAATGTCCATGTTTGTTTCTTATTACCATCTCTTATCAATGATTTATATTATAGTCTAATACACAGGTGTCAAACTCAAGGTCTGCAGGCCAAATGTGACCCACCACGTCATTTTATGTGGCCCGCAAGAGCTGCAAAGTTCCGATTGTCTTTAGGACACTTGGTTACATTTATACTCTTACAGTTACATGTGGCCCTTTGAGGGCAACCATTACACTGATGTGGACCTTGGTGAAAATGAGTTTGACACCCCTGGTCTAATATATTAAACAAGGTGAAATATGGTGTGTGAATGCAGCCAATACATAGAACACCCACTTGTTCTTTTAACCATTCTGCCTATCAAATCCTAACATGACAGAAAAATATCTTTGCCTAGCCATTTCCCTTAGATGTTGATTTTCTATGCAACAAATGTATTGGTTGGGAAGAAATCAAAGAGTTGTCCCATGTGGACTTTTAAAAATCTTTCAGAGTTATCTAAGCACATCTTGGATATCTTGGCAAGATGAAAATAAAAACTATTATAAAACCAGACTTTCTTATTATTTGAATAAGTGTCCATTCTCTTCTAGTAATCTATGTTTAAAATGTTTTGACAATATGATTAAAACATTAATTCATGAAACAGAAAGGTGATTACCATAGTAGTACTCCTTTGGCATTTGCTATGACTGTAGAAAACGTTAGATGAAATGTATCATTTAATAAATAGTCAAGATGTAAAATGGGGTCCATTCTTTTACAAACCCAAGACCCATTTTTCCATTTGATTATTATGTTCAACAGTGAGCTCACTTATATACCAACTACCTTTTTTTTTGCAAATGCACAACCTTTTGATCATAAATACATTTGTGTTCACCAATGTTTACACATCAGAAGAAACCCTAGCTACTTTATTAATTTTATTTACTTGAAAAGATTTATATGGCCACTCATTTTTTGGCACACCACTCTGGCCAGTTAACAATAATGATAAAAAACACAAGCAATAAAATGATAAATGTTAGAAAAGAAAAAAAATCAAGAATGTTCACATCTCTGGATATGAATTGCCTTCCAACCAGACCTTTTTGGTTCAGTTAAATACGGCTTGGTTCCCAATCGTCAGATGTGTTTCCTAACATATTTGGATTTGTGTTTTAATTTGAGAAGACTTTGACTGTTTTATGGAATTTGTTTGCTGTTGTCTCTGCCTTCCCTATAGCTGGTATTTTATTTAGTGACAGAAAATCTGCACTATTTATGGGTTTTTTTTCCCCCTATAAAACTACTGCAGCCCTATCACATGGCATCTTCTCCTAAGCCATCTGTCACAGAGGTCTGGCATTTTATGTGAATGTTGGTCAGGCAGACTTAACCCAAGTTTTTTTTATTATGAAAAATGTTTTCAACTACAATATTTAGCGTTTTACTTTACAGTGGTTATTAAACTTGATTACTTGAAGCTCTGTTTCATGGCTGCGCTTATATATCAACTATGAAGCCAAAAAAACACAAGGGTAATTATGGCAATGCAGTCAGGCCCTGGAAAGTTCAGCTGGCAATGATACAGTTAATATCTTGGATTTTTGTAAGTAAGGGTTATTAATGCCGATATAAAACTGTATTTGATTTTATACAGATGGCATAAGATGTGGTTACTAAGTTATTATCCGGGATAAGCTGTACTGGCAAATTCAGGGCTTAAAACTATCACAGGAGATTAAATTATTTACTAAAAAGGGACAGAAAGATATAGTGAAAGCATCTTAGCATGAACATATTATAAGTATATTTACTTCCCATAAATATAATGAAGTATATCTCTCTTAAAATGAGGGATTAAAATGTGATTGTTGTCATAGAAGAGTTTCTCATTTGTAAACAGAGAAGTAATTGGCCCAATTGTTTTCAGCTTTTTCCGAGGAAAGCAAGAGACCTGATATTTCTAAAACCTTACAGAAGTATCATGAAAACTTTATATTTTCTGGATTATTTTCTAACAATACATTATATGAGCAACATTCTCTTTAAAAGATTGATATTTTAACAGCTATACCAAAATAGTTTATTCTTTCGTAACTTTTTTCACAATTTATTCTGTTTGGTTGCCTTTGTCTTTTTCTCAGTAACCAACATATTGAATTGGTGGCCAAGCAATCATACAGCAGATACATTTATAAGTCAGGATTTATAATAAAACTTTTTATAAGAACAATTCCAGAACATTCTAGTCACTAAAGCAGTAGCTGATCAGATTAGGCAATATGTGGTTCCAGGTTAAGGAAGATAACCACCAAGGAGCCAGCTAATCATACCAGAGAAGTAGTTTTACATATTTATTTATTTAGCGTATGGCATATCATACATGGACTTGCAATATATATAACATTTCACCTACATTAAAAAACAACACAACAAAATATGAACATTAAAAAGATCTATATTCAGATACTAAAGTCTAGGCCATCTAACCATTGAAGCTCAGCATCATTTATAGGAAGAAAAAAACACAGAAAAAAACCCTGTATATGGCCTGTATTTTTTACCTCACTTCCTGTACTTTCCTATTAGCTAGGAGAAATTCAGGATAATCCAATAAAAGAGTTTAGCATTGTATTCTGTCAAAAATTTAATGTCAAGGTTTATTGATATAATTTGGGATAAACATTCCCACAATGCACTTGGCCAATTTGTTGCTCAAAATTTACATCCAGGTTGTGCTGGGAGGCAGAACAAAAATTACACTGAATGATTGACAGGGCTTCCTCTTGAAATCAGACCACTATTACACCTCTGGAGGCTTGCAGACATCTCATAAGGAAATGTTTATTTTGTCATTTGCTTTACTTGTTATTCCTGTTGCATGAGCTGATTTAGATTTCTATTTGATATTTTATTGAAAAGATTATTGAGGGATTTTTTTATACATTGCAACATATTTATGAAGGACATCATCATCATTTCTTTCCACCAACCCTTCCCTTTAAGTTAAGCCCCTTAAAGCTGATCCCAAATTCCTTCAAGCTACCTGTGTAAAATTTGATAGGAATATCTTTTCCATGAATTCCCATTTTACTATAAATGTTGAGATTTATAGCGACTTAGAATATAAATGCTATCAAATTTTCTTAAAACATAAAAATGTAAGGTATCGTAGCTCAAAGATTTTTATGAAAGTGGAAACTTCTTATAACTTTCTTATAAACTTTCTGTCTGACTTTCTTGAAAATATTACAGCTCTTGGTATTACTGTATGTTTCCAATATTAGATTATGGTATAGTTGAATTTTGTTTTTTTCTGAATAAGTTTTGGATCCAGGAAATGAGAGTAATAATCCAGCCCTCTGAATGGGTTTAACAATTTCTCTAAATAAACCATTTTTAGTTTTGCAATATTATATAAAGGGAATATATAAAGCAAAGTCACTGTTCCATTTTTCATTCATCCATCTTTAAACAAAAGTTATCTATCTATTGGAATCCCATTTCTCAATTCTACAACTCTGCAATTTGTATTTTAATTTGTATTGTATTGATTTTATTTCATCATAGAATTAATAATTGTTTCCCACATTCTGACTGTTTTGTTCTTCTTGTTGTATTAATTTATTAAAATTTATTTTAGGTCTTAGTGCCAAAATCTATTAAAAATATGTTGGCAATTGAATTGCCCCTGAATTTTGTAGCATAGTTCCTAGAGCTACCTTGGCCACAAAAAAGAAGCAGAAATGATAGCGTTCATTTGCTATAGATTGAGTACCCCTGAATTAGAGAATGTCCTGAAATTCCCCATTCTTCCTCTGTACCAAAGGATGCTGAGATAAATGTAAAGACAGCAATCCTAGCTGGTTTGGCCTACAGGGTTTCCTCAACCTGGAATTATAATATAATATAATTTAACTCCCCCAAATCCTCAGTCAATAGGGCCTAAAGGAAATTGTGGCATTTAGCTCCCACATCTGGGGAAGCATCAGATTAAAAATCCTAATTGAATCTATGTAGGTCAAAGCTTTCAATAGTTCAGTTAAGATACTTTTTGTAGATACCAAACATGCATAGAGTATCATATGGAAAAATACACATAATTTGGCCATAATGCAAGGTACAGATCAACAAGAACAATTTATATCTGATTTTGTTCTTCATACTTTCCAATGAGATATTATATTTAAGAGAGGGATACCACCCACATTTATTACGATAATCCTTTAACATGATCTTATAATTCAGAGTGCACGTTAGATCAAGTGAGATTGTAGCTCCTATGTAAAAGACAAATTTTTGCATTTCTTTACCCTCCTCTGATGCAAATGTACCATTTCTAGTGTATGGAGGAAGGAAGGAATACAATAATAAGATTGATAAGCAATGAATTTATGCTTTGATCCACAAGCGATCATAATTCTTTGCAAATAAAATGAGCAAGATTTAAAATTTAAAAATATCGACTGATTTAGTATGTACAGTTTATATTTAGGAAGCCTCTTTTCCAATTCTGCTTGCAATATGTAAGTGTTCAAACACAGAAAGAGCATTATTGAAGTAACACTTAAGTCTGCCTAAGAATTAAATATTAATGGGTGTAAACAGCAAAGCTGGTTTTAGATTTAGATATATTTAAATAATAGGAGGCATTTTCACTTATCCCTTAAAAGCTCCACATGTCTTACGGTGCCTCTGCAAACAGCTCTTTAAACATTTCTCTCTTATGTTTCAGGGAACTGAAATAGAAGTAGATGAAAATGGCACTTTGGATTTGAGCATGAAAAAGAACCGAAGTCAAGAAAATATTACTTCTCTAAGTTCCTTCAGTGCCAATGTTCCCACTCCTTCCTCCTCTCCTTTCAAAACAGGCAGCATTCTGGTCAATGCCACTTTCTACCAAGCTTTGAATGAAAAAGAAGGTTGGGATACACCAATCAATTATAGCAAGAGCCAGGGCAAAAAAGAGGAAGAAAAAGAGGTATTTTGTTTTATTTTACTTGATAATACCCAGGGGCGATGGGAATTATCTCTAATTTTGGACTGTTTATTTCCCAATGCATAACCTGAGTCAAAGACAGATACTGCTGCACCCCTAAATATAAATAAAAACAAATGCAATTCATTTCTTGGTTTACTGTCTTAAGGGGACTGGTCAAGGTTAATTCTGCCTATCCAATTCTGGCAGAAAGAGGTATTTTGAATGATGTGCCCTTTAATTGTTATGTCATGTTCATTTCTGAAAGTGTGGTGGTATTCCTAGAAACCAGCAACAGCTTTAGGCTGCCAGATTCTATGAGAATGAAGAGAAAACATTCAACCCTCTACACATATCTGTACTTTAAAAATATTGCTCATAGTGACCATGGCTGATAGGGTTGTAGTTTAGCAACATCTGAAGGACCAGCTCAATACGTTCTTTAGCCCTACTTTAGGAAGGCAGATATGCATTTTAAAATATTTCTAGGCCATGTCTAAAGTTTAGAGAGCACATTGCGAGTTTCCTTAAAATGGCTGCTATAGGACAATTTGTTCATCCACACAAATACACATAAATGGGGGTGCTTCTTGTCTCTAATTTAGTTATGCTAGGACACTTTCTGCATTTTTAAAAAAGTAGATGAACATACTTCCAAACAAAGCAGTCATCCTCTATTTTGTTTTCCAAGAATGTTTGTGAGCCCTGTGTAGAACCCAATAGCATTCTTGTACAGACAAGAATTAGGCTGGTGTTCTGCTTTGTAGTATGCTAAATCTCTGGTTAATTTTGTTCTTAAAAGCTAGGTCTAAAAAAAGCTCCTGATCAGTCTCAAAGAGGAGGCCACATTCTTCTGTTCTTACTGCTTTCTATCTTGTTGGTATTCATCATATAGAAGCCAAAACCCATCTAGATATAATTTAGTATATGTAAGTCTTTGACTTTATGCTATACTATGTAACAGTATAATCATCTTCAAATAAAAGACTTGACCAACCCTAAGTCAAATAAAATGGAGGGACAATTAAGGTATAAAGAGGTACGCAGATCAAAGATACTAGGATAGATATCCATCTACTGTTCTCCATCATTTATATTTTCAGCCCAGTTTTGATCCTGGGAATATAACCAGGTTTGATGTAGAGAGTGGAATCAGACAGGAATACAATAGATATGTGTGGATTCAATACCGCTTGGCTATGTACTTCTTTGAATTTGAAATCTCAATTACCAGAAACATATAAATCATATAGAAATTGGCTCTTGGACAGTGATCATCAAAGAAATCAATCAAGCACTTAAAACATAAGCCATACCTCATTTGCTCCTCCATATTCTTCATCAAGGCATTCACAAAACATCAACATGCATATCAGTATCGTGCATCAATTTGGTTTACAATAGAAGCTGACAGGAAACAAAAATGCAGCTGTGGGCTGATACTCTCCCTTACATAAATAAGACAAATATTTACATAAAGGGAATCATCATTTGAAACAGATACTGTACTAAATTATAATTTAAAACCTGATGATTTCCTTGATTTTTGTTATGCCCTTTTCATTTATATGTTTATTGACTGTTGATAGTACATTTCTTGTTTGTTTTCTCCCTTCCCCCAACTTTTTGCTCATGTTTTCTATACGAATATTGTTGCCAGAATTAAGCAAAGTAGAGTATTATTTAGACCTGCTCTTATGATGAATAATCAGCATCAGATTCTTATAATGCGAGTTGAATGACACTTAGATAAATTAACAGGAATCAGCACTGTTTATTCAGATTTATCTTTGTGTACAACATAAGAACAACGCATGTATAATGACTGCCAGGTGGAGACCATATTAATTACATGAAAATTAGTGCAGAAAGTGGGAGATTTATTTCCATGTCATTGCAATCTTGCATTGCAAAGAAGGATCGCGGTTATGTAGGAAGAGCCATCACCCCAATCTCTGGCTTTCTGCAGTTAAACAGCTGCTTTAAAGCTTTACAATAAAGTATTCTTTATTTTACTTCAATAAAACACATAAAAACAGATTGGTACAATTTGAAGTACTGATAGAAGAGAAAATTTGTAGCCTAGGGT
>JAOYMU010000292.1:32904246-32916079 GCA_025802295.1 Psammodynastes pulverulentus | reverse complement strand
AGGCCAGCCTGGGGTGACCAAGGGTTTTAGTTGGGGTTTTTAGGGGTGACTAAGGGGTTTTTAATGGTTTTTTAAAATGATTTTAATTGTATATTGTCGTTGTTTTTATTATGTTGTGAACTGCCCTGAGTCTTTGGAGATGGGGCGGTATAAAAATCTAACAAATAAATAAATAAATAAAAATAAAATAAATAAATAAATCTTTGGAATTGAGGGGAAGAATATTATATTCAGAATATACTCAGTTTTTGAAAATGATTTAAAGAATAAATCTATACATTCATGGTCAAGGGGCAAAATGGAAAGCAAAATCCCGGAATTGAACAATTGGCTAAAATGAAGATAGCATCCAGATTCCTAATTCATAGCCTATATCAGGGGTGTCAAATTCAAGGCCCAGAGCCCAGATCTGGCCAGAGGGGTGCCTAGATCTGGCCCACGAGGCTGCCTGGAAATAGCAAAGGACCAGCCCACAGTGCTTCTGCCAGTGAAAACGGAGCTTGAGAGGGCCACACGCAGAGGGTTTCAGGAGGCTGTTGCAGCTGAAAATGAAGCTTGAGAAGTCCACAGGCAGCCCTTGCAAGCTCCATTTTTGCTGGCAGAGGGTTGAAGGAGGCAGTCACAGCCCAAAACAGAGCTCGAAAAGCCATTTTTGTTGGCACTCAGCACTCAGGCCACCACAGGCGCCCCCAACACGAGTGACATCAAGCTGGCCATGCTCACCCTGGCCACACCCACCCTGCCCCCAAGATCAAACACAACTCTGATGCAGCCCTCAATGAAATTGAGATTAACACCCTTGGCCTACATCATCAGCATAAGGGATTCTTGGGCAAAGATGGCTCTATCATGAATAGGGAACACGTAATGTCAAGAACTTGCAAACTTTATCAAGAAGGTTCCAGAGGATCAGACTCAGAAAAATGCTGGACATTATGTGCATGGTTGCAGATGATCATGGTGGAGGCCCAAGATAGAAAAGTGTGCTCAAAAATCATTAATAGAAGACAGTAGGGAGACCAATAAACATGCTATCTTCAGTCTTCAGTATATGTGTATCAATTCATAAACATGAATAACAATAAAAAGGTAGAACTAGAAATCTTAATTTAGAAAATATGTCCAAAGACATCCCAAAATCTGGTGAAATTAGAGTCGTGATTATCCTTAAAAGATACCTTGAAGGATATTTTTAAAATGCTAAAAAATAGACCTAACACAAAGTAAGGCAGAGTAGTTTTACATGAAAATAAAGCATAAAGTTGTAATAGAAATCTTATTTGCAAACAGATAAAACATTTAGTAGAAGGGGACCAACAGATTTCTGATCTGGACCCAGTCCTGACCAGTAATGAGAAATGGAATAAAGAAGACAAGCAATTTGGACAAAAGTAACAGCAATCTTTTGGAGTTCAAGATAATCATGGAAAGAAAAGCTGAGTGAAATCAGTCATGTGCCTTGGACTTGAGGAAAGCAGATTTTAATGAACTGAAAGGAAAGGTGGGTAGCACACCACAGCTTAAAACAGCCTTTAAAAAAATAAGCAGGTAAATAAGAGATAGAAGGGCCTGAAGAATGAGATTCTGAAATGATGGTGTACATCACCAGGAAAAAAGGGGAAGTTGACTCTAGAGTTCAGTGACAAGATTACAGGGAAAAAGGAAATGCTGATAATTAAAGAAGGGTCAGCAAATCAGCAATAAAAGAAAGATGGAGGGAATATGCAGAACAACTTTACACAAACAAAAACCAAGTTCAAGACATAAAAAATGGAACCAGAAATGGAACCAGCTATGTTGGAGGAGGAAGTATGTGGGCACTCAATCAGTTGTCTAACACAAAGCCTCAGGAGTTCATGGAATTCCTGCAGAGGTGCTGAGATCACTGTCAGCACTTTGCCAAAGTGTATGGAAGTCTGGTCATTGGCCAAAAGAATGGAAAAGGTCAATATTTATCCCATATCAAAAAAAGGTGAAATGAAAGACAGTTCCAATCACTGAACCATAGCCTTGATACCACATGTGAGTAAAATTCTCCTGCAGATAATCCAGCAATGTTTGAATCCAAACACCAACAGAGAACTGCCTTTGTACAAGCAGGATTTTGGAAAAGGAAGAGGAAAACATGATCATATTGCCAATCTACATTGGATAATGGAAAAAGCAAAGGAATACCAAAAAGATCTCTACATTTACTTCATTGACTACACAAAAGTCAGTGACTATGTTGACCACAACAAACTCTAGAACTGCCTCAAAGAACTGGGAATATCACCACACCACATTCAGCTCATTCTACTCTTGATCAGGTAGCCACTGTTAAGAACGATATATGGAGATCAAAATGATTCAGAATTGGAGAAGTCACTTGGCACGGTTGCATTCTGTAACCTGTGCTATTCAACCTGTGTACAAAAATAATAATGAGAAATTTATGTTTGGAGGAATCTACCATTGGGGTTAAAATTGGTGGCAGAAATATCAACAACCTCTGATATGCAGATGATACAACATTGTCACGGAAAGCAAGTAGGATCTGGAGTGAGAATCCTGAGAGTTAATGGTTGAAGTGAAAAAATTGGGCTGCACCTTATTGCCAAGAAAACAAAGTTAATGATAGATGTAAAGAAGACAAAGGTCAGAGTGCAGATCAACCATCGAAACAGTAAAGAAATTCATCTTCCTGGGCTCTAAAATCAACCAAAGTGGTGACTGCAGCCCTGAGATCAGAAGGCGTATAGCACTTGGAAGAACTGTAATGTCTAGCATGATTAACATCTGGAAGATTAAAGGCATCAACTTCACATTCAAATGCAAATTAGTTAACACAATTATTTTTTCGATGGCTACTTATGGCTGCTGAAACTTGGACTCTAAAAAAGGCAGATAGGAGAAAGGTGGACTGCTTTGGCCTGTGTTGCATGAGGCAACTATTACGCATCCCATGGATTGCAAAAATAACAAATAAAGAAGTGCTAGATCAAACTTCACCAAAAATATTACTTAAAGCCAACATCTCCAAACAGAGATACTTTGTTCATGTCATGCAAACTGACTCACTCAAAAAGTCAATCATACTGGGAGTGTTCAATGGAAACAGGAGAAGAGATCACCTTAATATCTGTTGGCTGGACACTATAAAGGATACCAGGATGACCATGGTGGATCTGAAATGGTGCAAGACAGAGGGGTATAGAAAGTGCTGATCAATAGAGAGGCCAAGGGTTGGACATCACTGAAGGCTGACAATAGCAAACGTCGTGTCAGTATTTAAAAGGTGGAGAAAGAAGGCTCTGTGAAACTACAGACCAGTCAGTTTTATATCTATACTGGGAAAGTTGTTAGAACATACTATCAGACATTGCCTCTGTGAACAATTAGAAAAAAAACAGTACCATTAATAAGAGCCAGCATCAGTTTCAGAAGAACAAGTTCTATTCAGGTACACCTTTATCTTCTTATGACAGAAAAAAATAGTTTGACAGATGAATGAGATACAGTACTAAATTTATTTAACTTGATCTCAGTAAAGTAATCCTTTGATATAGTCTCTCTTTATTTTATGGACAAGATGAATACGTCTGACTTAGACAGTTCTGCAGTTTAAACAAACAACCAAATACAAAGACCATACACTAAACAATTCTCCATCATCATGGAAATAAATATCATGGTTCTATCACTGGTCAGGTACCATTGAACATCTTTATAAGTATCCTTACAAGATGGGATAGAAAAGGTGCTTATCAAATTTGTGATTGACACCAAGCTTGGAGACAGTCTAATTCCTTAGATGGCAATCCCAGTCCAATTTATCTTGAAAGGCTTGAGCACTAATCCAACTAGCAATGCTTTTGATTAGGAAGACAATCAAACATACAACTATAGAATTTTAATAAGCTGGCTTGTCAGGAGTGTTTGTCTGAAGGAAGTAAAGCAACTAGTGGACCATTAGCTAAAAGAAACATAAGTCATCAGTTAAACAGACAAGTGAATATTGTGCTGTATTAGTTGAAGTATTATATCCAAGTAATTAAAGATACCATCTTATGCAGTTTAAAAGAAATATGGAGAAGCTGAAACAAGTTCAGAAAAGAGATATCAGAATAGTAAGGGATCTGGAAACCACTCCTTATCAAGAATGGTACAGATTTCGTTTCCAAAAGAGAAGATTAAAATAAATATGCCAATGGTATACAAATACCTGAAAAGCTGTGATATGATGTTATACGTTATAAGATAGGACATATCTGTTCTTGACTCAAGCTGGAAGCTGGACAAAGACAAAAGAATATAAATTAAAACTAAGGGTGAATATTAGGAGGAATTCCCCAATGGTAAGAACTATTAAGCACTAAGCAGAAGTTGAGCTAAATTGCTTAAAGACACATTAATTCTATGAGTCTTTCTGATAATATTTATCACTATCTTCAAGGATGAATTCAGAATAAGTAATATTTTCTGCAGCTGGAACAGCTGAGAATGATTGCAAATTGAAACTAAATGTTTACAAAAACACTCAAATACATGTAGGATGCAATCTGAGTCGATTACTAGGACCAGAAGTTTAGTCTTCAGAGCTTTTGGACTCATGCTGGAGCCCATCCTCAGGGAACTTCTCTCTCACCAGTTTGGAAGATGGGCTCTAGCACAAGTTCAAAAGTCCAGGAGGCTAAACTTCCAGTCCCAGTGACTGATCCAGATTGAATCCTGCAACAATATCTGGGGACACATTTATTTGCCTTCACTCATCAAATAGAGATGTTTATACTGTAATTTGCAATACAAAGATAAAAGTATGGTACCATATATGGGTTATGCATGAACCAAAAGAATTTGCCTTGGGAATACAGGAAGGAAGAGACAAAATATTTATCCTTTCATCTGAATAATTTTGTATCCAATCCCTGTCTAAAATGTATTAGATCCAAATAATGTTGGCTATAAATGAAAAAATGTTAGGTCAAAAACAGCATACTATAAAGGTACTATATTAGATGCAGCAAGTAATCATTATTATCTCTAGTTTAATACACATACATACATACATACATACATACATACATACATACATACATATACATTGTCAACTTGAAGGTCATTTCTAGAAGTTTCTTTTTTCCTAACAAAGAAATAGCCTGTCTGTCCAAATGCCCTCCTCGAAAATAAATAATTAAATAAATAATAAAATTCTGAATTGGAAAAAGCTAATATTATTTTTAAAAGGAAGCAAAAAACTGAAAAATAACTGGAGCTTTTAGTTTAGTTCAACTGTCAGTTTTCCAAAGATTTCAGGGCTTAAAATGTTAAAAGTGCCAGATGCTATTATCTGTTATTTGTGTTGTCATTATGTTCTGGTCTTTGCAAAAATCAATATAAATGTCCATCTGTACATTAATGGAATTTCATTTGATCCCCCCCCCTGCTCCTGAATGGGTAGGAATATGGAGGCTGGCAAGGATCCTAAGAACTATGTAACTCAGCTTCCCAAATAACGCTCACACAAACAGGCAGTCTAAGAGATCACTTAGAAACAGAATAGCGAGAATTTAATTAAAAGAAAAACAAACAAACAAACAACTCATACTTGTGGAAGACATTTCGTTTACTTTATACTAGCTTTCTGGACCTTACCACTGTCTGTCTAATATACCTTTGTATTAAATAATGAGGTTTGCCTCTAGCTTTCTGCTTTTGAAGACAGATTGTACAAGCATACAGAAAAGGTCACATTAATAAACTTATTTCCAATAGCTGTCTCTTGTATTTGAGTAGATACAACAAACTCTGAGTACAGACTTTGATCTAAGATGACAGATGATATAAGGTGACCATGACATTATTATTTGGTGTTGAACTACTCCAGCATGGTGAACATGCTGATTACTTTTTCTGCCCAGACAGTATGGTTAGATTCGTATGACTTGTTAAGCCATAGTTTGAGGAACAAATCATAGTGGCATGTAACACACGACATGGAAATTGAATGACCCTCGCTGCATCTTGTTAAACCAAATCCAAATAAACCACATCGTGGTTTACCACAAACCAAGGATCAGCTTACAAAATCAGACATTCCATTATTTTGAGTAACTTCTGTTGGTAAAGTAAGCAGAAAACAGATAATAAAACAAATGGAAAGGCATAAAATTGGGTTTATAATTGTGAACAATTTGCACAATTTTCTCGAGACCTAACAAATGATCTGTTTCAATGATTGAGTACACATGAAAAAGTAAAATTTCCCTGCATTTTCCCACTACATTTAAAGATTTGTGTGAAATAGTACTAACCTAAAAATATGTTTCTTTTCAACAGTTTCTATTTACCGTGAGTTAGTTAAGTAGATAGATTAGGTAACTGAAACTGTGTATTTCACAAATTGTGGGTGGCATCAGTTTGGGGGAAAATGGATTAAAAGAGAGCAGTACTTCAAAGTAACAATCTCTTCTATTATTTCAGAAAGATCCTGCAATCTGTCCTGAAAGCCTGGAGGAAAAAAAATCCTCAGATGTCTCGGAACCCAGTCCAAAACCTAAGGTCCATTCAAGAGATCTCAAAAAGGAACTGATCACGTGAGTAGACAGACAGACAGACAGACAGACAGACAGACAGACAGACAGACAGACAGACATTGCATCAGTTATGGCATAGTTTTCCTATATGAAGAAAATATTAATATAATTTATTGGATAAAAATATTTTTTTATTCAATGATTCAAGAACTCCACTTATAGGATGTTAATTCTCAGGATACCCAATGGTTTAACACAATAAACATAATTAATTAAACTCTATAATTAAACTCTGCTATAATAACTTACATACCTTGTAAACCTTGCATTAGATTTTAAAGCACCTGGTAATAGTTGTTTTGCTTGCTAACGTGCATCCAAAATATGCTTGGCTGTGCAATGTAACTGAAATATGTTTAAATACAAGTATGTAAAAGGTCTCAAAGTAAAACTCAGGGCAAGGAACTTTTACCAAATATTTGCAAACAGAATTGGTAATGCAAATGGCTCCATCATGAGGAAATACCAAGAATGACAACAGCATTTATAAAGAGAAATTCTGTCTGAAGCTCAGTTATAATACAAATATAAATGTGGATTATATCTTTTGGAATATTAATGACCTCTTCAATGATTATATTATACCAAGGCAAGAATGAACTAGGTTATCCAATGTGTTATACTGCTACTTGAAAGAAACTACACATTGTCTATTTTTGAAATACTATTAAGCAGCTATATTGGGGTGATTCACTGATGGTTTAAGGATATTACCAAAATTGTAATCAGTTAATTATTAGAAAAGAAAATAGAAAAAATATTAGAAGTTTCAACTCATTAGTGGACAACTGCCTGAATAATTAAATGGTTGAGTTACTTTATGAGAAAACAACACATTTTCATCTTTACAATCTTCAGGCTATAGCTGTGCAGCTTCTATCTTCGTTTTCCCCCTGTAAAAAAATACAGATGCATTTCAGTTAAAATATTTATAGTATTATAATCCATGTTTATTACATTAAAGCAGTATTTTCCCACACAACCTAGTCTATCCCTCCTCTTCTTGGGACCTCAGTTCAGCTGCGCTTGTTATACTAATTAGTAATCATTATAATGTCACTACCTATCATTAAGTAAGGCAGCTAGAAAGGAAGACAATCATGAGAAGGTATTTTATAGAATTAAACTAATGCATCGCCAATTAAAACACTATTAAAATAAACAGCAATATTGTCTGATTTTTCAGCGAGTTTGTATTTTCACTCTTACATGTTTTTGCATCATACACACATAGCCTTCTATGTTTGCTTTTCTCTTTCTCCACCCCTCTCTTTCATATCTGTAGAACTTTTGGCTTTTTAACAACAGGTACTAGCAGCATTGGCTATACCAATAGTAAACTTCATTTATTTTTCTTTTTTTAACTAGCAGTGGAAGCCACTGAAATTCTTCTTGTTCTTTTAAAGGGCTTAGAAGCTTGTCCCAGACTCAGCTATATATTTTGCCATGTGCATTTCCTTTCGACATTTAATTTGTTGGATCTAGCCACACCCTATGGGATATTTGGGCTGCTACAAAAACAAGGACAACCATTACATGGAAAACAACAAGAAACAGAAAGCTCTAACTCTAGTGGTCAGCCAGATTATTGTGGTTTAGGTAGAGAAGATCTACTGGAAAAATGGAATAGACAAATAAGGACAATAAAAAGTATGTCAGCCAGATGGTAGAAGTGAATAGGGGGGGGGGGGGATATGGACTTCTAAAGTTCCAGGTGTCTGATGTCACTGTTTCCAGTATAAGGAGAAGAAGTTTAATTTTTTTTCAAACCAGGATTCAGATCCTGATAAAGAGAAATTAAACCAGGTTCCTGATAGGCATATATAGAGAATCTCTCTCTCTCTCTCTCTCTCTCTCTCTCTCTCTCTCTCTCTCTCTCTCTCTCTCTCTCCCTCTCACTCACAGAAATATTTGAAATATGAGCTTGCTTAGCCATAAAAACAGTCTTCACTGAAGTCCTTTGTGAGGATAGATAGAAGAGAGACAGCTTCTTCATTACTAATATATAGCATTATATAAAGCATTGGAAGGAACACTTCAGAAAGCATAGTGGCTTGAATGGAATGCTTCTCCTCAAAGCCCAGAGGCGGGAACATCCTGTAGAACTTTTAAGATGTCTGGACTTCATTTCCCAGAATTCTCCAGCTATTTGCTTGAAGAATTCTGGGTGTTGAAGTCAACACACCTCAAAGTTGGTAAGGTTGAGAAACACTCTTCTACAAGACTCTGTGCAGTTGCTTCAAGGGTTTTCCCAAATTATCCATGCATGTCATTGCTGGCACTATGAGTTTTACTTGTACGTAGGCACCTCCCCAAAACAACTGTGCCAAGCCTATTGGAGGACAGACTATTGCAATACATCCAATGTTTTGCACAGCCCAATGATCATGGTTCTCCAACAGAACATAGGTATTCCCCCTTATGCTTTTTTCTTCTCTTAAAGAGAACCCATTTTTTTTCTCCTTTTCCCAATGAATTTGTATCTGACTGATTCGTTTTTTCTTAGGTGTCCAACTCCAGGATGTGATGGCAGTGGTCATGTGACAGGAAACTATGCATCTCACCGCAGGTAAAAAAAAATGAAATGTGAGAGCATTTAACAAACTATAAAGATACAAATTGCAATTGGCAGTTAATAATATGTATTTACCAAGACCAATATACATTTCTGGACCCAATTTAAAATATATTTTAATCTGTAAGATCCTAAATAGTTTGGATTTGGTAACTCACAAGATCTCCTTCACCTGCATGTACTTACTGAAACTTATGTTATAAAAAATAAATAAATCCTGAAGCCTTAGATTTGTTGAGTCTTACTTTGGTTAAGCTTTTAATTTATTTTTAAAAATAAAAAAGGAATCTTTTTTTATTATTGTGTTACAGTATCCTTAAAATTCTCTTGCATTTCATTTTCTTAGTGTTTCTGGATGTCCTTTGGCTGACAAGACGTTAAAATCCTTAATGGCAGCCAACTCTCAAGAGCTTAAGTATGTATTTGTTCCAAAGAAAGGGGAGGTATTGACTGATATGTTTCTTTACAGGGATTTCTTTCCTCAAAATCCATTATCTAATAAGAGAAGCAAGTAAGGTTATTTATACTCTCTTTTTTCAAACTTCATAAATCACATTTACCAGGAATATTTTCTTTCTTCGTCTTAATTAAGCCATTCCAATCTCATGTAATTAAAGTTGCATGATGGAAAGTTTAGATGGATGTGCTGGTGGGTGGGAAAGGATCCAATTAGATAAGTATTGTGCTAAAACCCTTGTCCTCTATCCCCTGGAGGACTACAATGACAACAGTGTTGGTAGTGTTGGAGACTTATTCCCACCATTTTTGGATGAGTTTCTAATAGTATAAACTTTAAAATGATCCAGTTTGATTGCATGGAGAACAGACTGATCCAAAGGTCCCATAAATTAGATGCTGCTATGAGTGCAAAAAAGAAAAGAAAAAAATAATTCTATTAGGATTATTAACAATAGTTGAACATTATATCTCATAGAATAATAGAGTTGGAAGGGACCTTGGAGGTCATCTAGTCCAACCCCCTGCTTGAGCAGAAGTCTATTCCAAATATCAGCCTCTACCTAGGATTGAACTCACAGCCTCCTGATTGTGAGGCAACCTCTAGGCCACCACAGTACTCCCTGATATGAGGATCAATACTCCCTCCCTGATATGAGGATCACCAATAATAGCTGAATCTTAATGAATTTAAAAAAAACAGTGGTAAACCCCACTGACAAAGAATAATAAGAGGATGAAGAGGAAGGGCAAACTTAGCTATTGACATTTGGATGTTTTCTATTCACCTGGTCATTTGCTGGTGGTAGAGTATCTTTGAGCTAAAGCATACCTTCAGACCTTTTGTCCAAGATCAAGTTTTAAAGTACATGATGGAAGTGCATAATTATGCCTGTTGCAGAATCAGGAATGACCACTTCTGGAAATGAATGGATGGAAATTCTGTTCTAGTGGGACACTCCAGTCCTGACCCTAGACAGTATTGTGAGTCTCAAAGACTGGCTCTTGAATTGATCTGTTCAGTGCATTCAGTCCAGAGGAATATGTTAAGAACCTCTTCTCAAAGGAGATCAAAGGAGAGAGGCATAGCACTGCTCTATAAGTTACTTCTCTCCTCTTTGGAACACCTGCCTTCAGAGGCCCAGAAAATATTCTTCTTACAGTTTTCTATAGGGTAGTCAAATCTGAATTCTTTTACCTGGCATTTCATGTTTGAGGAGTGCAGAAATTGCTCTGGGCCAGAGTATGGATATCACAATTTTGGGATGGTAGAATGATGTATTTATGTTTTATCAATACTTTTATATGATTGTACTGGAAGTGAAGCTGGAAGCATAAAAATATATAATTAAAAAATAAATACAGATACTACAGATACAAATGCATACATATTATACCTTCAGACATTTTAGTCAAAATAACTGATTGCCCAGCTAAGGTATATGTTAGAAGTTACTTGTGGGCAATATATTTTACAGCAACCATTGAAGCCTCTTTATAAATCGCTAACAGAACAATTCATAAGAAAAGTTGCAGCTAAAAGACAGCATTGAGGCACTGATCGTAGCAGCATAAGAACTAGCATCATGGGCCAAATCCATAGAAGAAAGGGTCTACCACACTAAACACGATCCAAGGTGCAAGCTGTGCAAAGAGGCCTCAGATACAGTCAAACCCATAGTAGCAGGGTGTAAGATGCAGATAAGAACAATGGCACAATCAAGCAACTGGCATTGTATACAAGAATATCTGCACTGTGTATGGGCTGGAAGATCCCCAATTCAGATGGGATATTCAACAGAAAGTCATAGAGAATAACAGGAATACGATCCTGTGGGATTTTCAGATCCTGATGGACACACAGGTACTGGCCAATCAATCAAACATCATGATGGTAGACAAGAAGCAGAAGACAGAGCTAATAATAGATGTAGTGATGCCAAGTGACAGCAACATCAGGAAGAGGGAATATGAGAAGCTGGAGAAGGATGTTGAAAGTAAAGGCCGAATGGTCCCTGTGGTGATAGGAGCATTTCAGTGCTGCCATACTGGAACAATGGTTCCAACAGATTTCAGGAAGAAGATCAAAGCTATCTGTCCAGATGCATGAAGTGCTAGGAACAGCTGAGGTGCAGAACTTTCAAACTCCCAGGCCTTGGTGGCGCAGAAGATAGGATGCAGTAATTGTAATTGCAGACTTCTGCTAACAAGCCAGCTGCCTGTAATT
>JAOYMU010000292.1:32797641-32811203 GCA_025802295.1 Psammodynastes pulverulentus | reverse complement strand
AATGCATCAGAATACAGGAAAGTTGATGCAGTTTATTATGTAAATAATTTGGAAAGTATCTTGTGCTACAGTATTACATATCTACATTTTGGAAAGGTGAACGCTGAACAGAAGAAAAATCTCCAAATCCACATTGCAGCCATATCTTTATTAAGTTAATCTAAGGTTACAAAATACTGTGTATATCTATGAATTCTCAAATTTGGCCGAGAGAGAAAAAGGGAGAAAGTATGCGGAAGTCATTTTGCTATTAGATGGACAAAGGAGCAGTCCAAATGTATGGAAATCGGGTCATCAAATGTAAAGATTCCCCTGGACCCCAAAATCTGCTTGATGAAGAAATAATATTATTTCTCCATTACTTTTGAATATAAAATAAAATAAAATCAGTTTTTCTAGCCTGTTTTCATCTTTAAATGAAATATACAATACCTTTGGTAGAAGAAAAACAGGAGGAGAAAGTACAGTTAAAACTGATGCTGCTAATTATATTTTATATGCCAAGTGCATCCCGTAATGACGCAAGAAGTAAAATGTAGTTTAGTGGAAGAGGTAGAAAACCTGGAGTATGTTTTGTGTTATCAGTCCCTATAGGCAACAGAGCTAGTTTCTATATCCACAAATGCAGTTACAGTAACTGGACATACCTATTATGGACTTATAGCAAATACTTATTATTACATTTAATGAGAGTAACCTTTGAAACCTGGAATCATATAGCATTTATCCAGAGGTGGTATTCAGCAGGTTCTGACCAGTTCTGGAGAACCGGTAGCGGAGATTTTGAGTAGTTCAGAGAACCGATGGTAGCCTTCCCCCAGGAATGGGGAGGGAACAGAGATTTTGCAGTATCCTTCCCCTGGAGTGGAGTGGGAATGGAAATTTTACAGTATCCTTCCCCTGCCATGACCACCAAGACACACCCACCAAGATACACCACGCCCACCAAGACACACCCACAGAATTGGTAGTAAAAAAATTTGAATCCCACAACTGCATTTATCCCTTAAACCATTTATATTATCATTACACTGTAATGAGAAAGTTGTGGGTGCTTTCACTGGAGGCTTTTAAAAAGAGAGTGGACAACCATTTATCTGAAATGGTACAAGATGTCCTGCCTGAGCAGGGGGTTGGATTAGAAGACTTCCAAGGTCCCTTCTAACTCTATTATTCTATACTCTATTCTATAATTATTAAATATTTAAGGTTCCGCTGAAAAAGCATTTATAATAGAGTATTATCTGCAAAGAAAGCCTGGTTTACAGAAAATATGTGACTTAAAAGAGGTAAGCAGCTATGATCACATAAAACCTACTGTGTTTTTACAAAACAGCCAAAATGCTGAGTTGTAGTTTGCAATTACAGGAAGGAAGCTCTTTGTTTCCTTATCTGAAGCCTTAACATTTCACTGCTATTAATACAGGCTCATTCTCTGGACAACAAGAGTAGCGCACCTGAGAAAAGAAATTAGCTGCTTCTATTTAGTCCAAGGCTGTATCTAATTAAATCCACTCACTTTCCAAATCCCACAACGCCTGTATTGCAAAATCACAGAAAGGTAAGTAAAATGAGAATGTCTTCTGTGTATCAGGCAAAACCTGGTTCGAAATGCAAGACTGGGTTAATAAACACTATCCTCCAGACTGTAACCAGATGGAAACCTATTTTTCATTTCAGTGTGATTAATTAACAATGCACATCCTAATCAGAATTCTTGGATTTGCAAACTCCAGTTACCCTTAATAACAATTATGAACGATGTCCTTTTCTCAGATGCTTTCAACTTTGGAGATTTACTTGAGTACCTGGGCTAGGAAGAGATTTGCTGTCTTTCACCTTGGATTTTCAGAGTGCCTGCTGATTTTTTTTTTAATTCACCTAGGGACCACATAGTTTGCAAATGTTTACACCATTACCCAATTAACTAACAATATGGCTCTTACATCTGTCAACAAATAAAGCTGTTGTTGCTTTGTTTTAGTTCCCTGGCATTTGCTGTTCATATAGGTCGTCATTGTACTTAATTATCATGCTAGATCCCTTCTGCAGCATTTACTTTGTTATTTGTGGCATGTAAATATATTGCTTTAGCATGGAAAATAGTATGTTTAACGTTTGCCTGACCAGAAGAAATGTCTTAAAAGGTATGCAACATCTCCTACTCTAAACAATAATAAAAATGATAACAATCTTTTTGGGCCTATTAAACCAGTATCCAAGGTGACAGTTAACTTTGTCTTATTATGGTCTTCCTACCTTTTTATATTTTTTGATAATAAGGACTGCAATATGTCAATCTTATTGAAATATAGACTCTCTCCCAGTAGATCACTCTCAACTACAATTAATCAATTAGAACAGAAACCAGGAGAAAAAGTCCAATCTCAGTCCTGGTCCTGATTTTTGAAGCAAAGCAGGATATCAACAAGTCTTTGGGATATAAGGCACTCTGATAATATTCTTTATAAATTTACTTAAATGAATATATATTTTCAAAGAGATTACAGTTTAATTCTTTTACTGTAAAAATGATTTTTCCTATTCTAGCCAGCCTTACATAATTGCTCGAAGGTAACTTTAATTACTACTCTGCAATTTATTTAAGCAGCCAATCTCTCTGGAGAGTGACTTTGTAATAATTTTTACTCGTTTAACTGGTAGTAAGCCCCACTAAACTCAATTAGACATTTCTGAATAGGAGTGAATAACATTGTGCTATTAATTTTTTATGCCGCCCATCTCACTGATATGGCAACTCTAAGTATTTTAAAGATTACATTTAATTTTGAAGAATATCATGATTCTATGGCTACATTTGGGCTGGTAGAAACATTGGAATTTTTGTAAAAGCATCCAGGCATCATCATGATCATTCTGCTACAGACGCTGTCAGTTCACAAAATGGCTGCCATGATGGCAAAGACATTAACAAAATACAAATTCTGAGAAGAGCAGAGTTGGGAGGCTAAAAGATAAATAACCTGCTCATGTATCTGGATGCAAAGCAATATTATGAAAGAAAAAAATTTCTCTGAATTCCCAATTTTCACAATTCAGGAAACACGTAGTCTCTGTTAGCTTCTATCAATTGCCAAATATTAACTTTTCTTTAAATATTTGACAGGCATTTAGAAAAACCACACTGACTTCCACCCAAATGCTTCCTCATTCCTCCTGGAAGGAGCCCTTCTTCTTTTCTTTAGATTGTCCTTTAAGTCATATCCAACTGCTTGGGCTCCCTGCCATCATTCACTTTTTTAGAATGATAACAGATAACAGATAATCAGAGTTGGAAGGGACCTTGTAGGTCATCTAGTCCAACCCCCCCCCCCCCGCACAAGCAGGAGACCCTACACCATTTCTGACAAGTGGCAGTCCAATCTCTTTTTGAAGGTCTCAAGTGATGGTCTAACCGCCCAACTAGATCCATCCCTTTCAGATATTGCAAATATAAAGTAACACTATCACAAATATAAACTATATTCCCAGGACGAACATTTTAACAATGTATAAATCATTCCAAATAAATTAGATTAAGTAACATTACTTGTGCCTGAGATCTCTATATATTGTTTTCAATATTTTTTTTAAGTTTTCTATCACTTGTTATCACAGTGACTTGACACCCTTCATTTTAATTTTCTTTCTGAGTTCACTAATATTATAGCATCAGTTAATAATCTCCCTTTTGTAAGGAACCTTTCCCTAAATTTAATTCTGCCTGTAGGATTAAATACATTTATTTGGAGAGTGCATGAATTTGATTCATTAGCAACTGTTCAAATGTGATGCTTTTTTAGTATATTGTTTTCCTAGGACAAAATATACGGTATTCAGTGCAAGCAGGTAAATAAAAATACAGCCATTTATATACAAACCACAAATAGGCCTTAAACAAACTATTTTTATAATAGTTTATTATGAATCATTAAATGTAAATTTAAATAAAGGATGTGGGACATAGAAAAGGTTGGGAAACACTGGCCTAATGATAGTTTTCCCATGAAAAAAGATCAACATTTTGTAAACAAGCACAGGCATAAAAACATACTGGTTTTGAGAAATCACTTTGTCCATCTGTTTCTTTTCCAGGAAAGCATTTTCCTCTGGCTTTCACACGAGCTCGTCCACTCATTATTCCAGTTTTGACTCACTGAAATAAAAAGAATTAGCATCTGAAGGCAGAACGAGAAGCAACGAATGGAAAATAATCAAGAAGAGAACCCACCTAGAAACAAGGAGAAATTTCCTGATGAAACAATTAATCAGTGGAACAGCTTCCCTTCAGAAGTTGAGGGTGGTTTTTAAGAAGAGATTGGACAACCATTTGTCTGAAATACCATAGTATATGGTCTCCTGCTTGTGCAGGGGGTTGGACTAGAAGACCTCCAAGGTCCCTTTCAACTCTATTATTCTGTTAACTCCCGGGAGGATAAATTTGGTGGATGGAAGAGAGGCACGAAAGCAGACATAACAAAAACTTCAAGACTTTACTTTTTGATATTAAACTCTCCGTTCACAAGTAGGATGATTCTGAAGAAAATACAGGCTTAATTTGGGCTGTAGCTTTCTCATTCTCATTCATCAAGAGGGCTTGATTAAACTACACCTTATAAAAAGCAGGTTTTTTTTTTAAATGACAGCAGCTACAATCTTCAGCCATGAGTAGGGACCTGATAAAACAATGATATTGTGCCGAAAGACTGATCCTGTTTCTCAACATTCCTTGTTGAAGCTTTACGCTGAGGACCAGCGACTTAAGAAGTTGGACCAGAAGCAGGGTCCACCAATTAGCAACTTTGGTTCAGTTAGCCCAACCCACTTCAAAGAGGTTATGGTGATGGGGACAAAAATAGGAGAAAGAAGCACTGGGCATAACACCTTGAGCACCTATACAAAGGTGGAATAGAAATCTAATAAATAAATTATTAGGTCAAAAGTATAAAATGAGAATTGGCCAAGATGAAAAGAGTATAGAGGAAAGACATCTAAAACAGGTATTTCCCTGCTCAACTATTTCTACTCACATAACATGTACTGACTTATTTATTATTATTGCTGGAATTACGCTCCATGTGTTTTTCGGCAGCTAAAAACAAGTACACAGAGATCTTCCTTTACTTTATTCCCACAATAAAACCTCTGTGAGATCATCTGGATGAAGAGAAAATGGCTGCTCATAGATTAGCTAGAGATTTCATGCTGAGAATTGAACCTAAGTTTGAGAAATATTGCCTTAACCGCTACCTCACACTTAAGTTCCAGGGGGAACAGGAGTCTCTTCTTGATTTGGACCACCAAATTAAGAAAAATATATTTGTTGGTTTGTTGTATTGCTAACACAAAGCAATGCAGTCTGAATTGCTGTAAATCTTCTGTACAATTACCGGATGATTACCATACAGTGTGTTATTGTTGCATGAATACAGGTAGACCCTCAATTTACAACCACAATTGAGCCCCAAAATTTTTGTTGCTAAATGAGACATTTGTTAAATGAATTTAGTCACATTTCATGACCTTTCTTGCCACATTTGTCAAGTGACTCTGACTTTGCCGTTGATTTTGCTTGTCAGAAGGTTGTAAAAGGTGATCACATGACATCGGGACTTTTCAACCAGTTGCCAAAGTTCTGAATTTTGATCACATGACCATAGGGATGATGTAATGGTTGTAAGTGTGAAAAATGGTCATAAGTCATTTTTTTCAGTGCTGTTGTAACTTCGAATAGTCACAAAATGAACTATTCTAAGTTGAGGATTAGCTGTACAGCCCTTTAATCCCAACCATTCCTCCTCTCAATAATATTTCACAATATATTACATAGTGTGACGCATTAAGCATTCTCTAAATTAGCAGCTCCTGCCAACATAGCAATAATTTGAGAACTCCACAAACATCTCAAAGGCCACAGATCCTTGTCCTTGTTTATTCTGTGATATGGGAGAGTTGCTTCATATAAAAAAACACTTAAGCTTACTTGAAACACAATGCTCTCCATTATTTAATCTGGAGTAGAAGTGCAAGAACAACCGGTATAAAAGTCAGATCAGGTCTTCTGGCGAAACTTGGATTTGAACCCTTACTCAATCCTATCCTAGCCATTTTCACCCCCAGGTTTTTTCACAGGATCCCGAGGACAAAATGCTGTGTGTGTATGTGTATGTGTGATCCATTAGGAAGATCCTGCTATCCCTTCACCCAGAAGATCCTGGGACAATGGACAATGTAATATCAATTTACAAAATAACCAGTGGTTTTGGAATATCGGGGCAAAAATGTTGAGAACGAAATCGTGAAGAGAAACAAGGCAAGGGATTAACGGTAGTAGGTTTTATAACAGAATGACAAGAGTTGGAAGGGACCCTGTAGGTCATCTAGTCTAACCTCCCGCTCACCCAAGCAGGAGACCCTACTACACCATTTCTGATAGATGGCAGTCCCTGGTCTCTTCTTGAAAGCCTCCAGTGATGAAGCTCCCACCACTTTCTGAAGGCAACTTCTGTTCCATAGGTTGATTGTTCTCCGAATCAGAGAATTTCTTCTTCTTTCTAGGTTGAATCTCTCCTGGATCCGTTTCCATCCATTATTCCTTGCCTGGAAAATACGGGTCCCCCCCCCCCTTGTCCGTAACAGCCCCTCAAGTATTGGAACACTTGCTGTCACGTTTTGTAAGGAAGGGGGCAGATTCAATCCCTGAAAAAGGGACCCGCCCCTCTTCTGCGATGGGGGCTCAGAGACCGCCCCCATCCCACCCCCGACTTACCGTTAACCTCACGAGCAACGCCTAACCAGGTGAGGTCAAGAACTATAATAATTATAACTTAAGTATGACTTTGCTTTGGTTTCGCCTGCAGGAAACCTGAAGGGGAGCCCACTTAAAGAGAACCCCGGGCACCTTCTGCTACCGCCACCCACCGGCGACCCCTCCCTCAGCTTTTGGACTCGCTCAGACACATGCCTCGAGGGAGCCACGCCCACCCGAGGAGGCCACGCCTTCCTCCTGGAGCTTTCTCCGTTCATGGAATCGGCTGCCGGCCGTTCCAGAGAGCGTCTGAAAAGGCGCATGCGCGGGAAGCTGTGATGGTTTTGACTTTCCGTTAAAAGGTGCCTGAAAAGGAGAATGGATGCTTAAGATGAAGGATGCGTAGGGGTGATATGAATATAAATAGTCTCTGTTTACAGTGGTTTGCCTATTCGTGGTTGTGTTGAAAAAATAAACAAAAACACATTGGATGGCGTTTGCCCAACGTGCACAGCCTTAAATCCTGAGTTGATTAGCCTGAGTAACATATATCATTCAGTAGAAGATTATTTCATATTTAAAGATGCAATATCTGAGGAGACAGACTGCCACAGAGAAGAAGGGGTCAACCTAGTCCGGTGGCCTAGAGGTGGAGCTCTCTCCTCATAATCAGGAGGCTGTGAATTTGATCCTAGGTAGAGGCTAATATTTGGCATATATTCTCCTGCTTGAGCAGGGGGTTGGAGTAGATGACCTCCAAGATCCCTTCCAACTCTGTTATTCTATGACAATGACTAGTCTCCAAAGCACCTGAAGGCAGGATAAGAAACAATAGATGGATCAACCTAGATTTAAGGAGGAATTTCCTGACAATTAAAACAATCAGTGGAACGACTTGCCTCCAGAAGTTGTGGGTGCTCCAACACTGGAGGTTTTTAAGAAGAGATTGAGCAACCATTTGTCTGAAGTAGTATACGGTTTCCTGCTTGAAGAGGGGGTTGGACTAGAAGACCTCCAAGGTCCCTTCCAACTCTGTTATTCTGTTAAAAAAAAAGCTTTAATCTGTAAGGATATCGGATCTGGCCCTCAAATCCAGTCGGCCAGCACAGAAAAAAGATGCAGAAATGTCTTAATATTTAGATGCTTTTAATAGCCTAGAGTTTTGCACCACATGGATGAATCTACGTCATTTTTCTTTAGAGAAAAAGTTTGCTATTGACTTTCTCTGGAACATTTTTTTTTTCCTATCTTGCAGTCTATGGTACAGCTCTGAAATTCCCTATGATCTCTATTGCAACACATGATGGTTACTGAATTTTTTGCAAGGAACTGGAGAACTTGAGACCAAGTTATTTGAAGCTTGAATATGTTCAGAACTTTTCCAAAATAGATATTGGGATCAGATACCCTGCTAGAACCTGACTTCTAAAATTGTTTACAAATTGCTGTGGAAGGGTATGGTACATATACGATACATAGGATACCATATATGGTACATATAACAAGCTAGTAACTTCAGGGGTATATGAACAAAATATTCAGAGTGCACGTTATTTCTGACGCAGCCCTAGAAGGCAGTTAGCATGTACAGAAGAAGCTGGATTGAACATTTCTGCTGAATTTGAAGAAAAATGGTTTTAAACAGGATTATTATTCTTATTATTTATTAAATTTATATACCGCCCCATCTCCAAAGACTCGGGGCGGTTAACAACAAGATTAAAACAAATAATATGCTCTTAAAAAGTAATTCAATTTAAAATAGATCTTATTTTACATTTAAAATCCCCCTGGGTACCCCAGGCCGCCCTGCCAGAAGAGCCAGGTCTTTAGGTCCTGACGAAATGACCTCAAGTCAGGGAGCACCCGCAGCATTTGAGGCAGTTCGTTCCAGAGGGTTGGCGTCCCCACAGAGAAGGCCCTGCTCCTTGGGGTCACCAAACGGCACATGGAGGCCGTTGGGACCCTCATCAATCCCTCCCTGTGAGAGCGTACCGGTCGGTGGGAGACCACTGGATGAAGATTTATCAAATTCAGCCGTACCCATTGTGGCACCTATTCTAGATGAGTTGGATCAACCCTTCATCAGACTGAGGAAAATTGAGTTTCTATATAAATGCATACCCATCATGCTATTTCTTTTGAGGGAGAAAATTATGCAAATGGCAAAAAATGAATAAAAGGTGGCAAGCCAAAGATATTAAAAGTCATGAAATAAGGACATAAAATACGGCTATATTTAATTTACACCACCTTCATTCATTATATCTCACTATACTTTTCTGCCCTTGGAAATGGTCTTGGGTCCTGTGATGTTCCCATAGTTGGATAGAACATCTGAAAAGATAATCAAAAATGCCCAAGGAAAATGCCAAAATCCTTCTTCGACCTTGCAGAAAATTTAACATTAAGTGATATCTGGAGACCAAAATTTATTTTCCACAAAGACATCAATCATTCTTGAAATTTAATTACTCCAGCCTTACAGACACAAATTTTACCAGACTTTTTACAACCACAATCTAGCTGGGGTTACTTTTAAAAAAGCAATCAGCAAAGTTTAGATGGACAGTTAGACACTTGATGAAACTTTATCACAGAAAGATTGGATAGTAAAAGCTTACAGAGAGAAGTTAACAGAATTTTTTGACAACAGTCTAAACCAGGGGTCAGCAACCTGCGGCTCTGGAGCTGCATGTGGCTCTTTCATCCTGCTGCTGTGGCTCCCTGTCACCGGTTGGCTCCACAATTGATAGGGCTTTTGGTTAGGACAGATAAAGGAAAAAAGACGCTGCCCTAGGAAGAGACTCTATGGTGGGGGAACCGGACTTCCAGTCGGCTCAAGAATTGAATGGGGGGCTTCTGGTTAGGACCTTTGTGGCTATTGGAGTGTTTAAGGTTGCCGACCCCTGGTCTAAACAATAGACATAAGTACAGTTTAAGACACAAGCAAAGCTGTAATTAAGGGTTTTTTTGTATACAACATAATAATAAATTGAAACTGAAAAAAATCCATGAGATCTTATAGGACATTGAAAGTAAAGAAGAATTAAGGAAATCACCTACAAAAATAAATATTCCAAAACCCAATTAAAATTCTTCAATAGCAATGATATATATGTGTATGGTAGAGAATTAGAGAATAAATTGAATTTCCTTAAACAAATGAACTTTGACCATGCAAATAAGCCAGGAAGGGGTTGGTTTGTAAGTTAAAGAAGAAGAGATAATATGATTTTGACTCTCCAGGAAGTGATATAGTTGTTACATAATTTTGCAATGCAAGGACACTTTCATCATTACTCTTCCAATTTCTATAAAGGATCTGACATTTCTTTGGTAAAAAAAAAAAGGTTATCTCCAAAAGCAGAACCTACCATAACTTACAGATAAGCCTCGGTGGCACAGAGGATAGAGTGCAGTAGTTGCAGGCTACTTCAGCTTACAGCCAGCTGCCTGCAATTTGGCAGATCGAATCTCACCAGGCTCAAGGTTGACACAGCCTTCCATCCTTCCGAAGTGGGTAAAATGAGGACTCAAATTTGTGGGGGCAATATGCTGATTCTGTAAACTGCTTAGAGATGGCTGTAAAGCACTATAAAGCGGTATATAAGTGCTATTGCTAGTGCTATTCCTCTCCTGTAATTTTTCTCTTGCATCAGCTATTGTCAATAACTTCCTCTTGAACACTAGCAATTTATTTTGAAACAATCTCTGAATTTACTTAAATTTAACGACTATACAAACTACTCATTGTAACAATTGTTTTATATGCACACAAACACATACATATATACATACATACACATTTTACCGCATATTTCAGCAAAGTTATGAGACTCTGGAATTAATTATATATTAGTTTTTGTCTGTTGAGAGTGATGTATACATATAAGTTAAAACCAATTCTAAAGATGGTTTTAGAACCATGATGGTGAACCTATGGCATGTGTGCCACAGGTGGCACACAGAGTCCTCTCTGTGGGCACATGAGCCTCACCCAGTTCAGGTCCGCTGCGCATGGGTACGCATCTCCCGCTGGCCAGCTAGTCTTCGGGTCTCTGCTGCACACGTGTGGGAGGCAGGGTGCATGCAGGGGGTGGAGCACATGGAGGGGGCACATGGAGGAGACAGGGCACATGGAGGGGGATATGCGCGCATGCACAGGGGCAGGGCTCATATGTGGGGTGGGTCACATGCATGGGGGATGCACACACATTGCATTTTGCGGATGCGCATGCACACACTTTGGGCACTCAGTGCTGAAAAGGTTAGCAATCACTGTTTTAGAACATTTCAGAAAAGGTCAACTTAGTGTGTAATTAGCCTTAATCTATGTTTTGGTAAGCAGATATTAGGAGAATCTAAGAGCAGGTTGCTCAAAAGCTTTCCTTGTCTCTGGAAGATTTATGCTTTAAGAGGTTGTCAATCAGTCACGGCCATACTATAAATGGGCAATCTATCTAGAGAGGATACATGAAAGTCTCTGAGTGGCATGCAATCACATAGGCACTTTTTCAAACCACAACCTTTAGCCAGCCAAAAAGATTGCAGAGTGATGGCAAACAACAACTTGCAGAAATAAATTATGTGTCAAACTCAGTACTATCAAATAATGTGTTTTAGGAAAAAATAAACTTTTAAAAATGTCTGTGTCTATATGTCTGACTTCTGCAAAGCGAAAAAACAGTCAGGACACTGGGGAAATATATTTTGACGTAATATCACTGTATATCTCTAATATTTATTTTGTACATATTTTGAGCTCTGATCCTTGGGAGCAATATCACAGCTAGTGGGGCTTACAATATCTGCCAAAGAGGCTGCCAACCATTCAGATCAGCAGGAAAAGAGCCAGCCTGCCACACAGTCAGCAATTATACTATTTTTGGTAAGAATTATTTAATTTATCATCACTGGAGAGATTGATATCAGACTTGTCAAGCTCAATTATTTTTTCCTATTCTGGGAAATTGCCAGAATATTTTTGTGAGGGTCAATAAGTTTGTTTTCCTTTTTGTTGTTATCAAATAAGAAGTTAAATTGTGTTATCGTAACTTCTCTATTTTGATGGTGAATTTTAGCAGCACAACTTTGTGGAAAGATGGAAACAAGGAAAAGGGATGTGGGTTACATGAAAGCAGTGAATTCCTGTTCCTATTCCTGGCAGACTAAGAATAGAAACTCTGCAGCACTGTGACTACAATGGGGATCACATTTGGATTTCAAGATGTGACAGCCACATTTGTACCTCTTATTCCAGTTGGCGACGTTTCGATGAGGTCCCACTCGTCATCTTCAGGCTGGTGCTTTCAGCTTCGTGTCTGTTCGAGCAAAGCACGATCGGAGCTGCCGTCTCTCTATAAATACTGGTGGGGAGGTAATGGGCTGGGTGGTAACATCCTGGGATCCAGGAGCTTGGCATCCTGAGTGCTCGTTAGTCCTTTGTTCTGTAATGACTTGGGTAATGGACTGTGTGGCGACACCCTGTGCTCTAGTACTGTAGCCTCAGCAGAACTGGAATTTGTTTTCATAATGCAAGTGAATTTGATGGCCACCCAATACAGCAGATGACAGGCACACTGAAGTGAGAGTCTGTGAGAAAAGAAAATAACCTTCTGATCCATTGATTGACTACCTCATAACAAATCAGAAAGAAAATAAAGCTAAAACAAATGCTATTTTAATTTCTTATTTGCTTACTTCTCCACAGAGCATGGGAATGGCCCGTTCTACCTGTGCCATTAGAGAAGGCATGCTGTGGACCCCACCGGTCAGGGAATGCTAGCTGGCAGCGTCCAGGAAAACAACCTTCTCTACTGTGGCCCTGTCAGATTAGATAATTCAAATGCAGAGTAGATAATCGGAATCAGATCGGAACATTTCTAAACCCAGTCCACATATGGTAATATTGTCAAACTGATGAATTTCATTAAAAACTTGTGTTATATTTTTCATTATGCATCAAGTAAGTCAATTAACAGTTTGATTCACAAAGGGCAAACCTAAACTTTCTTTTTATGTTCATAGAATTAAGATTAAAGCCAGAAGAACTGCAATAGGTTTATAGTTCCATCTTTAGTGCAAAAAACATGCAATGAGTGACATTTTTTATGTTGATTTCAATGTGGCTTAGTAGGTGACCTAATAAAAGTGGTAGCAAGCTGAGAATTAAAAAAAAGAACTCAATTAAAAAGAAAATATGTATAACCTTTAAAGTAGAATTTATTTAAAATGTTTCCATGTTATTTTACTTTAAAAGGTCCAGTTAATAGCATGACTATGTAAAAGAGAAGCATCCAAAACTGAAATTGTCCTATAAAAAGTATCAATAGATATCAAAATTAAATAATAATTAACAGGGTGCATTCCAGGGTTGATATTGATATTTTACAAAAAAAAACAACAACCTTGTTTTGCTTAATAAACTCTTATATATGAGATTCATTGGCTTTTTGGAGGTGACTCTCACATAAAATCATTCTGACACTGATGAATGAATGCATAGAGAATTGGAATCTTCATGTCATTGTACCTCAGTCAGTGTGACTGCACATAGGATGTCACTGCAAGAAAGAAGATAGAAAAAGAATTGCAGGTAACATTTGTTTAAGTACTGTATTTTCCGACGTATAAGACGGCTGGGCGTATAAGACGATCCCCTACTTTTCCTGTTAAAATATAGGGTTTAGCCTATACTCGCCGTATAAGACTACCCCTCTTCCAGCGCACACCAATTTTTTTTAAAAAACCTCAAAATTTGATTTCAATATGGTAATTTTAATTCAAATGCTTATGGCATGCAGGTACTTAG
>JAOYMU010000292.1:32716008-32726624 GCA_025802295.1 Psammodynastes pulverulentus | reverse complement strand
CTCAAAAACCGAACTGGTAGCTGGAAAACAAGCGCAGATGATTGGATAGGCCTCCCCGGCCTTCTCCGATGATCTGGGAATGTTTTTTAGCTACCGGTTCAGTCGAACTGGTAGCTAAAAAATGGCTGCCAATTAGCTGAGAGAATCAAAAAAATCCTCCCAGCCGATCGGGGCGCGTGCATGCGCAGAAGGCACACGCCGATTGGGGCACGCGCATGCGCAGAAGGGTGGGGAGCGCACGCATGCAGAGGAGGAACGTGTGTGCGCACGCGCTTGCGCACGCACACACCTTACGCAAATGTCCGAACCCGTGGCAACCTGGAGAGGAAACCACCACTGGTCAGAACCTGCTGAATACCACCTCTGTACTGATCCATTTTTTTCCAGAAAATATCTGAATAAATTTCCCACCAATCTTAAAAAATGTGGTAATGTATTTTCTACCTACAAATATGAAAATAACAGATTTATTGGTCCTTCGGTATATCCATAGATATCTCCTTGCTAATCATCAAACTCTTTGCCTGTCCCCCCTCCCTATTTCATTTTGTGACTGGTCATTTTCAAATTGGACAAGCCTCACTTTAACACCAAGTCTACCCATAGTTTCTAGGATATACTGTTAAATGCCAAATATCTACTGTCCAAAAAACTTGCATATATATGCAAGTTTTTATATATATGAATCCTGACTTTCCCTGAAATCTAATTTGTATCTAGTTTATATCGTTTCAGAATAGAGGTCATGGTTTACCTGCTTGGTTGTCTGTCCTGAACTTTGATAAATAGATATAGGTGTCAGGAAAAGGAATCTAGTCTTCTCTTTTCCTTTCACACTTTCATATGATGTGAAAGATCTTTTGTTTATAGAGAGAAACATTTGGTGATATGAGCTCTCAGTCATGGAGAACTGGAATCTGTCAGAAACAGAAAAGACAATGCCTAAAAATTCCTGCAACTCTAGTAATAACTCAGGTATGCAGGAAAAAAGAGAACAGCATGATAAAATCCTGACATTTCATGTCTCTCCTGCCGACCAACAGAGGCCCATATCAACACCTGATTACCTTATGATTGGAGGAGGGGGACTGTTGTTATATCCAGATTTTTTTTTCAGCCCTGTGAAATTAAAAACTCCAGGAACATCTGTCTTCCAATCCTGTAGACTGTTGGAGATTTGGTGTATTCTAGTCTAATTCAGAGAAAATAGCCACTTGCGTATACATGGCCATTTCGGTGACTTTTAAAAGAGATGAAAGAATTTATAAACTAGATGCCGCATTACATTTTAATTAGTCAGTTCTTTGGTATTTCAGGAAAGGCTTCTGCATATGCTTGCTATTTTGCACATGCCTGTATGCTATTTTCAGATTGGTTCCTACTGCTGTTTGCTGGATCTAAACATTTGATAGGAATAACTCAAGAGATACATTCTAAGTATGGTTAGAAATCTTGCTTTGCACTTGGACAAAACTCTGTCTCCCACACATATCTCACAATATATTCAGGTTGTTCTTCCTATATATGAACTATTTTCTGGCTTTTCACTTTCTTGGTATTAAGTAGATGCCAGCATTCTACATTACATATTCCCCATTACTGGGTTTCTTTTTAAAGTGTCATGCATTATGCATTGCTTTTTTAGTTAGATTTTTTTCTGCATTGTATGGAACATCATTTACTGGGCATGTTCTGCCATTGCCAGTGGGTTGAGTTTTAACTGACAGTTTTTTTGAAAGTGGATGTGTGGAATCTTTATCGCAACCGATGCACTAAAATAACCTTTATTTCTTTACTTGCTTATATCCTTTATGAAGCTGATTGGATGGGGAAAAAATGGTAACCTGTGCCTTTGGCTTTTCTCCCAATCAATACTTTATCAAATGCCTTAGCTCATTTTTGCCCTGCTGTGTTATAAAATGCTATGTTTTTATTTTAATGATGTTCTCCCATTGTAAAATATAAAACAAAGTGTATTACAGCATCCCTGATGATAGGTTTGATCTAGTTATATAATTGTTTTCTTTTAATTTTCTCCACCCTGCCTTGCTTCTTTTTGAGCAGATTGGCACTTTTCATCATGTTTTATTCAAAATGGGAAATACGAACATATATGCCTGATGATGAAATTAGCACATGGTAGAGTTAGCCATAAAAACTAAAGCAAGATTCTTGATATCCAGAAAGCAAACCAAATATAACTGATATGCTTCATCTTTAGCAATTTCTGTCCCACTCTGGGATTTGTTTCTTTGTTTGTTTTTATCTTCCACAAGACAGTTGCTAAAATAGACTTCTCTTTGGTTTTACAATAAGGAAAAAAGAGCAAAACTTTGGAGAGGCTTCATTTCATCTTAATTTAATGACCCCCATAATCCCTTGCAGGGTAGAGTCTGGGCAACTGAATGGAGCAAGCAGAGTGTTTTAATGGTCGGATGCCCTTCCTGTCACCAGTGTGGAGTTTTGTTCAGCAGATATATTCTCAGTGTGCACAGAGAGAGAAATATCTGCCTATTCCCCAGGATTGAACTCACAGCCTCTTGATTGTGAGATGAGAGCTCCACCTCTTGGCCACCACAGCACTCCAGAGAGGCTTCATTGATGATGTCATAATTTTAAAATTGAGTTCAGAAGAAAGCTAGATTGATTATATAAGCATCATTTTATAATAAGAATCGAAAATTATGTAGAGAATGTGTGTTTCTGAAATATGTCACGTTAGACATGACCAGAGGGGAAAACACCAATGAGAAGCAACGAGGTAGCAAATGAAAAAAAAAATCCTTTCTGGACTAAATCTTATTTTTGTTTGAAACAGCTGCTGCTATAGCAGAGTGCCAATCACTGACAAGTGGCAGATATTGCCGTGGGGGAGGGAGAGATCTTCATATAGTTTGCTTGGAGGCAGCATTAGGGAACTGCTCAAATGTGACAACAGAGAGTATTGTTGAAGATGGAGGAATCAGGGATGGAAAATCAGCATGGATGCTGCTTTCTGAACATCAGTGGAAGCATGCTGACCAGCATTTTGCTTTGATATTGGTAAAGATCAGCATTACCCCTGTTGATATCAAAGCTGCTCTTTCAAATAATTACGTTACATGAATGGATACGCCAAGGTACGTGCACTGCAAGAGATATTTTTAAAATTTTAAATCCATTACAAATAAAACAGTATTTATTTTGTCTCCATCTGCAAAGAATCACACTGCCCCGATGGTACATAAGTGTACATTAACAACACAGGATAAACCCTTAATAAGAAAAGTATTAAGTCTTGTCCTAAAAGTGCTTTTTTCAAAAAGCAACGGGACTCTTTTTGTTTTTTCCTTGAAGATATTTCGTTTCTCACGCAAGAAGCTGAAGAAACTTCTTGGATGAGAGGCAAAACGTCTTCAAAGAAAAACAAAGGCTAGTTGCCTCATGAAAAAGCACCTTTGGGACAACTATGACCTGGATAACTGAGATTCTCCATAGACAATTAAGTCTTGTGTGCCCAGAGCCTGTCTTAGGACTCAGTGGAGGATACTCAAATTTGAGGAATTTCCACACTGCCAGTACAGCAGCCTTGCACAGACATGGATGAGGTTTCCATCACTAGATTTTAAAACTAGCTCAGATTGTCTCCTTTTCTTTCTGCTTAGAAAGAAGAGAGGCTGGGATTGAAATTTCCCATATTTTCTCTTGATTTCCTCAGATCAAAAGAATGAGCCTGCTATGAAATAGTGAATTAGGTGTTTTTGGTAGAGAAGGCAGTATCCTTGATCAAAGGTTTACCAGTCTGCTTTATATATGTTTAGGGTCTCTCAAATTCTTTCCCATTTATTGAGATAATTGTGATAATTTCTAATAAAAATTCAATCCAAAAATGTGGCATACCTAGATGCACAAGAGAATCATGCTCTACCAGCTCTTGTAGTAAATAATGGGAATGTTGTCAGAAGAAGAGATGACAAATTACTTGTTAGACACATAAAGACTGAAACCTAGACTCTCAAGAGTTAATTATTCAATATCCTATGTAAATAAATATTCTAGTTTAGCTTTCTCTTGCATTTATTTAAAAAATTCAAATTATTTCTGTCCCTTTTTATTAAAGCACACACAAATTCACTCATTTGTATCACCTCAAGATACAACATAAAACTTTTGTTTAAAGTAATTGTTTCACTAGTTCTTTGCTCTCATTTTCAAAACTTTGTGTTACGAGCATCTCACTCTTCCCATGCTCTCTATCATTTGCTCTGCTCCCTTTTCCTTGTTCTGTTTTAAACCAGGTAATCACAGAGACAGAAAAAGTCTGGGTAGATATGTATTGCTGGATTTATAAAAGATAAGGATGAGATGTAAGCTTGATGTACCACAAATTTTCCAGAAAAGAAACCATCATTACCTGAGATGTTAAGCAGTTGACAGCACTGACCTCTTGTGGGGAGAAAGATGGAGTTCTGAGTAATAGCTTCCCTTCTAAATTGAACTAGGGATTTCAAGAAAAAAAAATGGGGCATAATAATATTAACAACAACAACAAAGGGTTTACGTTTCAATTTTTCTTCTAAGCTCAACTAGAAATTTCAGGAAAAAGCTAAAACATAATAATATTAACAATATCTTTATGTTTTGGTTTTCCTTATAATTATGACAATATGAAAAGTGAGCTTGAACCTCACACTTTTTCCAAATGAGGAGATGGGATGGATAAATCTTGCAGTTCTTTGGAGGTTGAGTTTCCAGGAGTAGACAAGGGCCCCATCCTTTTAGGAGAAGACTAGTGTCCAAACGGAGTCCAAATATTGCTGCATGAATAATATGGAATATTGGGCAGACAACAATTATTCCACCCAATTTTAAAAAATACAAGTACCACTGGATTGCCCCGGAGAGGACAGAGTGAAAGTTTCCCTAGACAATGTAGGTACGTTATTCAGAGGAGCTAATTTGTCCTACTAGAGAAACAGTTAATCTGCACTCTGAAAAATGTCCATGGAAAGGACCCACAAAATGGAACTACCAAACTGCTAAGTCACACTTTGGTCTGTTAAATACCTGGACATGGATGCTACTAAGATAGAAAGCAGCCAAAATGTTTTTATTTTATTTTTTACTTTTATTTCCCATTGTATTGTTATTTATTTTGAAAGAAAGATAATACAAATAGAAGAAGAGGTTTAGGTAGTGAAATAGGGGTGAATAAACAATAATTCTGAAATGTTATAAAACCAATATAATTCAATGCATCATTAGAAGCTTATGATAAAGCAAGATATTTTAGATCTGTTTTTTAATCAAAGCTCAAATGTCCTTCTAGAGTTTTAATTTTAAAATGTTTGGTTAACACAGTTCGAATAATTAAAAAGACTGTAAATATTTTTTTTAATTATCATTAAAATTAAATTTATATACCGCCCCATCTCCGAAGACTCGGGCGGTTTACAGCACAATAAAATACAATTAAAACATTAGTTCCAGTTTGCCAAAGTTCATATAACACTGATATGATTCATTCTTCTGTTTGCATGTCGTCACATCTGCTGGGGCTAGAACAATTCCAATAAATACTTGCAAGAGTCTGTCTAGACTTCTGCTGCCAAGGTACTTAATAAGTCTGAAATTGGTGTTATTATTGCCAAATATTGAAAAGTCAACATCTTTTTCTGTATTACTAACATTTAAAAACATGGGGAAATGAATTAGCTAAAAATTAAGAAAACACTTACAAATCCAATTAAGAAATACATTATTCAATTTGGTCTCTATTTTTAAACCAATTTTTTTAAAAAGATTTCCTAATGGATTATCCTTACATTTATAATTTATAATGGTTTATCAGAGAAGCTGTAAAGGATATATAATTAAAGCTATAAGTACTTATAAAAGTCTGGATGAGTTTTAATGATATTGAATTTAGATGAGTTCTTCTTTGCAACCATAGCTCAGTCTTCTTATTTCAGCATGTAGATAAAAGGTTTCATTTGAAATTTTGTTTTCAATTGAGAGGGTTTCTGTATATATAGACATGAATTTCATCCATCTTAATCAACTATTAAACATATAATATGAAAATAGAATCAAGAGATTGTCCCAAAGAAAGACATTCTAGACATCTAGAAAAGTTTAGCTCAGGTCTATATACAACCTGTGGCTTGGGCAGACTGCAGGCATTTTTGATAACTATCAACTCCATCAAATCTTGCTGCTGCCATAAAGGATTTGCCACCACCTAATTTTTGGCAACCACCCCTACCCAGAAATTATTCCTTTGTGACCCAGAATTTATTCTTAATATATACATTTTAATGATATTTTTATTTTAAATGTTAAAGTACAAAAATGATAAATTATACAAACTGAGAAAAATAAAGCATGCACAAAAAGAAATAAAAAGGGCAGAGAGGATGAAAGGAAATAGGTTAATAAATAATACATATTTTTAATGTAATAATATAGCCCTTTTCCCTCTGCATGACCTAACTCATATGTGCTTTTACTCTTCTTCACCATTCATTTAAAAATGTTTTTATAAAGGAGCATTTGGGTGAACTCCATGTATATATTAATATACTCTCTTCATAAGTTTACAAGTTAATAGGTTTCTCATTTTCATTAAATAATTATTTTCTGATCTAGACAGAAAAAAATCTGACCCCCCCAAATATTTAGTATTCTGTGATACCCAGAATTTATAATATAAGCAATTCATGATATGTCATAACTTTAAATATGTGATTATGCATTACAAAGCTGCACTAAGTTTGTACTTAATGCCCTTTATAATAATGACAATTCTGAATTTGAAGTTTGCTATGATTTTAAAGTCATTAGTCCAACATACTGTGAGGCAGAAATATGTCAGGCATAGTCTTGTTGGATTGTAATATACAATCATGTTATGAATATCATTATTCTGCCTGATACTATCATTGTGCCAATTAGCAATAATATAAAAATGTGCTTCACATATGCAAAATATATTTAATTGCTAAACAACTTCAGTTTCTTTTAACAAAGGTTATCATTAAAACAAATATTCTTACTGTATATTTTCTGCATGAAAAGTACATTTCATTTTGAGACTCAACTTCAGACAGATGGAAACATTCAGCAATTACTGTTAGTTTGTCAGCTTTCTTTAGTTAACATTTCCAAGGCCATAAACAAGCAAATATTTGAAAAATTATAAAAATACAAACTAAAAAAATAATAAAATATTTCACTTTTTTAAAAAAAAGCCACTAGAAACCTATAGACTTATTTTAAACAAATCATAAAATGATCAGTTAAGATTGTGCCTACAATGGGACTAACTAGGGATGTCACTTACATTTTCTAGATGTCTCCAAATTAAATTGTCTTAAAATATCATCATCAACAACAGAAATTAGTTTTGACTTTAGGAATTCAATTTTGGGAATAAAATACAATAAAATACAAAAAATATTTTAATTTATTAGGAACTACAGAATTTAATTCTAGGATTGTTTTTAATCTGTTGGAACATATTCATATAAGCAAAGAAAAAGTTCTCATTCATTTTTGTGAAGAAAAGCCTGTCCAAAATTGAATGCTTAAGAATCAGGTCACTGCTTGGCGGGTGTCATGATCCAGAAAAGCAGACTCAAGACATAGCAATAAAGGAATAAAGGTTTTTTTGGAAACTTCACCAAGTTCTCTGCAATTGATAGTGTTAGGCTAACACTGTTAGCCATCTTGTCCTTGAATCTTGGTTTCCAGTAAGAACTTTGAACTCACGGTAGAATTATGTAGATTTATTTGACGGATTTCACTATTTAAAATTGCTTGATAGATTTAACTGCTTGATTTCTTCAGCTGCTTAATAGATATGAAAAGTGGAAACATGGAACACAGTAAAAAGAAAACACCTTGTGTTACCTCCTTCCCCTCTAAACCCAACCCATCTTTCTAGGTGCATAGCAGCCAGGATAAGCAGAAAGGGATGCCATCAGAAGCATTGCTGCAGTGGTCCTGACAGAGAAGGAAGCATGAAAGCAAAGAAGCTTTGGGAAACTATAGGTGAATATTGGCAGCAGCAGCTGAAGGCTCAGTGGCAGCAGCTGAGTGAAAGCATCTTCAATGAAATAATGCTGAAAAGGGAGGCTAAGAGAACACTGAGAGACACTTTGGAAAAAGATTGGCACTGAGGAACTCAGGAGCTTCCAATGAAATTAATCCTAATGCTCCGGCAAGCCCTAAATGCAAGCCCTAGAAAATCTCAAAGTATTGGCAACATTAGAAAGGAATAAATAAATAAACCACTCAGAAGAATTAAAGATCCAACATAAGACCTCAAGAAACCAATCAACAGAACAGCATACCAAAAACAGAAATTGCTAACTCATCCCCTCCAGCCAGCAAAAAAAAAACAAAGTATAAGAAAAGCATAGCACCTGCTAGTCTTTTTCAGGGCTGGAGAGATGGTGCTAGATAGAATTTAAAGGATAAGCATAAGACTATTAGAAACCTAAGCATAAATTAATTGAAATTAAAGCTATAACTAGAGCAACTGGTTAATAAGTAATGGACATTGAACTGAGAACATAAGCAAATAACTATAGTTAAAATTTGATAGGTAAGATAGAATATAAGTAAAGGAAACTATAGTAAAAAGAAAGAAAAAGTAAAGGGTCTATTGAAGAAGAATCAGAACAAGTTTACAATGGTTTATTTATTAGGAAAACATTTGTTGTTTCTCTATAAATTGCACATATTCAACTGGGGATTAAAATATATTGTACTTATGTGTGTTGTGTTATTCCCCCCACCCACCCCAAAAAACCCAAACTCTGTAATAATAAATTTTATTGACTTGCAACCTTGAATTAAACCAAAACTCTCTCTTGTGTTGCTGTAAGAGAGAAAAGATTAGGGCAAACTCACAGAAATGACTCTTTTCTTAGAAGCTCTTTAACAATTTGTCTTCATCCCCAAGAAACAAATGGAGCAGGAAATGATATGGGAGCATAAGTCTGTCCTTGATCTTCTGTGATGCCTCTGATCCAATTAGGCCATTGCAAATCTATAAGAAGACAGCTGGAGAAGGAAAGAACAGCCAGAGACTGAAAGAAAATTGGGACACCACCAAGTAATTCACCAATTCCTGATGTACAGAGACAGGTTTACATTAAATTGACGAAGCAACAGCAGATTAACAGTAAGTAATTTAATGAGAAGCAACAGCACACCGAGTTAGGGACAAACTAGGTCATAAAAACCCAACCTAGATTTTTTTTCAAAAAATCTTTATTTGCATGCTGTCTATTCCCAAGCATCTCCAAATGTAAATGTTCAATCACAAATTCCCTTCTTCCTACGCTTGATAATGTATTGAAGCTCAGAAAGAACAATCTAGATTTCCATGGAAAGCTAATCTCAGAGTATGGGGGCAGTGATTTTTAAATAATGACATTCCGGCAGATGTCAAACTCCTACAGTTGGAACCTGGAAGAAGTAAACCTCATTCAATCTGATTGGATGGTCAGATTAATACAGGATTATTGATGGAATTCAAAATATTTTACTACCAATTCTGTGGGCATGCAGAGAGTTCTGGAAGGGCAATTTTAAGCATGAAAACTTACCTTACTGTCAGCACAGGTGAGTAAAACAGCTGAGGCAAAGCAATCTGCTCTGCTGCGCCTATCAGCTGAGTTACAAACAAAGGAAATATAGGACAGGAAAGAGTGGGGGCAAATGGGTGGGGCTAACTGCTGACCTGTGCTACCAGATCGCTAGAACCAGTGCGAACCGGCAGCATATCACCATTGGTAAGGAGTCTGTTGCCACACTTGCTGATCTGTTCTATTTGAATACCATCATTTGGAGATTGTTTTAAATTATTTATTTATTAGTCAAATTTGTATAGCTGCCCATGTCACAAAAAGTGACTCTGAATATCATACAACAATTGAATAAAGCAACAAGTACAAAAACAAAAAAAGTCCACATTCAAAGATAAATATTATAAAAACAAGTATACATTAGACAATCATGAAATCCTATGATATACTGGCAATTCTATTAATGTGAAAGAAAACTACTGTATATTAATTAAAATGTATCTTTAAAACTATGTTGTTTCCAAAGTTTCTGTTCAGGCATGAACTACTGAGATAAAATCAATAATTCATAGTAGAAAAAAAGGGAAAGAACTTCAGGTTTTAACATCTCTGGTTGAAAACATATCAAAAGTTGATAAATTACTTGAATTAATCGTCTTTGTCAAATCAAATCCAATAAGGACAATTTATTATTCCAAGCAAGTGGTGCACCCTTTTTCTTTCTAATTTATGTTCTTTCAATAAAGCCTAAAATTGGAAAGCATTAGAAAACATGACTTATCAGAATATATTGTTAAAAAACAATATGAAAAAATTATATGTCAAGTCCAATGGTTTGTTTGACATATTTCAGGCCTGAATTTTTAAAAATAAACACCAGAGCTCAGGTAGACCAGTCCTATCTAATCCTCAGAAGGTCACATGATCTTATTTTTAAACTGTCTCTGACAGCTTTCGACAACACAATGGAGAAACCAGCAGAGATTCTAAACTCTTCTGAGATGAAAACAGCAAGGTACACTGTAGTGATAAATACAAAAA
>JAOYMU010000292.1:32554443-32566175 GCA_025802295.1 Psammodynastes pulverulentus | reverse complement strand
AAGAAAGAAAGAAAGAAAGAAAGAGGAAGGAAGGAAGGAAGGAAGGAAGGAAGGAAGGAAGGAAGGAAGGAAGGAAAGAAAGAGGGAGGGAAAGAAAGAGAGAGAGAAAGAAAGAGAGAGAGAGAAAGAAAGAAAGAAAAGAAAGGAGAGAAAGAGAAAGAAAGAAAGAAAGAAAGAAAGAAAGAAAGAAAGAAAGAAAGAAAAAGAAAGAAAGAAAGAAAGAAAGAATTATGCCCTTTTTGATTTGTATGGATTTTGTCCCTGAGGAACCTAAGAACTTTAGTCCACAAGTATAAAGGATGATAATAAGCACAGGGTTTAAGTCACATAGCACCAAGTTATTATACTTTTTAAGCCTCACCTCAGATTTCAAAATCTTGCCCATGAAGATTGTCCAGTGTAAATAGGTAAAAGGTCATTCAATAGTTGCTTGAATAAAAAAAAGGAATAATTTTGTGGTTGCTGTTAAATAAGCTTTCAATTAGATGAAATTATAGATTTCTTTAATTTGAAAATAAACCTATATTGTGAAGGGGGGGGGAAATCATTTGTTGTATGTTCTTAAATACATCATGTTATCATAAAATTCAGTTCCTGATTGTGCATTCAAAGAATTATATCTTTGTTAGTTAAAGAACAGCTGAAGACAGCAACATTCTTTATGCAACCAGATAGCAATAGCAATAGCACTTAGACTTACGTAACACTTCATAGTGCTTTACAGACCTCCCTAAGTGGTTTACAAAGTCAGCACATTGCCCCCAACAATCTGCCAATGTTGGAAAGATGGAAGGCTGTGTCAGCCTTGAGCTGGTCAGGATTGAACTGCTGGCAGTTGGCTGCTTACTCTTTTCCTTGTTTTTGGCGGGGAATATGAGCAGTATCACAGTGACATAAGCAGAGAAAATAGGACTGAAAACAATGTATTTTTTCATCTTCAAAGGCATTGGGGAGGTTAAGAAACAAAATAGTTACCTTTAGTCTTGCTTACTTTGCTCTTTCCTCAAAATAAATGCTAACCAGAATCAAAATGTTCACATCTAAAGTGTTCTCCTGGCTTTTAAATTGGGGCTACATGCCCATCTCATCTAAGAAAAAAAACCTCTTTTATCAAATAAATATAGAACTAAAATATTTACTTTACCAACCCAGATAGCTAGATATATTTTTTTCCTTCTCTCTGAAATGTTGGCTTGCTCAATGAAACAGCCACTTAAAGATTTCATGTCTCCCCTGGTCTTTGCACAGTCAGTGCTTCCTGGGGTTTGTTCCAGTCTTCATTAAGCCCACTTGATTTAATTCTCTGGCTAAGGCTAAAAGGAACATAAGAAAGGTAACTGTAATGATGGCATCAACTAACATCCTTCACTTACTTCAACAGTCCTCAGCAGGCCTGTTTCCAAATCATCCCTTCCAGGCATGAAAAATGGCACATGATGTGCTGAGCACCGTGGCATTATTTGCTTCCTTAAACATTTAATTTGGTGCTTCAGGCATGAACAATTGTGGAAATTTTACATTATTTTAACTGCAACCTTCCCTTTGATAACATAATTTCATTGAAGACCATGCAGGGTTTAGATAAGCTCTCCCCTTATCCCTGCTTCTGAGAAGTTCATTGTTCCTGCAGACAGAAGTACAGTTAAAAATAGACTTCCTCTAAGAAACCTATTTGTTTAAGATTTCTGGTTCATTTCTGAAGCCCTGTTAGGATAAATAAGCACTGAAAAATATGTTGAATTCACATTTGTATAGAACTAAGCCCTATGTTTTCTGAAAAATGCAAGTACCAATAGAAACAATGCAGTCTTTTCAACAAATGCAGGTTCCTAAAGTTCATTTCTGTAGTGGCAGATTTGGATCTCTTGCCAAAACTTCCATCATGCCTTTTCCCCTCCCCCAGTTCCATAACTGATGAATTCAACATAATACATAAAACTATTGCACTGTAAAGGTCTCTATCCTGAATGGGAGCCAGCAGAGAAGAGCATGAAAATGAGAAATGAAATCATGAGTCCTTCAGGATTTCTAGAGACACATTCTAATTCATTGGTGCTTCAGGCTGATTGGATTTTGGTTTTCCTTCCTTCTTCCTAAGTATTAAATCTTTTTTTAAAACCTTATCTTTTCTATTTGGACTGCTTCTCTGGTTTTACCTTTGGCAAATGAAAAGCTGATGAATTGCATAGAACCCAGGCAAAGGATGTAGCCTTAACAATTTTTTTTGTTACAAATAATGCAACTTTGCAAAACAAGATTAGTGACCAAAGCTCAGAACATTACAAAAGGAGCTTTAGAGTGTTTAGGAAAGCCTCCAAGCATTTTTCACATGGCTCCTTAGCATTATTCTTCCTTTTTTGGAGAAATTGCACTAGACCCTAAAAGTCTTAATCATTTAAAAAAAAAAACCTACTATGAAGAAATGTTTAGCTGGTCTGTCCTGGTTTGGGTTGGCAGGGTAATGTTAACACTCTCCCCAGCTAGTTTTTCACCAGCCAGATGAACTGTGGAACAACCTTTGCATAACAAAATAGGACATAAAACTGAATTAAATGTCCTGGTGGCAGGAGGATTTACCAGTTCTATTTTTTTTTTCCTCAGAAAGTTCACTCGCTATCTTTTGGGTTGATTTCATAAATGACCATATTTCTTCTGAGGAAATTAACTCAATAAATGCACATTCTCAAATGTGTGTGCTGAGATAACATAAAGTCAGAAAAGGTTACTGGCAGTGAATCATCAGCAGGTAGGAGGCACTGGCTGATAGTTACTTCCAAATATTGCATTGCAATATATATATAAGCTCGAAATAGATCTATACTGGCCTCCCTGAATTTTTAAAATGCCAGCAGAAAAAAATTAACCAACATATATATATATATATATATATATCTCAAATGAGGAAGTAGAATACTGATCAACCAGAGACTGAATTGCCTTGGGGAAAAAAACCACCTTGTATTCTTGCACAGTGAGGGAGCAACGCAAGCATTTAGTTGAAAGGTGTTTTTTTTAAAGCACCAATATTGAAAAAAATATTGTGACCTCCTATTTCTTCCCGAATGGTATTCCTACCGAAGGCATGTAGCTTGTAGATGTACAAATAACAGAAATAATAAAACACATGTGACCTTCCCAGCACTAGTGACTTTTCCTAGAAATAGAACATTGACCATTGTTGTATGACCCTAGAATCCATTAAAAATATTGTACCTCATGTACTACATTTTGGTATGTATCAACTTTTTTTTTATGGGGAGGGTGACTTCAAGTCATTCCTGGACTAGTCCCTGCAGTTTTCTTAGCAAGATTGAACAAGTCTTTACCACTGCCTATTTCCCAGAGTTGAGAGAAGCTAAAGGTCACCCAGCTGGATTTTGCACCTAAGGCAGGACTAGAATTCACTGTCTCCCATTTTCTAGCTTGGTATTCTAACTACCACACCAAAGTCATTCTCAGTCAACAATTGTCTGTAGAAAGGAAAAAAAAATGTGCAAATTTACTCACTGCAAAAACATGGTAGACCCTGTCAACAAATCATTGTATTGATGGAGCATGTTGCTATCCTTGATGGAAAATAGGATATAAATATAATAAAGAATCCATAATGCCAGAATTGGGGGGGAGGGGGAGATTCCAGTAAAGATATTTTTAGAAGCATCACTTCAGATGAGGCATAAGTCAGAACCTATAAAATATACAATATGTGTATATACCGGTGAAAATCTACGAATATATGTGTGTGTGTGTGTGTGTGTGTGTGTGTGTGTGTGTGTGTGTTTCTTCAACTTACAAAATGTGACTCTGGGTGATATGTAATAAAAACACACACAAAGTGAACAATATCCACAATTAAAATATTATTATTGTTAAAAATTAAAAGACCAAAAGAGAACATTAAAAGTTAGAAACAATATAATCACCTCATTACATCAAGATTTCCTTCAAACCTCCAATGATGGCAGAGCCAAGATTTTTTAAAAAACTTGTTAGCATTTTTTAAAAATAAAAACTAACAAAAATGATTACAGAATAAAAGACCAAAATGCAGAAAGAGTGGATAAGAAATGGAAGAAGCGTTTGATTTTCTTTGCAGAGAATACAGGTATGATTACAAAGTTATCTTCTACTCTATGATTCAAAAAAAGCTCATTTTTTTCTATTGTATTTTTATAATCATCGAAACAAGTCCTAAATACATTTTTTTTCTAACCAAGGAAGTCAATTTAGCCATCTCCTCAAGTTCCATCAAGTTCGTCAACCATTCCTTTATTGTGAATTGTGTTAAATCTTTCCACTTTTGAACAATTGCTGCAATTGTCATATATAAAAGTATGGTTCCAGGGGTTTTTTCTAGCTGTCTTCCATTAATCCCAAATGAAAAGTTTCTGGTTTTTATTGTACATTAATTTTCAAAATATTTTGAATTACTGTATTTGCATCTAGAATTTTGTTTGGTGTTTTTGCATATTCACCAAACATGATAAAATGTCCCTTCATGTTGTTCATGTTTCTAGAATAAATGCCTTATATATTCCAGACAAACTCTGGTGACAAACACCAATGGTACATCAACTTGTTTAATTCTATAAAAACATGTTAATAGGTAGACATTAGATTGTGAGGACTTGCTGTGATCCAAGGTATTTTTTTAAATCTTTGTTTAGGTTATCAAAGCACACAGATTTGAAGTGGTACTTTGATTCAAAGAATATAGTTATGTGACTTTAATGCTTCAAATCAAAGCTTATAAGCATATTGTTCCTATTTGTATACTTTTTTCTTTAAAATGTATACTTTATAGGTTTCTGTCATGTTCTCCCAATTCAACTGCCCTCAAGCTAAGGAACCCAAGAGGTTTTTACCTTTTCTCATAGCAGATTTAAACCCCTTGATTGTAATTGCCCTTTTCTGCATCTTTCCCAATGAAGGATATCCATTCAGTGGTGCTTTTGTCACAGTTGTGTACAATGTTTCAAGCAGTTACAATAAACATATACTGTATAAAGCAATTATAACAATGAAAATATTATTTTGCAAACCTTCCTTAATATTTCTCTATATTGAATTTTTCTTGTTCATAGTGACTACATACCACTTCCTTCAATAAATGTAAGAATTAAGATTACAATTTTTCAGATAGCTATTTCCTGTCAGTTAAACTGTGTGTATGCTCCTCCTCCTCCTCCTCCTCCTCCTCCTTTTCCAGAAAAAAATAACCACATTCCAAATTTGTGTTTCTTCTTTAAAGAGCCAGCATATCCAAAATTAAATACAACTAGCAACTATGCAACAAAAGCTATAAAGACTTGGATGAATATTGTAGTATATTAGTACAAATTTAACTGTATGAGTGAATTACTATGGTTTTTAACAATTCCAATAAAACGACAGTGGGAAGTTTATGGCCTCTTTATATTTATGAGGAAATGTATACATACAAATAGCCTTCAAGTTACTTTTGAATTCAGGGACTGCCTGGAAAATCCCTATAGCTTTCTTGGCAAGATTTTCAGAAATGGTTTGCCTTTTCCAAAGGCTAAGAGAGAGTACTGGCTCTAAACCCAGCTGGCTTTGGGCCTAAATTTTTAGCCTGCTGCTTTACTACTAAATTACAATCTATCTATCTATCATCTATCTATGTAACATCTTTTAACAGTATCTGTCTGTCTGTCTGCTATCTAGATGTCTGTCTATCTATCTATCTATCTATCTATCTATCTATCTATCTATCTATCTATCTATCTATCTATCTTCTCTCTCTACCCCTCTCTCCCCCATCTCTCCCCCCACAAGCATATTAAAAAAACAATTACATAGATAATAAAAAAGGTGATTATGTACATATTGATACACACACATATACATAGACAAATTTTATGCTATAGAAACTCTCTTCATCTTCAAGGACAAATTCTATACTATAGAACTGAGTTCCCCAACCTTTCTGGCTTTGTGGACTGGTGGGGTGCAGGAGAGGATAGTTCCACATGAGCAGTGGGCAAGTGCACGCATGCACAGTTCCATTTATGTGAGCAGCAGGCACGAGCACCAGCACGCATGCATACGCTCATGCAAGTGAGGATGCGTGCACTCACCTGCCCCTTCTGTTGATTGGTTCTAAAAGGCTCAAGGCCTGGTAGTAGACTATACAAACTGTCTGCCATACATTTTATTATCACATCTACATAAAAACAATTGTGACTTTGGTCACCCAATTACACCCATGGGTTTTATGCCATTGGTGGCACCTGTGGAGATTCCTCAGTTTAGATGGGTATTTGGTGGTCCCAAATGTTGGTCTCAGTAACAGGAATAACACATAACACACACATCCCAAAACCATGAGAGATAAGACTAAAGAAATAATAGTATGAGCAATCTGGGGTGTTCAACATATGTGAGTTGAGAAAAAATTGGAAATATCTGAAAATCTTTAGAAATAAATTCTTCGAAACGAATATGTTATTTTAATCAAACCAGTCAAATAGGTAAATTGTATAAATTTTGCGATGTATTAGATTTCTACTAATTTTAAAATAAGTAGTTGCCTTTAAATCTAATTATAAATCAACATTAATTAGGTGAATGATTATTAAATCAACTGTTGTTTCAGAAGGGTTTCCAGAGGCAAAACACTGATGCCTTCTCTATACTTTAATATTCCTTTATTAAACTTATGGAGCAATAGTGCTCCATTAAATTGAAAAGGGAGAGATAGAAATAACTTTAGGAGCAAATGTCAAAAGATGGAGTGGTGAAAACTCCATCCATTAAGGAATGTTCCTTGCCCCAGTGACCCTATGGAAATTACAGCTTTCATTTCCAGTTTAGCACCACCTGCCTTGCTGATATGTTTTCTGCTACTTTTTTTTGCTTTGAAGTAGAGATGGGAAATGTGTCTGGTTACCTACAACTTTCAACAAACCTCACTATTGGCTCTGGTGGCAAGAGATTGAGACTGCTTGTAGCTGAGTGAGAGGTGGGAGAAAAATTGCTTCCCTGCAGTTAATAGGCTTGAATTGGATTTTCAAAATACATGTATGACTCAAGAATTATCTACAAGCAATTGCTCGATAGCATTCACTTTTTTTGGACAACCCTTTGATAACTGTTCTGTTGCAACCAAAAGTCCTTGAATATATAAAAGGGGTAAAAATGGTCAATATGGGCACAGGATCCAAATAAAGGGGAGGAATGAATGTATGTACACAGTGCTGCTCACAAAATGTTTATATAAACTTTTAGCAAACTTGAAGCTGGATTAGAATGGCAGCATGGCTGCAATTTGACTAAACTTCCCAGTGTTAGGAATAAGATGCTAGCAAGTTATACTTTTCTAGTCATGCTGGTGGATATTCTTATGCATTGCTTTATATTTATAAGAAGCATGGAAATCAGAAGATGATGCTAACATGAAGCATATTCCAAATCTAAAAGGATCTGCAACTGTTCAGATTTTAAGATTTTCACGAAAGATATTTCTGGGTGGTTCAGTATGGAGATTGTAAAATCTTTGTTCCAAAGAATTTCACCTACTGCTTATTCTGATATCTTTGCAATGCCAATTGACAATTCCCTTATTTTTTAGAAAGGGCTTTAAATTTGAATATTTTAAACAGCAGATTATGTATTTTCACAACTTAAAAATGACTTTGTTTTATACCTTGCTTACATTAGGTGCACAGGAACCATACTTGTGATTTAAAATAAACGAAGTGACTTAAAATAAGTGAAGTAAACCCACTTAACATTCATGAATAAATGCAGACTGCCTGAAGGAAGAAGCCAAAATAAATAAACAAAACACAAAAGTGCTATAACCGCATAACGGCGCAAGATTTGCTAACTTGACACTATAATAGCATGTAGAGATTGTGCTTATTGATCTATTTGATATCTTAACTTTACTTTGTACAACTCCAGGCAGTGTATAACACTTCCTCCTATTCTTTTCCCCACATTAAGCCATGAAGCGGATTGGGCTGACAGAGAGTAGCTGGCCCAAAGTCATTTGATAGCTTCTGAGCCTAAGAGACTAAGAGAATTCTTGATCTCCAGACTTCTACTCTAGCACCTTAATCGCTATGACTCCCCATAAAATAATAGCCTAACAAACGCTCCAGTTTTTCTATTATCAGACTGATTTAATGTATCAAGTGTTGGCAAATGTTAAGGATGGTAGCAGATAACCTTTCCTTCTAAACATTACATTGTAAGAAGGGTCATCATTTGGGACCAGATTCCACTGAATAAAGTAGAAGCAAGTTTGTCCATTGTGGTTTAGGGAAATAATGAAGAATGGAGATGGTTTCTTCTGCATGCTGTTTAACCAGATAGGATATTACTGTGCTTGCAAGGCATTTTTTTCCTATTTTTGTTTTGTTTTGTTTTTACTGCAAAAGATACTGAGTTCTCATGACAAGTTCCAAAAGAACCCCGTTCTTATTCTTTTTTTTACTGCATTGAATGGGTTTCCTCAGTATGAAAACATTTAACAAGAAAAAAGTAGTTTCAATCGTGTGTATTATAAAGCCGTTCTATTTAGCTATGTCTTGAATTATAATCTTTGCATCAGCCACGCTTCCTGCAATTTTATACTCATCATGAACAAAAATAGCCTGCAGTATGCTGGGTGCTCGGCTTGGCATGGTGAAGAGTTGTAATTATTTCTAGGGCCCTTTCCCTTGCTTGGCACACACATTATTTAATTTTAATTGGAAGCTGCACAATTAGCTTCAATGCCTATTAATAAGACCCAATTTCAGAAAATATGGAAGTGCTAAAGCTATTTGAATTCTAGAGCCAGCAACATTGAGAAAATAAGACCCCTTTTAGTGCAGTAATACGTTAGCAGTGGGCAGCCAGATGTCTTGCGGAGTCCAAAAAATACAATATGAAGACAAGTGTCTATGTTTGTTTATTGCAAAACAAGTGATATTCAGAAGCAAGCTGATTCTGAATTAAAATAAATTGTGTGACCTGTGGGTGCCTCTTTTCCATATTCAGGATGAAACTTCTTCTAGAAGTATTCTAGAAGTTTCTTCAGTTGCTTCCTCTCTCCAAATTCATCAAAGAACCAGGAAGGTTGGTGACTGAATGATGACCACTTAAGTGTCATCGCCCCAGCTGTCCTTTACTCCTATGGACAATCAACCAAAATCCCTATCAGACTCTTGGATAACTCGATAGGAATCATTAGCTTCCTGGTTGGAGTGGGAACAAATCTAGTGTGTGACTTCTTATGTTCAGTACCAACTATTTTAGTTAATCATAAAAGGGATTAAATGTTTTAATAAGATACTTGTTCTCTTCTATGTTCTCACCTGTTAATTATGGGTGAACTTTTATTAATGCGTTTAAATTGGAAGTTTCAGCAGATAAAAAAAATCAAGATGGCAGTTAATGTCCCAAATATTAATAATGATGAAATAACTAGGTTTTTTAGTGAAAATGCCATAGAAAATAATAACTCGTGTACTGTGTTCATGTTAGATTGTGAAGATATTGGATAACACCCAGTATTTCTACCTTCAAATATTATTTCAGTGAATAAGAAATAATTCTCACATTTATGATGGTTGCAGTGTCCTGGGATCATGTGATGCCCTTTTGTGACCTTCTGACAAGCAAAATTAATGGGGAAGCTGAACAACTGTCTTACGAATTTAACAACTGCAGTGATTCACTTAACAAATGTGGCAGGAAAAGTCATATAATGGGGCTAAACTCGCTTAACAAATTTCTCACTTAGCAACATAATCATGGTCATAAGTTGAGAATTACCTGTATTGATCTGTGACAGCAGACTAATGAATACAGATCTATATTCTTCCTACACAATTATAGCATTAGATATATGGAATGGGAGATAGAAATTTTGTGAGTTCATAAGCTGTAAAGTACTTACATTTGAACAAGACCTTTATTAGCTTTTTTATCCTTGAAATATAATAATTTAAACCAAAGTGCCCAGAAATTGATTAAAGCTCACTAATAATTAGTATGTTGAAAGTCATTAAATAGCTAGTTGCAAATTAATTGAAAGACAATTTTTAAATAATTTGTTGAGCTACTTGTAAGTAATTATGAGATAAATGAAATGATTTGTAAGTAATTGACTTAATTTGATTTAGCGTATAATATGTTAACAGTGAATAATTATTTTTTTCTAATGACTGGGAAAAATATGTAGGAATACAAATATTAAGAAAAATGATAGATTTAATGTCTAATACATTTACAAAGGGAATAAAGCCATGTTCATTAGAAAAATTGGTCAAAGAGATTAATTATATTAAACTTGAATTTTGGGAAGAAGTTAATATTGTTTAGATGGAAATGCATGAAAAAATAGAACAGAGAGAAATGATGAAAAATAAATTGATAATGGCTTTTTACAAATCAAAAGAAAAAAGAATATGTCACAAGAGAACAGCAATAAATACAATACAAAAATTAACAAATAAGAGTAATATTGCATGGTTAAAATTATTAAGCTAGATCAAATGAAATACAAAGAACCAGGGCTTTTTTTGAGCCGGAGCTCGGCGGAACGCCGTTCCGGCACCTTTTCGGAACACGTATCACGTGCTCCGTCCCCACCAATCGCGCGCGACCACTTCTGGATTTTTTTAGCGCGATGGGGGGGGCGCATTCCGGCACCGAAAAAAAGCCCTGGTTTTATTCAATAAACTACAATCAAACTACAATCTGGATTCACTTCCCATGTTCAGTGGACCTTTCTTTTTAATTTTGCTTTCTTCAACCTGCTGCAAAGTAGATTACAACCAGTATCATCCTAATTCACATCAGTCAATAACAGGATTAGTAATACAACAAATTAGAAGAAATGAGATTGGTACCTAAGGGAAACACATTTACAATTGCATCCTATTAACAGCCAGTATGTTATTTTAACATACAATCTGTTTCTTTTTTTTTTTTTTGAAGCAGGCTAATCTTAGTGTGTTACTAGATGAAAATTTTCCCGTCTAACATATGAAAAGAAAATTATAAAAAACAATATAGATGATACATGTCACTTACACAAAATATAAAACAGAATTGAAAAATAAAGTGGATCCACAACTAATAAACTAAAATGGGACTGCTTTTGAAAATGGGAAGATGACTTATTTTTTGTTGCAAGGTTCTCAGATTGTTGAGGCTATCATATAAAACAAATTAGAAAAAAAAACCACCTAATTTTTAAGACCTTCATCTCTGAATATTCTAAGTTTTATCCTTCCAAAGAATGTGAAGGTCAAACTGTGGTGGACTCTGTCAATAAGCCAGAAAAGAAACAGAAAGATCAAAGATGAAGTCTGCCCAAAGTTAAGCACTCTGAAGGCCTACTGAAATCCTAGAGGAATTTGCCAAGGCAATGTTATTCCATAAAAACTTTTTAAAATTAATATGATATGTGAACAAACACTAGACTGTGCAGTGAACTAGACACAAAGGGGAAAAGGCATTTTGGAGTTAGTGGAGTGCACACATTGCATCTATTTAGCAACTTCCTTAAAGAACTGCATTCCTTCCTACTCATACAGTAAGACACATTGGATTAAGGGGGATCAAATTAATATGCATGTTCAATCCATCTCCAAATCACTTTCTCCTCTTAAAATTTAAACTGCTACATATCCTAGTACAGGGGTGGCGAACACGCGGCTCTCGAGCCGCATGCGGCTCCCGGCCAAAATGAATGCGGCTCTTTGCCTCTTATC
>JAOYMU010000292.1:32383781-32394291 GCA_025802295.1 Psammodynastes pulverulentus | reverse complement strand
AAGAAGTACTGCAGTTTTGCAAGATAAGTGCTGCAATACAAACTTTAACGTTAATATTAGCAAGTCCATGGTTCTTTTCATTATCTTTACAAATCTGATATAACACGATTAGTGAATAGAAAACAAAATAGCAAGTAATTACTATATCAGTAAAAATTAGATTTCCAACTCTAATCCATATTAAACTTGTTATTTTCATTAGTGTCATGGTTGCTATTGTTTTGCTTTTGTATTGTTTCTATCAAATAATCTGACACTGTTCAGCAGAATACATCCAAGTGGGAATTTAGCAGTAAATTAATAACAGAAACAATAAAGTCAAGGATTATTATTCAAATTGGTTTATGTACTATACATCCTCTTCTTACCAGAGAAATCTATTGGCCCAATCACTTGTATCTCTCTTTCTTCAATTCAATTTGAATCCAGATAGTGAAGTGTAATCAGTTTAGTAATTACTTTCTGTATCTTCTCTGCAAATTGTCATGATTTTCTCTATAGATTAGAAGAAACCAGAAATTGCAAAAAAAGAGAAAAGGGGATGCTATTTCAAGCTGTGATATTAAAAGGGAATTTATTATTAATATGCACATTTTTAAAAGAATGGGAGGGGGGATTTTCCACTTTGGGAGAAAGGAGAAGAGGTTAAGGCAAAAGAAATGAAGTCTCTTTATAAGCCAGTTAGTATAATGGAGATGGGGAGTCAAGGAAGAGGCAATTTTCAAAAGCATCTCATTAGCTCAGGATTAGATTAATTTTTACTGATTTTTGTTTACTGTGAATTTAGCACTTGTCAACAGTTAGTTGTATTTTGTTTAAAAGGTCATGTATGAAACATCAGACTATTAATTAAATTTTACCTTTAAAAACTGAATTTATACTAAAATATTTGCATTATTATTAATAAAATATGATACCTTACTCCAGCTTCCTTTACATATATTATGAATTTCTATCTAATGAATTAAAATAATGCAACATATCTCTTAAACCTTATAAAGTAAAGGGGAAAAAGAACCATATATTATCACTGCTGAAAAAAATCAGCTGCCCTTTGACTCTTTTTAAGGCTTAAAGGAGCCACAACATCCAAATTGAGTGTTTTGGAAATGTTATTGCATCTTTCCATGTTGGCTTTTAGACCAGTTTTTGGACTGAGAACACTTGGTAATCCTAAATGCAAGATTTATGATAGGAACTGAAAGGGGGAATGCATCTGTTTGTTTGTCTGTTTGTTTGTTTACTGCCCTCCCTTGCAGACTTCTGAATAGCTTCCAGATCAAGAATGGTTTAGGAAATCTAAATTTTCTTTCGATTGAGGCAAATAAACAAGCTTAAATCCAGACAAGGAATACGCTAGTCAATGGCCAAGGATCAGAGATAAAACGTAATCTGAATTCCTGCCATTGAGAGATGAAATCTGTAGTCAGGGAATTCTACTTGAAAACCACTGATTATCACATAGTTCAGTTTAATATGTTAGCTGGATCTTTCTCTGTCCAAAGGATACCAGGTTTTATTACGTATGTTTTTCTCACATCAGATTAGATTATTCCCATGCCCTGTTACAAGTAGCTGCTCTTGAAAAGAGTTCTGGAACTGCAGCAAAATGCAGCAGCTCGTATATTGGAAATATATTTTGAAATAGAAGCATACAACTTCATGTTATTTAAGTCACAATAATTCTTCATCCCTCCCTGAATATACAATGAAGGTCAGATTAACTGAAGCTGCCTCTTCTATCTTTCATTTATTTGCTGGTTATATTTTAACTTATCTTTTCTCTAAGCACTCAACCTCGTAAAAAGGGATTATAACATTATCAAATCTTGCTTCCAGAAAAATGCAAACCATGATTTCTTCCCAATTAGGAAACATAGCGTCTACCCCACACTATAAATGGCTGATTTAAACCTTGCTATAAAGAATGGACTAAAGTCCTTCTAGCTGTGCATTATTAATATTGCTTTATGTGTCAGCAATTACCCCAAAATGGAAGCCCATAATGCTTTTCAGAACGAAAGCTTTAAAGATGCAGATTTTAAAGCTGCACTACACAAATTTAAATTTAGGGATTTCCATATAGTATTTCTGCTGTTTAGGTTCATCCACTGAAAATCAGAGTCCTGGATGGAAAGAGAAGTACGAGATGTACAAGCTAGTTTAGAAAAAGCTAAGGAATAAGGCATGTTATTGCTAATGAACTCTACACAACTGAGAAAAACAAATAAGGCCAAAAAGGCAATATGTATTTTATTGCCAATAGAAAGGAGATGTGTCATCATGGCAGGCCATGGAATATCTTTAAGATAATAGTTATCCCAGACCACCTCCTTGTCCTTGTGCAAAACTTTTACACAGGCCAGAAAACCACAGCCTGGTTGAATCTGAGTGAAACAGGCCAGTTCCAGGTTCACAAAAGGAAGAGCCAAGGCTGTGTGCATTCCTTGCTTATTTAACCTAGTTGATGAATATAGGGCAGTAAATGAAACAAACAAAATATTTAAGATATTTACGTAGTTATTTACCAAGCACATCTAAATTATATTAAAGTAACCAGAATATCTTTACAATCCCCAACGCATATCACAACTTTTGAAAAACCCCTAAAGTTTGGAAATTGAATGTTGAAAAATTTGATATGCCCTAAGAGGGCTGCCTCTGTAAGTCCATGTGACTTAGAACATAGAATAACAGAGTTGGAAGGGATCTTGGAGGTCATCTAGTCCAAGCCTCTGCTCGAGCAGGAGAATCTATTCCAAATATTAGCCTCTACCTAGGATCAAACTCACCGCCTCCTAATTGTGAGGCGAGAGCTCCACCTCTAGGCCACCGCACCGCTCCTTTACTGCTTTGTGTCCTTCACTGTTACCAATGTGCTTCTGTGCACAATTATCAATTAGTCCTCAAGTTATGACCAGGGTTGGGACTGGAACTTCAGTCACTAAGTGATGTGATTATTAGTTGTAACACCATGTAATTACATTGCTTAGTGACCCAGATGTGTTTGTTAGGCTAGGTCAATACCATTGTTAGACAAGGACCTCACAATTCTCTTACCCTGCCAAGCTCACTTTACTTCAACTCTCCGCATCCATCTATTTTCTTCCCATCTCTGTCCTTTTAAATGATCTGCTCCAAACTCCTGTTGTTGTGCACAAAAACAGCCATGCACTGCCCCTTAGTGCACATCACTGATCTTTGCCATTTTTCTCCTCCTGCTGAGGACTCGGCACTGGCAGCAGATGTAGCCATCTTTTGGACACAGGATATCTAAGAAGCCAGGCTTCTCTTGCATGGCACCTGTGACCAGTGACCCTTCAGGACCCTTAGTGGTGGCTGATGAGTCCACAAACATTGCCAGACAAGGTAACAGTCAAGACTTAAACCTACGCCCACATCCCACTCTCCATTACATCTGCTAGCCCTGCCTCAACCATGTGTGCCATTTATTTATTTATTTAATCAATTTATATAGCCTCCCAACCCAACCAAGTGATTCTAGGACTCCTTCGTTTTTCTAGTCGGTACTTGCAAAGAAAAGACTGAGCTTTCACTAGAGACAACAAGGAAAAATACAAGACCCAAAAGCGGGTGCGGTGCTGATGCAGGCATTTCACATCTGGCTAATAAGCTGCTTTCTTGTCTGCAACATCCAACTCATGCACTTTATCCATGTGTCTCTCCCTGATTGGCTGAAGAGCCATGGTAGGCGGTGCTTAGAACTGCTCAAGGTTGACTCAGCCTTCCATCCTTCTGAAGTCGGTGAAATGAGGATCCAGATTGTTGGGGGCAAATATGCTGACTCTGTAAACCGCTTAGAGAGAGCTGTAAAGCACTGTGAAGAGGTATATAAGTCTAATCTCATGACACACACCGCCCCAGGACACTGCAACCATTGTAAATATGAACCAGTTGCCAAGAATATGAATTTGGATAATTTGACCATGGGGATGATACAATCAATGGTTGTGTGAAAACTGGTCATAAGTCACTTTTTTCAGCACTGTTGTAACTTCGAACAATTGCCAAATGAACATCAAGGACTACCTATACGCTTATTGTAAGGTGATAGTAACACTTGCAAATCTGAAAGAGGTGCCCTCTTTCCTCCTTTGCCTTTACTTCCCAGAGAACAAGGGAGGGTCCCTACTCCCTTCTGAGAGGTTTTCCATACCCTCATTTCTCCTATGGGCTGAGATGTCATTTGTCTGTAACAGTAACAGAGTTGGAAGGGACCTTGGAGGTCATCTAGTCCAACCCCTTTCTCTCACAGGAGACCTATACTATTTCAGATAAACGACTACCCAGTCTCTTCTTAAAAGCCTCCAGTGATGGGGCACTCACAGCTTCCGAAGGCAAGTTGTTCCACTGGTTAATTGTTCTCACTGTTAGGAATTTTCTCCTTCGTTCTAGGCTGCTTCTCTCCTTGGTTAGTTTCCATCCATTGCTTCTTGTCTTGTCTTCTAGTGCTTTGAAGAATAGGTTGATCCCTTCTTCCTTGTGGCAGCCCTTCAAGTATTGGAAGACTGATACCATGTCACCCCCTGGTCCTTCTTTTCACTAGACTGGGCATATCCCAGTTCTTGCAACTGTTCTTTGTATGTTTTACCTCCTAGGTCCCTGATCATTTTTGTTGCTCTTCTTCGAACTCTTTCCAAAGTCTCCATCGACCCAAGTCTGACAATTGACCTGGCTGCAGTTCTTCCTCCTGAATCCCAAGGTTCTTCTCACAGCCTATTAGAGTTAGCAATGCCCGCTGCAAACGTTTGTTTTACAAGGCTTTTTTTAAAGAGACATTGAGCTGTGCCAGCACCCACAGGTCATGTGTTTCTCAGCTTTTTCTCTTAACTAATTTCCGGTTGGGCAATGTCTCCCCCTCCCTCTCTTCCTCCCCCTCCCTTTTTCTCTGCTTTGAGTAATAGCCAGGAAAAGGAATGGAGAAAGTCCCCAATGAAACCCTACGCCTTGTTCCCAGCAGTAACTTCCTGGGCAGAAATGTGCTTCTTCAGTGGTGTTTAAAATAGTGCACCACAGAGGATTTTCAGGCTGCCATTCTGCTGCCTGAATAATTAGGGCCAGCCCAGCTTCCCCAATCGATATAATGGATGGCCCTTGCAGGTAATCCTTGGCTTACGACCAAAACTGAGCTCCAAATTTTTGTTGCTAAGCAAGATAGTTGTTTAGTGAGCTTTGCCCCATTTTACAAATCTTTCCAATCTTTCTTGCCACCATTGTTAAGTGAATCACTGCGGTTGTTAAATTAATGACACAGTTGTTAAATGAATGAGTGGTGCAGTGGCCTAGAGGCGGAGCTTTTGCCTCACAATCAGGAGGCTGTGAGTTCGATCCCTAGGGAGAGGCAGATATTTCTCTCTCTGGGCACAATGAGAATATATCTGCTGAACAAAACTCTGCATTGGTGACAGGAAGGGCATCTGGCCATTAAAACACTCTGCTAGCTCCATTCAATTGCCCAGACTCCACCCCTCAAGGGATTATGGGGTCGTTAAAAGAAAGATGATAGTTGTTAAGTGAATTTGGCTTCCCCACTGACTTTGCTTATCAGAAGGTCACAAAAGGTGATCACATGATCCCAGAACATAGCAATCATAAATACATGCCTGTTATCAACAGTCCAAATTTTGATTGTGTGACCACGGGGATGCTAAAAGTGTGAAAAATGGTTATAAGTCATTGTTTTGACTGCTATTGTAACTTTGAATGGTCACTAAACAGATGGCTTAGTACAGTCCCAATGCACCTGGAGGCTGAGACAGACTGGGAAAAGTGGAATGAGAAGAACTGTCTTTAAGCAGAAAAATGGCCCCATATTTCAAAATGTCCGCCTCTCATTGAATTGGATCGTTTTCATGCCTTTCCAATGCAGCAGCATCAGACCGGCCTCTGTTTCAAACAAAATATTAAGATAACCTAACATTGCAATAGTGGCGATTATCTGTGATGCAGGTGTAGGATGAGGGTGAAGGTTCATTCTCCTTGTGGGTTGGTTTCTGAATGTTTCGTTATCAAACCAGGTAACATCTTCAGCGGAGTTTGTGGAGTTATGTTAACATAGCTGAATTATTCTAACATAGCGTAGCGTAGCGTAGCGTAGTGTAGCATAGCATAGCATAGCATTAAAAAACACAATTACCTAAATAACATAAACATAAGTGTCAAATTATAAATCCAAGCTTGTTCGCATTTACAATTTGTCATAAAAGGAGGGAGAGGGATAGCCCTGATGGGGCCTCTAATTGAGGAATGCAGAAGCACATTCTTTCAAGATAAGAGGAAGGCGGAAGCCAGGCTCTGGCGCCCTGTGATGCTCTATAGGAGAATGTGATTGATGACATCCAGACATGAATGTATTTCATTAGAGAACATACATCTAGGGGGGTGGGGGAAAACAGGATCATAGGGTCATAGGTGTGTCAAATTCAGTTGGAACCAGGAAGTGCCGACATGTTGATTATAATAAATGATGAGATTTTTTTTGAAACTTGGCTTGAGACTCATGCATAGATTATAGCAACTGTCGGATCCCTGACACATAACAATGTGGTTTGGTACAATTCTTATTAATTAGGATGTGCCTGACAAACACTATTAGTCATGGAACTTTTATTTAAAGGAATAGTCTTCTTCTGACAATAAATTTTTGGCGTTAAGATATTAGATTAGACGTGGCTTTTTTATTTGAACAAGTGGGCCTCTGATATTTTTATCCCTGTCCTAAATGTCAAAAACTTGTCTTAAAAACAGACTTTGTTTCCGAAAGAATTTCCTCCATCGCCTATCCCTCCAGTGAGAGCACTTGATATGCCTTCAACTAAAACCACACAAGAGGCTTAGCATCGTTTAGCCCTTCCTGGCATGGATCCAGGTTATCTGAGGAACCGTCTGGTCCTGATGGAAGGAACTTGCTCCACTGGTTTCAGTGGAAAGGGCCTATACTTCAGCCAAAGAATTTTGGCTGGCATGGTCCAAGAGAAACCTTTGGCTCTGCTTCTTGGCCTGGGACCTCAACAAGAGGACTGCTACATTGGGGTGGCTGACCAGGTAGAGAAGATCCCCAGGCTGCCCAACACCTTCGTTTTTAACTTTTCTATTCAAATTTTTCAAATTGTACTTATTTTTTAGTATTTGTTTGATTGTTTAACTTCTACAGCTGCCCATCTCAGCAAAACGACTTTGGGCGGCTCTTAATTCAAAACATGTAGTACAATTAAAATCTTACAAACATCTTAAAGCAATAAAAACAGTAAAAAGCATTAAAACAATAAAAAAAACCATTAAAATGTCTAATTCGAAATATATACAAAGCAGAGGTGGTATTCTACCGGTTTGGCCCGGTTCAGGCGAACTGGTAGTAAAAAATGCTACCGGTTCAGCCGAACTGATATTTTCGACAATTAACTGTGCTGCGTAATTTAGATTAGCTAGAAAGCAGGAAATCATCAGCTTTCTTGCTTTCTAGCTAATCTAAATTGCACGGCACAGCTGATCCTCCCACCTCGCTGTTGTACTTCTTTTTTCAGCGCCCAGGAAGCAAAAAATGGAGCGGGGGGGATGGTGCTGCAAAAGGAAAAAAAACATAGCCACTCCCACCCAGTCACATGACCACCTGGCCATGCCCAGCTGGCCACACCCAACTAGCCATGCCCACAGAATCGGTAGTAAAAAGATTTGCATCCCACCACTGATACAAACAAAATGTCTGGCCTGTTAATGATATAGCCAGGAGGTGGGGCCCTCGGTGCATGTGGCATCCCAGACTCAGGTGCATAGCCAGATTTTTAAAACTTTATGGAAAATCTTTATGTTTTTATTATAAGCCACTGAAAGTCGCTGTGTCAGTGAGATGACCAGTTAGAAATTTAATAAATAATAATTATTGCAAAACCTGGAACACCTATTCAAATACAGGCAGACACCAAATAAAAGAAATCCATATACACGTAAAGAAATAATTAGCTTTTCATGAACACCATAATGCTTCCTGAACATATGTTGTCTCTCTCCATTATTTTTAAATGAGGGTGAAGCACCTTTCTACTTTTTGGGAAATGTGTGAAGCATATCTCCATGATGAATTGCAGATGGCAAGCTTCAAAATGGGATAAAAATGCATTTCTTGTCATTAGGAGAGGAAGGAGGATAATTTGGAAAATAATTAGTCCTGCAGGGAGCTTAAAGGTGAGATAAGTTGGAATGTACTGTATATCTTCCAAGCTTATGGGTAGAATCCATCAAAAAGACACCCCCTCCAGCTAGCTAGCTAGCTAGATGGTGATAGATAGATAGATAGATAGATAGATAGATAGATAGATAGATAGATAGATAAAAGATAGATAGCAGTAGCACTTAGACTTACTATTTACCACTTCACAGTGCTTTACAGCCCTCTCTAAGCAGTTTACAGAGTCAGTATATTGCCCCCAACAATGTTTTATATTTGCAAAAGAGGGAAAAGAAAACAGACGGAATGGTTGATAGTAGTTATTTCAAAAGAATCTTTCCAAACAACTGTACATTCAAATTTTCTTTACTTTTAAACAGGGCTTTTTTTCGGCGCCGAAAGGTGCTGGAACGCGCCCCTCCCATCGCACTAAAAAACCCCGGAAGTGGTAGCGTGCAATTGGTGGGGACAGAGCACATGATACGTGCTCCGAAAAGGTGCCGGAACGGCGTTCCGCCGAGCTCCGGCTCAAAAAAAGCCCTGCTTTTAAATATTAATGGCGTCACAGAGAGCTTCATTTTCTTGGTCATTCTGTGGGTTTTTTTTAGAATTGCTCACTAATTCAAATGTAAAGAAGTTGATTTCTCTATCATGAGTCATTTGATCTAGGGCCAATGTTTTTCAGCGAGCTGTCTGGGGAATTCTGGGAGTTGAAGTCCACACATCTTAAAGGTTCTACACTACTCTAAAAACTCCTTACTTCCTAATGTGATTTAACATCTCTTTTTTTTGTATTATGTTTTTCATATTAACTGCAGTTTTTATTCTATGTCTAGCCTGTGCTTAGTTACAGGTGCATAATGAATACATTTGCTATTATAACAGCTCCCTTAAAAGCCCTCAAAATGGCCCCCCGAAGGAAAATAAACAATTTAAAGCAATAACACATACTGTATTGGTTCAAAAATGATAGGAGGATCAAAATGATTCCATAGGGGAGCATGATAATAATCTCTTTTGTTTGGGGGATTTTGGGCCCTCAGGTCTCCATCCAAAGATGAGAACAGAGATGCTTCTGAAGGCCATCATCCCGTCTACGCCAATACTCAGGAATTATATTACAACTATAGTGGGAAGCCTGTCCCAGAAGTAGTAGATGACATCTACATTATTCCAGACCAGTGATACCTTGGCTCCATCGACACTGCTGTGACCAAGGATGACCCAAAACATCTCCTGAGCCTTCCTTGTTGCAAAGCCCGTTTTCCAGAACTCCATACCGGAATTCATTTTGTAAATCACTGAAGAGCTAGATGAGACCTACAGGTTGGGTCAGACCATCACTGTGGCTTTCTTTAGCATGATTATGGTAATGTGGCAGAATGGATTGTCTTCAGGCACCATTATGTTATCTTCTCCCTTGTTGTTTATCTTGATATTCCTTATGTTGGTTTTGTTGATTTGGATGACCTATGTTTTGCTACCTATGAGGTAGGAGACCTTCTGTGCTGTCACCCCACACTTTTAGTTCATAGAATAATTAGTTATATTTCGTAGAAATAACAGAGTTGGAAGGGACCCTGGAGGTCATCTAGTCCAACCCCCCTGCTCGAGCAGGAGATTATTAGCCTCTACATAGGATTGAACTCACAGCCTCCTAATTGTGAGGCGAGAGCTCTACCTCTAGGCCACCACACCTGCCTTCTTTGGGGCATGATAATCTCCAGAGGCAAGAGGAGTCCCAATTCTTCTGGTTTTCTGGATGAGGGTTAAGGCCTGGCCCTGCCAATGAGCATGGGAGGCTAAAAGGATGATGCAGCCCTAGGGATAGGCGTTGGCTTGAGGACACTCCCTCCGCCTTGTTAACCTGAATTCTTTAAACTTTGATTTTCTCTTTTAACTTGTAAATTTTAACCTTGTTCTTATTTCGGTTTTTAACCTTGTTTTTAACCATGTGTTTAAATTGTTTTATGATATGGTAGTAAACTGTTCAGAGTGATTTAGGATAGATGGGCGGTACAGAAATGTAATAAATGTAAATAAACAAATAAAATAAATGAATAAATGGTCCTTTTTTGTTGGTATTTCATGAGGAACCTGTTTCAGGGGTGGGCTTCAAAATTTTTAGCAATGGGTTCTTTGCCCAATTGCTGGGTGGGTGTGGCCATGGTAGGCGTGGCCTAGTCAGCCTTCTGCACCATGGCGGTGTGTGTGTGTTTTTGCCTTCCCCGGGCTCCCAAGGCTTTCCCTGAGTCTCCATGTGCGCCCTGCACTTACCTGCATCCAAAACAGACTGCGTGGGGACTCGGGACGGGCGGGGCAGGG
>JAOYMU010000292.1:32340061-32352807 GCA_025802295.1 Psammodynastes pulverulentus | reverse complement strand
ATGTTATTGGCAGAGACAGGTTTTTCTTTTCAGATTTCGGATTGGTATCCAAAACACTGTCCTGCAGCAGCTTCGACCTTCATTCAACTGGGTATGGGAGGGGCCAGCTCCTCTATTTATCAACTCTGTCTGCGGATATACACATCATCAGAGACTACCCATCCTGGCTTCTGTCTTGGGACCCCAGAGAAACGGCGTTCAGGTAAGACCAACGCCCGATCTCTTCCAATATGGCTATGCTAGATTAAAATTGGACCAACATTCCTATAACATACTTTTTTTTCTGAAAGTGTTTTTAAACCCAGATGAAAAAAATTCCCAAGATATTTGGAAAGGATACTATTATGCTGTTAAAAGTCACAGAACTGACAATACCATGCCAACGTTTAGTACAATTCAAAATCTTATCTGGCAAATCTTTCAGTTTAACATACCAACTTTTACAATCAGTATTAAGGTTATTACAAAGTATTAAGGTTATTAAAAAGACATTTACTGTGCAGAATGAAGAATAGAATACAGTCTAACTGATCCTTATACAATTTAACTGATCCGTATCAGCATCTGCTTGCTAGAGGTATAAATTCCACAGTTCTTACATGAAAATCTCAAAGACAATCTGATTATAAATCAGATTGATTATAGCAGAACCTCACACCTAAAGTATCTTGAGTATGTTATCATTTTTACATCTAAATCTTGTGAATGTTTCAGCAACCAGCTCAATAATACAAATATTTCTGTGTAATCTGATTACCTTAAAGATGCAGTTTACATTCTGTTACAGACCAAGCATATTACTTTAGTCTCCCAGAACATGGGAACCATAATCTCAAATTTATTACAACCAAATCTTTTCCTGTTATTAATCTATCATTCTGTTGCTTATCAGACATCAAATTTATATACCCATGTTACAATTAAAATGTGACTTCTAAAGAAACTTATAATAAGTAAGTTTTTGGAGGGGCAGAGTAAAGCAATAACTGAGACTTCATATCATCCTCTACAATCAGTCATGAGATAAATTCTCTGTCAGGTATGCAATGAGGTTCCATTGCTCTGCATCTGAACAGGCTTTTTTACAGCTGGGAGTCTCATTTAGAAGATTATTTAAAAAGGTATGCTCGTTTATATGCTTAAATGGCTCACTTTGCACAGAAGAAAGCAGTCAGTTGTTAAGGAAACTGACTTAAAATGTTAATGAAACTGTACAATATGGCATAAATATATATAATATAGGTCTCGCCAGGCTTGATACATAAAAGTTTCCAGGGGGCCCTTCCTTTTTCTTATTTCTTTCTGCTTATGTTTATTTTTATTTTGCACATAATATTTGAACAGGGTTGTGGGTATCAGCTAAATTACATATGCTTATATGCAGGGCTTTTTTTCGCCGACGAAAGGTGCCGGAACGGCGTTCCACCGAGTTCCGGCTGAAAAAAAGCCCTGCTTATATGCATGATATCCTTGTATGAATTCATCCATGAAAGGTATAGGAAAAGGCCTTAGCATTGATTTGCAGAAGCACTTTAGTGCACAAATGAGGAGTGAAATTTTTGAGATGACCATAATTAAGCAGGGAAATGGTGAAAGCATAAAACAGATGATATGGCTAACACAAGTAAATGGACAGAGAATGAAATAGTAAATATAGTAAATATTAACAAAAGGTATTACCTAGCCTATACAATACACCAAAATATTGCTTTCTCAATCCAGCACATGAACAAGAAATCAATCATAAGTAAGATCTGCTTAAATATATTTATATTAGATTAGATTTAGTGACCCCCTTAATCTCAATCAGAAGTCAAAAACCTAGATACATCATGATATTGCCTTCTGGGACAGACAAAAGACTATAAATGGATAAGGACTTTATGCATTGTATGGCTGGAATATTTTGAACAAATGCAAAAGTAAAGTATGAGGTAACAAAGCATTCACAGTAATAGTAATTTCTTGGCTCAGAGAGCCCAATGACAACAGATCATGACAATTTCTTAGGCATGCGAGCGAAAAATGGTATGGATACCTTTCTAATCATTATGGTATTTAAGAATATATTAAACAAGAAATATTAGACAAAATTACCCAGAGGAAGTTAATAGAACTACCTTTTCCCTTTCCACCAGAAGCATTTTAAGTATATACAGTATTTGTTATCTGGGTAATATCAATAATATCTTCATAGATACATCCAAAATGTAACAAGGAATCAATTCCTTGATGTAAAGGAATCACTAAACAACTGTGATTACAGAACAATAAAATACATTCTTATTCCACTTAAAAGGTTCTGCACAACAGTTTTAATTCCCCTACTTTGCTTAGGAAATCAAATAAATCAGTGCATCTATTTCCCGACTCAATAACAATATTTTTTAAATCCATAGCTTTTAATTTAAGAAGTAGAATATTTGGTGAAGTTGTTCTTTTTTTATGGAATAAAAATAAGGCAGATGAATATAAATACTTAATAAGCTCACAATGTTTATTAAATCATTTATCGTGGTCTTAAACCAGTGTTACAGATAAAATATGCATATATCCCCTTAATTCATTAAAATAACAATATCAAAAAAAAGGGAAGAAGGAAAAGGTTAGGGTTGGGGTTAGAGTTAATATTAAAGATGTGGGAGGCATGAAGTGGTGTTAGACAATATTTGCTGCCTTGTTCTTATAGCAACCAGACATAATTTGGCTACATGTGTACAACAGTATTCTTACTGTCTGCCAGGAGAAAGAAGATAAACAAGTCATTATCTCTGCCTTGGTGTTCTTTATGATGGACTGTGTATCATGTAAGCTTCTGAAGAAAATGCAATACAAATGAGATGTTGCACATCCTGTATGGCATGAAGTCACATGGGCAGAGGTGTTAATGAAGAGGAATCCTTTGATATTTACATCCATTACTGATGAGGGTAGTGCATCAGATCTCAATAAGGGAAATACTCTGAAATGTCTATGAGTTGTTAAGGTCTGACAATAATCAGCTGGCTTAGTACTTTGAAAGTATGAAAACTGACTAGATCAAAAAAAATTGTTCATAGCATTCAAAAGCTCATTAAACTCCTGGAATCTCACAGTGCCACAGTTTGGTAGCTGTCTTTCTACCAAAGTTTTCCAACTGCTTTGCCAGATGACCTCTGGCAAACTCTCTCCGGAAAATTATCAGATTATCAGATATAATCATTTATAAATTTACTAAAACAAGACAATTTTTTTCTGCCTGAACATCTTTTTTTTCCTTTTCTTCCTAGTGTGCCCAGATAAAATAATCATCCAGTTGCAATAAATTGCCATTTATACCAGCACAGTGTGTAATTCTGAACCAGCCAGCATTTTAAAGAACCTTCAAACCAATATTGATATTCTGGTTTATTGCAGAATTGTAATCATAAAACTTGAAATCAAATTAAATGACTATGGTTTATTGAGAATTTACAAATGTTATCCATGTGTATCATGGCGAGGAGAAAAAGTATTCTATGTGCAGAGGCAAGAGACTTTAATAAAATAAAAGTATACAAATATGGATATTTTCAACTCCAAAGTTGAAAGCGTGGACAATATTGCAGTATTCAATAATTCACTGTGTTTTGATATTATCCAAGAATGTAAGGTCTCTTTTAATTATCTTTTTCCCACTACATCTGAAATCATTCCTCAAAAAGTGCATAAATCCATCAATCAAACAAACAATTTTTATTCAGTCGTAGAACAGCAAATAAAATAAGAAAATTACAATTAATTAGGGTAAAAGAAAAAATACGTTCTAACATATTCAACAAGGATTAAAAAAGAAATGACAGCATACTATTCAAACTGTAAAATAGAACATAGAATAACAGAGTTGGAAGGGATCTTGAAGGCCATCTAGTCCAACCCCTGCTCGAGCAGGAGAGTCTATAAATATAAATAAATATAAGTACTCTAAATAGTAGTTCGCTATAGTCAAAGAAGTAAAATCAAATTGATCTGATAATTACAACTTAAGATAAAACAAATCAGAATGACCAGGATGTTTAATAAAGAATGTTGATAACAATTCCTGATGAGCATTTGTATAGAAAGGGCAAAACAAAATAATGTGCTCTGTCTTTTCTATTATTCTTCCACTGCACAGATACATGCAATCTCTGGTTCATGGAGATCTTTTGGTATCCCCACTTCAGTAACAGCGGTTGGGAGGGCATTGAATCTAGCCAAGAATAAAGCCCTTTTAAATTTTGGAATTGTTATATTATTAATGTATCTGATTGGTTGGAAAAGGTGTGCAGAGTGGCTCAGAAAGATGTTGGTAGGTAGAACTGCTAAATCTGCTGTCAGCTCTAAATCAATCACCTGCTGCTTGAAATCAACTAGTGTAAATTCATAGCCTATCAAGGTGATGATGACTGGCCATGAAAATCTATAAAGTTGCAGTTTGGCTTGTATTGCCTGGCACCAGAAAGACTGGAAGCTATTGGTCATAATCAACCTTTATTCCAGCTGACCAAGCCAGCTGAAAAAAAGAGAGGTTATGCCAGTAGCAGAAAATGAAAATCCCGGCAGAAGTTTTTATTTTAAATAGACCAGCTTCATAGTTAAGCACCATATTCGGAACAGAGCAAAACGTTTAAACAGAGGAAAACATTATTTCCAAATTTGAACTGAACTCTTTCAGGAGGAAGAAATGACCTGTGGCAGCCTAACTGATCTAGGAGCTGGGCTTGCATTTTAGCTGAAAAGATTTTAATCACTGCAGGTGTTCTCAGTCATCCAGGTCCAAAAGGTGTTTTATTTTCAAAGACTGAGGATCTCCATAATATTGACGGATTTCCAGTAAAAATTGCAGACTACAGGATTCAGAAGGCCCTGAGGGCACAGATAAACCTCCAAGTGACCTCAGTGACTTTCAGAAAGAGGGCTAACAACATGATTACAAGAAATATAAATCCTTCCATTATCCACCATTCAGTCATAACTGAAGAAGCTTCTTGGATGAGAGGAAAAATAAAGTCCAGTTGTCTTTTGAAAGAAAGCACTTATAGGACAATCATGACCTGGATGACTAAGAATCTCCATAGACATTCTCCTTTTTTTGTAGATTGGGATCACCAAAGCTAGGTCCCAATCATCAGAGACTTTAGCATGGTTGTTAGTATGTCAGAATAGATGATAGGGAAGCCAAAATGGGTACCTAGCAATCTAAATTGTTACAAATGACCTCTGCTGAAGTGAAGTACTCTAGAGCTTTTTTTAATTATTATTTCAACTGCTTAATCAGTTTTATGATTTCAAAACCTAACATAAAGGCCAAGAAGGGAACAAATGCTCTTCATAGTCTTAATTCCTACCCACTTCATATGGAGTAATTCCATCTCTGTATAGAGCAATCTGAAATGGGCTTCCCAAACTGAAGCAAGAATGAAAGATGAAATTAACAAATTAGGAGATGGAGCACAAATCCATTATTAACATGGATTTTCAAAAAAATCCCCTATCATAATAGGCACAAAGGAACCATATGATTAAATATTCTGTGCATTGGGTAAGGTAGAAAAAGGCTCTCTTTCTTTTAGATTCTGAACAAAATTCTAAAATATATAAATTAATCCAGAGTTCCAGTGGGTAGATACTCCTTATATTCTTTTATCTAGAAACAATTTTAACCTGGTTTAAAGGGTCACAATGTTGAAAGCCATACATGCAAACATTTATTTTATTTTTATTTATTTTTTTATATATTTTTATATTATTTTATATTTTTCTTTTCTTTTTTTATCAATTAGTTCTGATTTATTTGTTATTTTACTATTTTGATTTGTTTAGTGTTCTCCACAAATTTGTCCAGTTATAAGTTATAAAAAGTTATAAACAGGTTAAAAATTATCAGTCCTAAAGCAGGTTGAGGAACTCCGCTTCTATGCATTAGAATTGTTGAATATATCAACAATTCATGACAAATAACACTGTATAAATTAGGTTAAGAGATGCATGATTTATATAATCTAAGACCAGGAAATCCAATAGTCAGAATATTATGTTATGCCAAAATTCAACCATAACTAGAAAAATATGTCCTTGTGTAAATATATAAGATTGTCAGGTATTGTTGTTGTTTTTTGTTCTAAGTATTATTAGTTATAAAATTATCATTGATAATTTCCAGTTTATTTGCACCCAACAGACACTTAATCAGCACCTATATCCAGATGAGAATGAACACACACACACACACACACACACACACACACCACTCAGTTCATCTAGAAGAAAAACAGCTTGGCATTTATTTATTAAACATTGAAAACATTTAATTCACAAAATGTATTAAAACCAGAAAGAGACAGAGAGGCATGAACAATAAACAAGAGAGAAAAGGGCAGAGGACTTAATAACAATCTAGATTCTCAGTATTTATATATCAAAAGGTACAGGACTTTACAGGGTTATTTGAAACAATATGGTGGCATTTGACTTGCACCATCCTAAAGAGGATGCTTTTTTGTTAATTCCTGCTTTTATAAATATGGCAGTAGCAAAACAGAAGCAAAAAGCAAAACATTAGATAATTCTTCCTCCGTCTTACACCATGAAACATTCTGGTGTAAGGAGATGATGCATCCAACCTTATTGAATTATACAGCATCCCACAGGCTATCCTAGACAATTGGGATTTCCACACTTATGTAGTTTATTGAAACAAATTGTGTTTAGTATCCAGCAGGTCACACTTCATTAATAGCATTTGACTTAACTTCAGGGATAACAAGAAGTAGTTCATTAATTCTAATGCTTTAGATTGTAGTCTCAAAACATTCAGATTTGTTGATGTTGTTTGGAAAAAGGGAGGGGGAGCAAGGAACGTTCAAGCATTTAAAGGTTTCTTAAATATGTCATATTTATGCATTACATATGTATACAAGTTAAAATAAGTATAGGTATTTGATTTATTTTTATTGTACTACACTGATTTTCAAAGAAGAATCTTCAGATGCTCGATTGTTTCAAAGCTTTAAGCACAATTAACTGAAAACTAGTGCATGTCTTATTTTAAAAATAGTTGATGAGGCTAGAGTTGCTTCACAGAGTAAGATCAATTTTTTATTCAGAGAGAAGGCAAAATTGATGTCAGGAAACTTCACAAAGGTTGTCATGTTTGAGAGTCATAGAAAGCTCTATTTGGTTTCAGAAGTTTGTTATGGTCAAATGGTTTCCTAAACAATCATGCAATCCTGCCCAGGTATAATTGATGCTGATTAGACAAGTAAGCTTGATACTTGATACTTGAATTATCAGATCCTTAGCTGTGCTACTCCATCTTACTTTCTGCCCTCAGTGTACAGATGCAAAAAATAGACGCTTAGAACCTTCTGGGTTTAGGTCTGCAATCTAGGGCCTAAACTAAAATGAACAGTTTTCAAATTAAATTCTGGAACATACTGGTCACAACATTCCAGAACTTACTCTTTAATACCATTGAGTAGTTGATATTGGGTTTTGTAGCACAACTATAGTAGCCCTAGTATAATAGGCAAATACTGCAGTGTTAGCCACACTATGATTTATTCAAATCCTACTGCTGTCAGTCTACCTGGATGGACTTTTGGAATCTCTGAGTGTCCCAACTAAACCTAGACTGATGCTGAAATTTACAATTAGTTCCTGGTATTATCCAATGCTACATACCATACAGAAAAAAGCAATCAGGATTTTATCATATTTCACATTTGCAATATGTCACTTTGAATTTTAGTTTCCATGGATACACTTTCTACATTATAATTCCAGCCTACGGTTTCAATGCCAGTTATGATACACACACACACATTGTGTGAATATGTGTGTAACATACACATTGTGTATGTGTTTGTATGTATGTATTCATTTCTCTCCCATAAAAATATTATAACAAACTATCAGAATATATAATAGGGAAATATAATTTTTAGACCTGGTATATTAATCCTGTAAAAAGAGACATGTGGAAGATTTATGCAGAAGTTCTACGTATAATGTACTGAGAGAAAGGACCACTCAACAGTTCTGAACAGACATGCATAAAATGTACAGATATGTTTATAACAGCTCCTTCTATGACTAAAAACTTAGAAAGTATTAGAACAAAACTCATTATCATAAGTAATCAGAGAAAGACATCAGGGGGTTAAGACCTTTTGTAAAACAGACTTGAGCAAATAATGTTACTGCTTTTAGCAGGAATATCATGACACAGAGTGCTTAAAACATTAATTTATGAAAGTTTAGAAGAAAGGCCAAGTCTCCTCAGTGTTCTTCATTTTTATGTATAGTATGGGTGGAATGGAGGATGCAGCTCAAGAGCCAGTTCCCTTCCAGGATTTGCACATACTTCCAGAAAAGGAAACAAAAAAAAGTGTATCTCAAATTCTTGACCATTTATTACCAATCAAAAATACTATCTGGGCTTCATGCTGATTAAGGTGTGGGATTATAACTGGGGAGACCAAGGTTCTAATCCACTTGAGTCCACTTCTAGTCCAGGTTCCATCAAAAATCCTGTGGACCAGTAACTCTCGTAGCCCAACCTTTGTCATAGGCTTGTGATTTTGGAGAAAAACAGGCAGAGGGAATGCTATGTATGCCATCTTCAGTTCTTGCTTTTAAATATTAATCCTGAAAAGAAATAATCCAACATACAAGAGCATCTTTTTTCTTAGGAAGTAATGCTTGAAAGAGCTCTCAACTGATGTGGTTAGTATTGGATGGATGAGGTCCTCTTGGATTGGTCAAGGCATGCCTTGCTTTCCTATGGGAAAAAACCTTCCAACCTTCTCAGTGCAAAGAAATACAAACAACTTTCAGAAATAAAATGTTCTTTAATATTTAATTATATACCCAGAACTTAAATTATTTGCATAAAATAAAAGAGTAATGACCTCAATAACATTGGTTCAGTATTAGTTTAACCATATACATATAATAAATGGTCATTCAAAAGCTGCATGCCCCAAAGTTAGGCATCTTTGGCAAACTGTATGTTCCAGTTAGTCTCCAAGTGAACAAAAGTTGACCTAGTTGATTTGTGGTACAAAGCTAAACTCAACATCTTTCTACAAATTTGGAAGCATACATAGTATTTATGTATATTTCTTTAAACTATTTTGTTTTCCTTTTCTAAACTTTCTATTTTCCTTGTGTTCTTGTTTTTAAAGTCCAAGTGCTGCACTCTTTTACTATTTTTCCAGTCACCTGAGGTAAATCCCTGGATTATAGCTTCAGCATCCATCCCTTGCCAGCATGGACAGCAGTTCTTGTAGCTTAATAACAAGAACTGGAACATCACAAATTGTTGATGCCTTCTTTAAACAGAGTTGTGGGTTATTGAATTGTCTCAATTAGGAAAGCTACAGACTAGTTTGATTTAAAAAAAAAAGTATAGGGCCAAATGTAATCTGTACAGCCCAGCATAAGGTAGCAAGTCTTTTAAAAATTTGTATAGAATGCATTGTATATTCTGCCCTGAAAATTACACAAACTTAATGAAGATATGTTTATATTCAGAATTCATTAGGTTATAGCTTCATATATATTGAATAAATGCTACTTATCCAAGGGTAGCTATTCTTTCTTCCCCACAATACCTTTTGTGATAAGAAAAAAGGATAAAGGGAACTGAGAAGATTTAAAAGCACAAATGGAAAATCTTACTGTGTGGAACTAAATAATAGCATCTCTTCTGGAAGCACTCTTAGCTTGGTCAATACAGCGTGGCAACATAAATTGAAAACAGAATTCTCTCAAACCAGAAAGAACCTCCAAAATATCAGGTGAGTAAATATGTATATGGTACATTTATAGATTTAATTATCACAACAGCGCTTTTATGCCTACCATAAATTTAATAGCTTTTACCCCAGGATATATAAAACTGATAATGAGTTGACAGTAAGACATTTCAGGATAACTCTATGTATAAATATACATATCAGGAGTAAGTCCTGCAATTATTCTTGTGCTTCCAAATTTCAAGATTCAGCTACTAAATTTGAAGACAAAATACCAATTTTAGCAGTATAATTTTAATCTATAGGGCATCACTAAATGATTGTTAAAACCATGAAGTAACACCACCTCCTGAAAGAGACAAAAAAATATCCAACTGCATGTTATCTACCTTTCTAGCTACATTTCCTATATACTTTGAAAACTACACAAATAATAAAAATGTTATTCCCCTTTTAGAAACATACAAAATAGAAAAATATTATTTCAGAGAAAGAGAACACAAGACAAGTAAACATCCATTGTCTAAAAATGTGGGAATAATAAATCAACAATAAACCAACAACTTAATCATGTTTACAGGTAGTCCTTGTTGACTTATGTCACTGGGACTGCAATCATTCAAAGTTATGGAAAAGTTGTGATGATTTGAAAAGCCTTTGGAAAGCTTATGAGGTCTCCTGAAGCATTGTAAGAATGGAGCACATTGTTTGGAAAACAGCATGAGTGGCCTTGGGAAGAAGGCTTGGCATGCCAACAGCTCCTTCACTTAGGACTAGTCTGGGAACACCTTGTTGGCAATGAGAGGGAGGTGGCAAAGCCAGCTGCGCTGGCAGGGCATGTGGAGAACAGAACAGTAGGGACAGGTGGGGGTTTGCACTGTTGTGCTGGAGTGGAGTAGCTGATTGTGGGGGACATGAGGCAGCACTCCTCAACAGTGACACCACTGCAGGTGAAGTTGAGATCTGGGGATGGTGCCAGCCAGTAAAGACTGCTGAAGGCCATCCACCCCCTATTTAGCCTCCATCCCCATTAATGCTGCCACTGCTACTAAGCAGTGCCACTATGCAGGGCAGCCAGAAGATGGAGTGGTGATGGTGGAATAGATTGGTGGTAGGAGTTGAAGAAGATGCTATACTTTATGAACTAAGGCTTGGGGCTTGAAGAAACCAAGCTGGGAATGGCTTGGATTCGTCTGGATCCTTGTCTAATGACTGGTGGGATTCAATTAACAATGGCAAGTTGAAGTGCTGGGATTGCTATCACTAAGCAATGTGATTCCAGTCCAATTACCCTTGTAACTACAGGCCTGGAATTTCTGCAACTTCGGTCTCCCCCCACCCCCTTTCTCTCTTTGTCTGGAAAAAAGTTGTTCTTAGTGTTAGGGAAGTAGTGGGAACATGATAACATAAAATTGGCAGTAAGAGAGAAAAGAAAGTAATAATAAACTGAATGGAAAATGAATGGAAACATAGTTTTGTTAGACAAGGATCACATTTATCCAGGCTGTTTTGATGCAAAGGAATTGGCCTCAATTATTGACAAGATCATAATTCAAACAAACCCATAATTCAAAGCAAGAATACTATTCATTCATTTGCAGTTTGGAAGCCATTTTTAAATTTTTGATCATAGAGTGCGAATCCTAGGAGCTTTTCTCACATATTTTTCTCACTTACATTATGCCTTTAAAATGTACACTTTTACAGAAATGTTTATTTATTATTTCAGCATACTGAAAGTAATGAAGCCAAACCTATACAATATAGCATGAACATTAAATGAAGCATTCCTATAAGGCACGTTATAAAAGACTATTAGAGTATCTGCCAATTATTTTAAATGCCAAAAGAACATTTCCATACGATTGCTTTGTAAAAAATATTTTACATAGATAACTAGCATAATTCATACACTTCTAGTATTAAAACTGCAATAGGCAGCCTGTAATTAAAATCTATTTTAAAAGTACATACATTTAATGAGGTTCAGAAAAAGAAAAGAAAAAGAAAATTTAGACAATGGATGAGTGTCTTAACTTTTATAGCAAGAGTGTCAATGGACTTTCAACTATGACTTATAAAATAAAAAAATATTTAGAATTTATTGGACTCCAATATGCCTGTATTGAAAATAATTATCTAGGATTTTGTTGTAGATGTTAATAAGGACAATGCTTATTTAAAACACATTTTTATAATGTCCTATACTTCCTAAATTTGAGGAGAAAGTAGTGAACCATGTAAATGTGAGGATGTGACAAAGCTAACATTTTCATAGGCTATTTTTTTTTTTTGAATTACTTACCTAGTACATGGAATTTGACAACTGGAAAATGTAAATGGATTCTCTGTGCCCTTTCTATGGCAAAAAGAGATATTATAACACTGGAAAGATAAATGTATGGCCCCATTTACTCAATGGATTGAAGAATTGATTACACTTGCTATTTATGAGTAGATTGTCTGTAAGCCTAGACATTTTAATGGATAAAAGAAATATGGGACTCATTTACAAAAATATAGCACATTTTTTAAAAAGCAGTAAGTGTATTACAAATAAATGTATATATATGTATATATGTCCATAATGTTTGCATTCGATAATTAGATGGGGGTTTTCTTCTTTTTATGACCCTGTAGTCCCTCAATTGGGGGATAGATTTCAGGCAAATGTATAGAGCTGAATGTTTACTGACCAGATACCCTTCCTGATGCCTACATGGAGTTTGTAGAAGATATCTTTTCTTTGTACCATAAGAAACAAACATCACCCGCTACCTAGGATTCACCACTAGACCACCATGCCACTCACATTTGAATTATATATATATATATATATATGTATATATGGAATTATATATAGAATTGTATGTAACTGGTTACCATAACAATTAATATTATTGTTAGAATATTATATTATTGTATGGCTATATATAACAATGTAATACTATATAACAATATTATATTCCAACAATATAAATAATA
>JAOYMU010000292.1:32230551-32240806 GCA_025802295.1 Psammodynastes pulverulentus | reverse complement strand
GCGGTTGGATTCGGGCGCTGGGGGCAAGAGAAATCCCCACAGACGTCCGTCGCCGCTGGAAGCCGGAAGTCCCTCCTTCCGGTGCGTCTTATAGTCCGAAAAATACGGTATATTATCAAATGATTATAGAAGTGGAATATAAAACAACTTGAAGATTAAACTGAATAACTAATTTGTAGATGTTTAGCAAAAGAGAAACATGAGAAAAATAACATAGGACTATTGATAAAATATGAAATAATACATTCTATAAAAATATCCAAAATTGCTCTCATTCCATAATTAATATTTTTCAATAATAATTTGAATTACACAGATTTAGGATTTAGAAGTAGCTCCAGGGCACAGAAGCAGCTAAATAAATGATCTGAAATTAATTTCATGGTGCTGCCATTTATTAATGATGAGGATAACAAAATGCATCACCTTTTGGTTAGAAAGTGAGTGCATTTTGTCTGACATATTTTTCATTTAATCTTTAGAAAAGAGGAAGAAGTAAACATTAAAGAACTTTGCATATTATAAAGAACATATGAATTGTAGTAAGTCCTCATTTTATAATCCAATGATTCTCCTAATTATAGGATCCTAAAATATATTATCAAGCACAATTCCTGCTCAATGAAAGAATCCAAACTAAAGCATCTTTGACAGATTGCCAGAAGCATTATTTTACAGGTGGATCTTCTTTGAAAAACTTCATGAAGTAGCAATGCAGAGCAATGAATGTGAAATTTTGTATTAATTTGCTAGACAGCAGCTGTATTTACACAACATGCTAGAGTAGATCATATTACATAAAACTAAACCAAAATTAAGCATGCTATGCTTAATGTGAGATTTCAGATTATGAAATGGATCCGTATTCCATAACTGATGACCTATTGGGTTATGTAAACTCTGCCAATGATTATTCAAATTAAACCATGGTTAAATAAACACGATTAATAGTAATATCACTTAAACTTATATACTGCTTCACAGCCCTCTCTAAGCAGTTTACAGAGTCAGCATATTGCACCAACAACCTGGGTCCTTTTTTACAGACCTTGGAAGGATGGAAGGCTGAGTCAACCTTGAATCGGTAAGATTCAAACTGCCAAATTTCTGGGCAACTGGCAGTCAGCAGAAGTAGCCTGCAGTACTGCATTCTAATCCCTGCGCCCCCACCACTCTAATGTCTGAAGCAAACCAATGTTAATCAGAAGTAAATGTAGGATGTGTTTGATTCTTCCATAGCCCCCCTATTTCCAATGTATAATTATATCCAAATCATTGATTTTCAACCAATCTGCTTCTGAATTCTAAATTTTAATATGGAGCAAATGTATTGTAACCAAGGATTGCAATACAGAGAGAAGTAAGCATAATAAGATTCAAAATATCTCGCCATGAGCTGAAACACTGCAGTGAAGGAATTTTATGCATTCTAGCAAGATAATGTAATTACAGACAACAGTAGCAAGGGCATACTGACTGGCATAAACTTAATTCTTCAGATCCGTAACAGCTCAGTATTCCAAGATGATAGCTTAGTGCTTCATTTAAGCACTAAGCCTAAGCTCTGCACGGATACAGCTGTACTGTATAACACACTAAATTAGCAAAATCTGTCATAATGCTGGTAGCTTGCTCAACAAAGACCATCTACTAGCTGGCAGAGATCAAGGTGGGGAATTGCTTTCAGTCATACTTCAAAGAGTTTATTTCTTCTGAGCTTGTTTCAGGCTAAGCGAATGACAGATAAAGTTAATAAATTTAAGGTATGGATTTCACATAAAGAAAAAAAAAGGAAATTATTTTTAGATGTTGTAAGCTAACCTGTGCCAGTTTGATACTCTTTTAAGTTGAATACTATGAAGATTTAAAGTCCAAAAAAACTGGAAGACGCCAGTTTGTAAGGTTAATGAAAACAGTTACTGGCTAAATGTGTATGAAAAAAAGTATTTTGCAACAATATTGTGCCTCAGACATTTTAAAAGAATATATGGATATTAAATATACTAAACAATGCTTAATATAATTAGGTACTTTATTTGGTTTCAAAAGACATTACTACATTAGCCATAAAATATCTTAGACAACTTGTTTGGTGCATTGTTTAAAGAGGAGACTACAAGACAATGAATTCTAGCCTGATCTTAGGCAGGAAGCCAGTTGGGGACCTGGGTCAGTTACCCTTTCAATGTAAGAAGGAGCCAGGGACAAACCACTTCTGAAATCTTGCCATCAAAACTGCAGGGACTTCCAGGCATCACCAATAGTCAACACTCACACAAATAAACACACACACACACGCGCACACACACACACACACACACACACACACACACACACACGTTATGCTTATGCTGACTTGTTAAAGGTCATTTGATATATTTATGTCAGGACCCAGATTTGGATTTGAGGCTATAGAATGTGCTCTTTCTCTCTCTCTCTCTCTCTCTCTCTCTCTCTCTCTCTCTCTCTCTCTCTCTCACACACACACACACACACACACACACACACACACCAATTCATATCCTGTTCAGCCAGACTTGCAAGATGTGTCAGAGAGTTTTTTCCTTAAATCTCAGTTTACAATAAATCAACCAACCAAATCATGTGGCAGAATCAACAGCATGCAACTGAGTAAGGTTAGCTTCAAAAATAGCAGCCCTACTGCACTGTACAAGTTCTTCCTTGCAACAGAGAAGTTTCAATGTTCCGTGTTCTCCCTCAACCCCATTCCCATGAGCACATTCAGTAGCATAATAGATCTTTAATAGTATATTATTTGAATCCTTTGGGTATATTCGTGGATGTCTGAGCTCAGCTAACCCCCAGTCTGTATTTTCTTAATGTATACTGTATATAGGTCAGCTGCAGTAGGTAGATCATACAGGTAATCAACTCTATTGAAAAGCTAGAGCTGCTTTTATTGAGATTGGTTATAATAACTAAATCTTGCAAGCCTGATTGTCCTGTATCACCTCCTTCTTCTTATAATTCAGTGAATTATGGAGGCATCTGCCTGAGCAGCTTCCAAATATTATATCATTGTTTTCCACTTAGAGAAAAGCTTCAGACCTTTTTGTGTAGGCTCCTGTATCTCTCTGTCAAGTACATCTTCCTTATCTTCTAAAATACAGTAAGTAATTTAAACCTCCCTAAAGGCATATATGGAAGCTTGTTTGGAGCAGTGGTTAAGGCTTTAAGGTAGAAATTAGGAGACAGTGAGTTCTAGTCCCAGGCTAGAGCCGTAGGTGACCTTGGACTTGTCTTAGGAAGTAGGCAATGGAAAACCATTTCCAAAATTCTTGCCAAGAAAACACCCCTCCTCCCCAAAAATAAGCTGGTTCACATGAACATTCCAGGACAAATATTTGTCACTCAACATATAAGCCATCCTGAAAGATAAGGATGGATAGAAATGTTAACAGGATTCTATAAAATGAATTTTAAAAGTTAAGCCCATGAAACAGAAGTCAACATGCAAATGGCTTCCTCATTCACTATCCTTGTTTCTGCTTGTGGAGCAACTGGAATATTGTTCGGGAAAATGATATCTGCAAGCTGATAGGATATTGGCAGAAGGAATAGGGTGGGTCATAATTGTTTGTCATCCCATCAGTGGCCATGTCATTATATGCAATGTTTGGATAACATGCTATGTTCTTTACAGCATTGAAAATCACTAGCATTCTGTCAGGCCAGATTTAGTAGAAAGAAAAACTGGCTGGCAACTACCATACTGTCTAGTTGTCCACTAAATACAACACAATAAGATGGGATCACCTTAGTTAGTTCTCTGTTAAGTATATTTCCTATTCCTTAGTGAAAGCAAAATTGGGAAATTTTGACTACAGAGCCGAAGTTTAAAATGTATTACTTAATTATATTAATCTGTCTGGAGACACACATGAATAGTTGTTGCATCGCACTTCATTTTCTTCAGGCATAATGTCTTCCAATGCAATTTTTCCAGCTGTGTGTATTATTCTACAAGCACACAGATATATATATATCTATGTGAAATGCATACCTTATTAAATACCCTTTGTGTAGATATATTCCAGATTGCTGAATAAGAAGATGAAGATAATGAAAACATTTGCTGAAAGAATGCCTAGAGGAATTCTCAAATCTATGTTCTTATTTATAGTTGTTTAACACAGATAATTTACTGGTAAAAACATTTGCTCCTGTTTGGTACAGCACTTATTATGATCCAATTTTTATTTCTGCGCGCTTTTCTTAAAATATGAAATGTAAGACCTACCCAGGGGATTAAGGTTAACCAGGGGATATTTCCCAGCCTAAAAATGATTCGAGGATAATACCTGAAGCTCATACAGACATTGTCCTTTGGGTACTGCTGTGTCTCTCTATCAGATTTTGTTAGAATGTAAATCCTTTCCTTTCTGTTTGCCTCAGGGAAATAAAGATGAAGTAAAGTCATAGTATAGCTGTTATTCAAACAAAAGCCTCTGTCTCTTTTTATCATTTTGAATCCAACAGGAGGTTAGAAAGCTATTATGTAAAGGGACTTGGTATTCTGTCCATCTGTATACTTGTCCATCAGCAAGGTAACTCTACAAGAACAGAACAGAATCTACAAAAATTGTGGAGGGGGATCTTTAAAAAGAAATAATAATTGAAAAAAACCCATAAATAACAAATTTAAGGATTGATTTGTTCCTTGATCCATTTGTTATCTTGGCTATCAACGGTATTCTCAGGAGTCTTCTCCACCAACAAAGCATCAGTGGCATCAATTATTTCTATGTTGAGTTTTCAAGTTCTGTTCCCTTCACAGTTCTGATTCTTTGTAGGTATAGGTACAATCACACCTTTTCCAAGATCTTTATTTCCATCCTATCAATTTTTGTTTATCATATATTTATTGACTGCTGGTTTCTTTATGGTTGGTCATCTATCCATCTTCATATTTTCATTATCTCTTTATGACTGGTTGTTATACCTCTTTGGTTTTCCTCATATTCAGTCTTAGTCCCATATCTTCACTGTGGTCCTTGACTGTTGTTACTAAGGCTTGCAGATTAGTACAGCATCCTTAGCATAGCAATAGCAATAGCACTGAGACTTACATACTGCTTCACAGTGCTTTACGGAGTCAACATATTGCCCACAACAATCTGGGTCCTTATTTTACCAACCTTAGAAGGATGGAAGGCTGAGTCAACCTTGAGCTGGTGAGACTTGAAATGCCAAACTGCTGGCAGCCAGCAGTCAGCAGAAGTAGCCTGCAGTACTACCTTATAACCCCTGTGCCACCACGGCTCAGCACAGGTTATTAAACAAAATAATATTTTCCTAAACTACAGCATTTTTCTTAAAATTGATTAGTTTAATACACATTTTTATTGTTTATAAGAGACAATAAATGGAACATCAATAGTTTTCCTTTGACAGACCTGGCCTCCAGTATAAGATTTACTTATTATATTGGAGACCAGTAAAATTTGTGTGTAGTCACACAAATATTCCAGTCAAATTTACTCTACTGACATCTAGTCATTTGGGGAAAATCCTGGATTTGGGATTATTAAATTTTTTTATTGTAAACCATAGGGACTGGATCAATAAAATAAAATATAACTTTAATTGTTTTGGAGCCAAAATTACATGAAGTGTCCCCCTTGCTCAGATGATTTTCCCTCCAAACTAGCAACCCTAAAATACACAACTGTTAAAAGGGAGACTTTGCAAGAGTTTTTTCTTCCAGTTTCTCTTGAAGACCTTATGTCTTGGGCCGCTTGCAGAGGAAAGTATGATCAGAGTCAGTGATATTTTCATTCCATGCTTTTCAGTCTGTGCAATGTTAAGATGGATATACTTCAACTCCATGCTAGATAGGGAATTCTAGAAGTTGAAATCCACATATTTTAACATTTTAAGTTGCAGACACTGCTCTAGTCCACATTATCAGGCACAAGCAACCAGCTCCACACATGCAGAGTTCAAATTAATTACTTTATTGTATTCTGCCTATAATTCAAGAATTCTTTCTTTCCCTTGGGAACAGATAGATAAGGATCCATGGAGCATGAAGGAAGGAGGTCAGTCCTGGACTGTGCATGAATTCAAGATTAATTCCCTTTCATGATTCCTCTTCCTGCCTGGTTCGGCATCTCCCAATAACTTTCTTTTTTACCTTTCCTTACTCTTCCCAACCCACTATCTTGATTTTCCAGGTGATCCTTGCTGTATCTCTTCTCTTGCATTAGCCTCTGCGCTCGGGTTTTCTGACTGCTGTGGTACAACCATGCTCAGCTAAAATCTGTATCAGTTGCATCTCTCTCCTTCCACGGTGCACATGGTAAAAATAGTTCTTATAGCTAAACAAATACAAAGCATACATCCTCTTAGCACTCAGAGTATTAGTTTGGAAGTGATTAATTTTCATAGAAAAAAAATTTCAAAGTAGAGAGGAATGGGGACAAGAGCTGCATTTTGCTTTTCAATGTAAACCCTGTAAACCTATCAGAACGTGTTGAAACAAGATAGCAGCTTAAACACAGGTATCATGTATGATATGAAGATGCACAGATAAAGTTTATATTAAGGAAATATATAAATTTAGAAAACAATAAAAGCAAAACACAGCAAAGCATGAAACCATAAAAATTTCATAAGAGATTTTCAGTCAACAGTAAATGTAAACATTATCTTTTCTTTAATCAACAGGTTAACTTGGCCATTTAGCAAGTTCCATCATCTTTTCTTCTTTGTAGGTTTTGCCAAATCTTTCAAGGAGAAGCAAGAAAGGGGTCCCTTAATGATCACTCTCATACCTTGGAAGTCCCTGTCAAGAGATATCACAGAACTTCTTCTCTATTGTCTTTCCAGCAGCAGTTTTATTTAACATGATTATTTATTTAAAAGATGGCATTCAAGCAGCCTCCATTTCCCCGGCACAGAATACCAACAAAAGCAATTTTTCCTTTAGTTACTAATTCTTCCAGTAATCAACTTTTATTGATATAAAAGCCTTTGATTAACAGTGTTTGTGCAGCTTCATAGTTTCCTGAGTTTGTTTTGTTTAACTAAGCTGTACCTAAGAATTAAAGTGTTCTGACAGTTTTTCTCACCTGAAAGGTCACAAGAATATGATAATTCATATGGCTGCCCACTCACTATCTGGGAGGCTTACAAAAATAAAAACCCAATATACAAGCAAGAAAAACAATAAACACCCACCACCCTGGCAACACCAATCAATCAGATAAGCCACTTGATGGACTCCATTTCACTCTGGGTTCTCCAGGCCCCTTTGGCAAAATCAGATCTTCAACGGGAAGGAGCCACCATGGAGATGTACCACTCCAAATGTACCTCCTTAGGAGAGGGGTTCTATAAACATTCCCTGCCTCCCAGCTCTGATGGATGTAACTGGGAAGAGCCAGTCCTTCAGATAACCTGGCCCCAAACCACGTAGGGCTTTAAAGGTGACAGCAGCAACTTTAATTGTACCTGGAAGCAAATCAGCAGCGAATGTCTATAAATGCAAAAAATGAAGGAAAAGGGTCTGTAGCACCTTTGAGCTTTTAGCACAAGTTAAAATGCAAGCAAAGCTAATATAACACAAATAAGAAGTTCTAGAAGGAGAAAAAAATAGAAGCCTGAACAGAGTAGAAATCTAATGTATCTTTGGTTTATGTATCGGTGTTCCTTTGGAGAAACTGCACCATATAAAGACAGACTGTAAGCTTTAGGTTTCTGATGAATGTATTATGTTCAAATGGCTTTAAAGTCTATCAATTTCCCTAAAGTACCAAGAATTATTTAAAAAATGTTTTTTGTTTGTTTGTTTGCTAACTCATGAGAATATTTGTTGGTTGCAAAAGTTATTTTTTCAACATACAGTCTTACTGCCATACTCAATAAAAAATATTAAATTATTTCATCGTATCATATGTATCTTACTGTAGAGATCCTGTAGGAGTATTCCGCAGTCCATCTAAAAGTCAAGATGGGGAATGTGCAATTAAAGAATTGCCACTTTTTACACATGTCATGCATGTTTCTAATGTATATTAAAAAGGGTAGGGCTTCAATTCATGAGCCAAGGTGGTGCATTGGTTAGAGTGCAGTACTGCAGGCTACTTCTGTTGACTGCCAGCCGCCTGCAATTTGGCAGTTCAAATCTCACCAGGCTCAAGGTTGATTTAGCCTCCATCCTTCCAAGGTCGGTAAAATGAGGACCCAGATTGTTGGGGGCAATAAGCTGACTTTGTAAACCACTTAGAGAGAGCTGTAAACCATTGTGAAGCAGTATATAAGTCTAACTGCTATTGCTATTGCTATTGCTATTATGTGGTTGAGGCTAAATTCTTAATTTTTTAGATCTCAGCAGCAGGCAGCCTTGATGTATTGTTTACACTAGGAGTGCAGAATCTCTTTTGCCCCTTAAGCAAATGTTGTACTTTTACACAGCATGTGGTTGGCCAGGAGACAAATACAATTGATTTGAATGTATTTATCAAATTTCCACATTAAATTTTACAGTTCACAGAACAGCTTTTTACCAAGAATTAAGGGCAACAGTACTGAGGCCCTTAAATCTTCTTGAGTTATACAGTGTGTTAAATTATGAAGAAATATTTTTATGAAGAGGGAAATATTGAAGAGATCACATACTGGTTCAATGACTGAGGATGTGAATGAAATCTTGACAATAACCAGTTCATATATGAGTTCATATGTTACTTGAGACAATGATTCAATACGTGGAGTGTGGCACTTTTTCCACCAGTACAAGGAAACAAGCAATGTTTGCTATACTTTCCCTCTCCCCTTTAAAGAGCGGGTCAGCTAGAAGCATCAAAATATATTAACCCTTCTTGGTTGATGTTTTATCTGTTCTGCTCCTCTCATTAAGCTTTCTTTGCTGTACAGTATTTTAACATTAAGCCTGAAGCGTGTAAAGTGAGCCTTTGATATTTATGTAATGCATTTTCTGCCCCGTGCCGTCAAACAACTTCAAGCACAGTTCATGAGTTGGATCACGGCAGCCATCACTAGCATTAGGTGCTGGATAATTGGGACTGTAGAAAAGTCTGGATTCTTCTTGGCGTTAATAGCAGAGGCAGTGATTTGTACACATCTGAGCCCCAAAATGAGGGCAGAGCAATCAGTCCACAGCTCAGTTTGCAGTGAGGAACAGTGCCAAGTGTTCTTTCTAAGCCATCAATTAATTAACTTAAAATTGTGTTACTCTAGTCTAGAGATTATAAAACTGAGTGACAAAATGTTCCACTGTCTTCTAAAGGAGCAAAGAGCAGTCAAGTGGACAAGGAAAAATAATGTCAGGGCACAAGAATGCCTGTTGCTTGTGAATTCATATAACGATGCCTTCCAGAAATTTCATTCAACACAAACAGAAGCTGTGATTGATGGACTATGCTCACAAATATGCTCCGAGCACAGTATGGCATAAAATATTTAAGTGTTTTTAGGTGCATGACATTCACTATTTTATTTTCTCCACCAAATAAAAAAATGGTATCATGCCAGCTTATAGCCACACAATAAATTCCAAGAAAGCTATTATTCCATAAGTCTGTGTAAAGTGATTTTGATTTGCATGGATGAGACCTGCATCACAAAAGCAGCCAAACTGTTGAGTCAAAGAGGCAACGCAATTCACCTTGTCAGGATAAAGTGGCAATATGATTTACCTCAGAGAGATACTTCACACTGCTTTGCAATTACCTTCATCTCTTTTCCAGCCCATGAGTTGAACATCCTTGGGGGCTATTCTTCATGGCCACATTAACATGCATATCTCCAGTCCTTGAGTCAGCAGAAAATATGCTGACATAAATTGCACTTCATGCCTCAGCTTTAATCTGTCCTAGTAATGAGGCCAGAAAATATGCTGTTTTTGAAGTTTTGATGCAAAAGAGTTAAGGAAAGTGTCCTGCTTTTATTTCACCTTTTGTCTGTAAGAAAAACAACCATTAATTAGTCTCCTTAACTTACAGTGATGCAGGATTTGGTCACCATAGGTGGGTGCCTATTCAACCATCTTTCTTTTTTTTTTTTGAGTGACAAGAGGCCATTGAAAAGCATATTTGCACTGGTGGTGTGTTAACTGTGCTATTTATGAAAAGGATTCTAGTCCTCTTTTGAAAGAGTGCTAACCCTGTTTTTTGATATAGATCTAGCTATATAAAAATATGTAGTGAAAATTGACCAAATATATAAAGACATGATGGAAGAGGATATAACACAAGATGAGATTAATGGA
>JAOYMU010000292.1:32139790-32150734 GCA_025802295.1 Psammodynastes pulverulentus | reverse complement strand
CCCCTCTCCAATCTACATTCCATGCTGATTGAATTAGCACTTACGATAATTTATTGCCATCCTTCAGACTTCAAAAGGTTAGGGGAATTCATTCCTCATCCAGAGCTGCAACCAAGCTTCTCATTCTACAAATCTCCTGATTTCAAACAGCAAGGAGAAGTTGCCTCCTCCTCCCCCGCATGCACACAGATGCCTCGAGCGAGGCTGGGCCCCCCGACCACCATCAGATGGGGGAGCTTCCAGCAAGCCGCTCTTAATGGCAGAAATCCCCTCCAAGGATCTCTGTGCCTCCAGAGAAGCCCATCAGCGATACAAAAGACAGATGAAACCAAGTTCCATCTGTGCTCCTTGAAGTCGGAAGTGACGTCTCGAGATGAGTCTCCTATACTTCCCCTCTTCTCTAGGATCTTCCCTTTCTCAACTATCCATTGAAGTACAGAGTACAGACTTCAATGGATAGTTAGGAATACAGAAAAAACTATTGCAATCAGCCAGCCCTCCATTGAGATTCTGTATACTGCACAAGCCAGAAAGAGGGCTGAGAAAATACGTACAGATTCCTCACATCCTGTTCTCCCCTCAGGATGCTATGTGGTATTGCATGCCAAAACAACTAGACACAAAGTTTTTCCCCCATGCCATCACTCTGCTGAACAACTAATTCCCACAGCACTGTCTTAGGCCTAAAGAAATTTACCCATGCAGTAGACTGTATTGCTATTATCTTTCTTATCTTCTCCTCTTTCTCATCTTCTCTTCTTTCTCATCTTCTCCTCTTTCTCCTCATCATTCATACTACTTTCTCCTATTGGTATATTATGATTTATCACTTGTTTTTTATATCTTATGATTAATGATTGCAACTATGATTTATGACTTATGACCTATCACTTTGTTGTGTGTGTGTAAACTGAGAGCTTCTGCACCAAAGACAAATTCCTTGTGTGTCAAATGGCTAATAAAGATTTCTATTCTATTCTATTCTATTCTATTCTATTCTATTCTATTCTATTCTATTCTATTCTATTCTATTCTAGGCAGTTTGTCTCACTGGCATGAAACATGCCAGCAGCTAATATGCTGGATGGTGGGTTTTTTTCTGTCCTTTCTCTTCTGAATGGATTCAAGAAGGAGCTCTGCTAAAGGCAGGCAGGCAGGCAGGCAGGCAGGCAGGCAGGCAGAAAGTTTCCCCCCTTGTCTTCAGCATTTCATATTAGCAGGCATGAAGTCCATGAGAAATCACCTTTAGCTGCTTCCAAATGTTTCAGGACTGAAAATGGTGATGTAGAAGTCTTTTCCCCACACTATTCAGACTTTGCTTAGTAAATGCTCAGTATATAATCTATCATTCTCTAGGTCTGATTTCAGAATTCCTTTTTCTCTCTCGCTGGTTGTCTTGGGCAAGATGTTGGCTGCCACAGAAGCAACTCAGGAGAGACTTGAATCATTAATTAGAGAATTCTGGGCATCAGCACTTTGTGCTTGACGTAAAGTTTTCCCTGAAAATGCTGAACCCAAGACCCTGGAATGAAAAGTCAGCAAAAAGATACTAAGACATTAACCTAACAGCTGAGGAAAATACAGTGCTCTTTCATAGAGGATAGCAAACATCATCATTAGACAAAAATTACAAGGGTATGTGAGTGAACAAAGGTTTACCTGGTGATGTAGTGTCCATTTGATTACAAAAGATATTTATAATTTATATTTTATTTATTTGTAAAATTTATTGGCTGCCCATCTTACCACAGGGCAATTCTTAGGTGAATTGTATTTAGTGATCCACTTACAAAATTATTTCTGAAATTCTGAAGTAGCTACAGTTTCTTTCAGCAGTGTCTTTTCCATCTTGAAACCTCAAAATGAATTGAACTATACCTGTTTATTATGCTGATGAATAGCCATACTGTTTTAAGCAAGAAAGCTATTATTGTGCTTTTGTGTAATACTAACAAGTTACAGATTTCTTTTCACCATTACCATTTTTAACCTAAAGCAACCTGAGTAGCCACCTTTTCCAGAAGGTAGACCCAGAAAAACTAAATAACGTTGCCCTGTCCTATTAATTGGTAAGATAATGCAGTGTAAATAAGGGCTGATTACTTCTTCCTTAACTATCATTTCGGGCAGGAAAAGTGACACCATTCTCTCACCAATCTTCATCTGAATTTTCCAGCTTTCACTAAATGTAGTTTCCCCACTCTGGTGGTGCAAATAATCCACCAACTGTGCTTCACTAGATCCTATACAAATGTCCCTGTTACAATTGGCTGGTGAGGGCTCTCCCACCCTTTCCTTTTTATATATTTATTTAAAAGATTTATATGGCCATCCACTCACTCTCAGTGACTCTGGGTGGCTTACAAACAATAACAACTCAATATAAAAAGAGTAAAAACAATAACCACCACTACCCCTGGCATCAACAGGCAATCAAATAATGGACTGCAGTTCTTTCAAAAGAGTGGGGGCCAGTTTAATCTCTATGAGGATGATGTTCCAAAGGGAGGGAGCCACCACAGAGAAGGGCCTTCTTCTGGGTCCCACCAAATGTTAAGTGGTCGCAGGGGAGAGAGAGGCAGGACAAGGCGTTGTATGGAAACAGGCTTTATTAGGCGTCCGGATACAAGCATGCGTCTGCAGCCCCAGCGCCGGCTTTTATACTGGTGCTGTCCAAAACTTCAGCCACTGACGGGGCTTCATTTTTCTTGCCTCGTGGCCTTAGCGAATGAGCGGTGTCTATTAACGGACTCTGCTCATTGGCTCCCAGTAATTCAAACAGGACATAACACCCCTCCCCTATTGGTTCATTCCTACCCAATCCCCGACCGTCTTCCTCACATAATCATGTAAATAGGTGGGGCTATGAGGGGCGCGACCGGACCTGCGCAGCTCAGTTGTTCCTGAGGCGGCGGTCTGTGCGGACAGATTCGCCGTCACTCCGGAACCCCCCTTGGAACTTCCTCGAATGTTCCCTGGGCCATGGAGGCATCCATTGAGCTAGAGGCCTCAGAAGTATGCCGTGGGCCCATTACTACTAATGGTAAGTACTCTGTTCTTCCTCATGGGTCTGAGTCTTCCCTTGCCGGTTGTGTGTATGCTGCCGGCCTTTGGTATGCTTCAGGCTGCTCGGCGGAGTTGTCCCCTAGGGCTGGTGTCTCGTCTCCATGTCGGGTTTCCCCTTCCCCCTCTGGGTTTGGCTCTGGGTGGGCCGGTCGCCTCCAGAGCTGGTCTATGTACCTGCTCCAGAGTTGTCCCTGTTCTGTTTCAACCCTGTATGACCTGGGACCCACGGTCAAAATTACCTTGGCCGGTATCCACACTGGTCCTCCTGTGAAGTTTTTTTGCGAATACACTATCCCCAACATTGAAACTCCTGACCCTCCCTTCTACTTCTGTGGGTGTCTCGTTGGAGTAGTTGGGGTGCAGTATATCTAGGGGGGACCTTAATTTGCGGCCCATGAGTAGCTCGGCTGGGCTTCTGGTGGTGGTTTCATGGGGGGTGATGTGCTGTACGAACAACAACCTTGCAATGCGGTCCTGCCAGTTCCCTGGGCCCATTTTTTAAGTGTTTCTTTGGTAAACTGAACCATTCGTTCTGCCTGCCCATTTGCCTGGGGGTGTGCTGGTGCGGCTAGGGCATAGCGAATGCCCCGTTCCACGAGGAAACTCTCAAATTGGGTGGATGTGAATTGTGGCCCGTTGTCAGATACCAGCACATCCGGCAATCCATGGTTTGCGAATAGCTTTTCAAGGGCTCGGGTCATTGCCTCGGTGGTGGTTGTGTGCATTAGCATGACTTCTAGCCACTTCGAGTATGCATCCACTACAATTAGGAAGGTTTGCCCCTGGAAGGGGCCCGCAAAGTCAATGTGGATGCGACTCCACGGGTTTGCTGGCTTTTCTCATGTCGCCGGGGGGCTGCCGGGGGGGGGGGGGGGGCTCGTCTGACTTGCTGGCAGGGGTTGCATTTTGTGACCCAATCCTCTATTTCCCTGTCCATCCCGGGCCACCATACATAACTTCTCGCTAATGCTTTCATTTTTACAATGCCTGGGTGCCCCTCATAGAGGACCCTTAGGACCCTCTCCCTCATTGCTTCAGGTACCACTACCCAGTCTCCCCACAGAATGCACTCCTTTAAAACTCCCAGCTCAACCTTCCTGTTAAGGAACGGTTTCATTTCTGCCCCTGGGGTGGTCTCCGGCCATCCCCGCCAAACCCAATTTAAAACCTGCACCAAGAGTCCATCTTTTGCCATTGCTCTCGCGATCTCCGCCAATGTCATCAGTTGTGGCCCTAGGGTTTCTATCAGGAGAATGGAGGTGGATGGCACCGGATCTTCGACTACTTTGGGTAGGGGGCATCTACTGAGGGCATCTGCCTGGTTGATGTCCCTTCCTGGTCGATGTACCAGGCAGTAGCTGTAGGCCGCAAGGAAGACTGAGCATCGAAGCATTCTTGGAGACAATATGCTGGGCGTCAGTTTATCCCCGGTGAGGATGCCCAGCAGTGGTTTGTGGTCCATGATGAGTTCGAACTCCCGGCCGTACAGGTACTCATGGAATCTTTTGACTCCGGCCACCGCTGCAAGGGCCTCTTTATCAATTTGGCTATAGTTCCTCTCAGCTTTAGACAGGGTTTTGGAGTAGTAAGCTATGGGTGCCTCCCGGCCGTCTGGAAGTCTATGGCTCAGCACAGCACCCACCCCATGGGGGGAGGCATCGCAGTTCAGCAATAAGGGAAGTGTGCTGCTGTATTGTATTAGCATGCTGTCCGATGTAAGTGCCCTCTTGATCTTCCGGAATGTGTCGGCTTCGGTTGTTCCCCAGCCCCAGTCTGCTCCCTTGTCCAGGAGCCTATGTAGGAGCCTATGCAGAGGCTCCACAATTGTCACTTTCTGCGGAAGGAAGATATGATAGAAGTTAAGGGACGCTTGGAGTTCTGTTTTGTTTTTTGGGTTTGGCACTTCGTTTATTGCCTTACGTTTGCTGGGGGTGGGGTGGATTCCAGACTCGTCTATTAGGAACCCCAGGAACTCTACCCGTGGGACTGCGATCTGGCATTTTTCCCTTTTTAATCTTAGCCCTGCTTCTTGGAACCGTCCCAGGACGGTTTGAGCTGTTCGAGCCTCTCGAACAGTTCTGCCCAGTCCTGGCTAACACTATAACATCGTCGAAATACGGAACAACCCCAGGAATGTTCTGTAGTAGCCTTTCCATAATGCTCTGGAACAGGCCTGGTGCAATGCTGACCCCAAACTGCAGCCTCCTGTATTTGAATGCCCCACGGTGGGTGACTATAGTCTGGGCCTCCACTGTTGCTTCGTCCACTGGCAATTGCTGGTATGCCTGCACTAGGTTGAGCTTCATGAAGATTTGTCCCCAGCCCAGGGAATGGAGTAGGTGCTGCACCGCCGGCACAGGGTATGCGTTTGTTGCAGTGCCCAGTTGACTGTGCACTTATAGTCCATGCAGATTCTCATTGTGCCATCCGCCTTGACTGGCGTCACAATCAGGGTTTCCCATCTGGCGAAGACTAAAGGTTCTAGGACCCCCTGGGCCACTAACTTGTCCAGCTGCTCCTCAATTTGAGGTTGCAGCGCGAACGGCCCCCTCCTTGCTTTCAACCTGATTGGGGCTACTTGTGGGTCAAGATTAAAAGATATAGGGGTACCCGGTACTTGCCTAGCTGCTCGCTGAATACATCCCGAAACTTGTTCGCCAATGATGCCAGGTCTGCTGGGGGCCATTATTCACTGCATGGACACTGGTGAGTTTGATTCCCAATGGTCCAAACCACTCTCTTCCTAGCAGGCTGGGCAGGTGGCTGTCCACGACTGTGATGGGTAGTTTGCCTTCGAACTTCCCATACTGCACCAGCACCTTTGTTTTGCCCATGATTGGGATGGGGCTACCCTGATAGTCTTTAATGGTGATCGTTTGTGGCTGCATCTTTTCCCTTTTGTGCGGCTGGCTGCAGCTTCTGGAGGGTCTTCCATGAGATGAGGGAGAGGAACGCCCCCAAGTCTACCTCCATATTACATGGCTTCCCCTCAATGGCGACCCATGTGGTGTACTGGCTGCTGGCATAGGCATCTGCTGTCCCCACTCGGGTCTGGGCATACCCCACAAACGTGTAGTGGACATCTACTTCTCTATGGTCATCTGTTTATAGGGGCCAGTTGTTAATGGCCTTCCGAAATGGCCGCCTCTGCTGTGGGAGGGGGACTTGCCTTCCCTTGGCTCCTTTCTGCCGGTTGGCCCGCTCTGCACACTTCAGCTATGTGCCCTTTCTGTTCGCATCGTCTGCAGACGGCATCTTTAAAACGGCAGTTGGACCGTTGGTGGTTCCTGCCGCAACCTCTGCATGACTTGGCCAGCTTTTGTGCATTGGCTCGTTCCCCCAGCATCTTATGGATGCTCCCTTCCTCTTCCTCGCTTGCGTCTGACTCCGATGGCTCATTCTTGCGGGGGTATTCGGCTCTGGCGGCATGTACCTTAACAGCTCCCTTGATCCTGGCGGCCGAGCTGTCTGAGGCTTCAGCAGCCCTGGCTTCCTAGATGGCTTCCTTGAAGGAGACGTCTTCCTTTGCCAGGACCCTCTTCTGCAGCACTCCATCCTTCATCCCCAGCACGATGCGGTCACAGATCATTTCCTCCATGTTGCAAAACCGGCAGTTCTTCTCCAGTTTCCGAAGGGCAGCAATGTACTCACTTGCTGTCTCGCTTTCCTTTTGCATTCTAACATAGAACTTATGTCGATGCGTTAGGTAGGATGGAGTCAGGTCGAAATGTGCCTTTAGAGCTGCCCTCAGGTCGGTCCATGAAACGGTCGCCAGGTCACCTTCCATGAGGTCTTCTGCGAGTTCGTAGAGCTCAGGGTCTCAGTAGGTGAGGAAGAGCGCTTTTTTCTTTCCATCGGCGGAGGTCTGGAGCCCAATGTACCTCGAAGCATCCTATATAGGATGACCATTTCTCCTTGGAGGGGTTATAGGAGACGGTCATAGGTCGGTGAGCCATCTTGGGGGTTGATTGATTTCCTCTTTGTTAAGATGGCGGTGGCCTTGTGGTTCTCCTTTGATGTCTCAGGGATCCCACCTTCATTGCCAGTGTTAGATGGTCGCAGGAGAGAGAGAGGTAGGACGAGGCGTTGTAGGGAAACAGACCTTTATTCCGCATCTGGGTACAAGCACATGTCTGCAGCCCAGCACCGGCTTTTATGCCGGCGCTGTCCAAAACTTCAGCCACTGACAGGGCTTCATTTTTCCCGCCGAGTGGCCTTAGCCAATGAGCAGTGTCTATTAAGGGACTCTGCTCATTGGTTCCCAGTAATTTAAACAAGACATAACAACAAACATAGTGAAACCTTTCACTGAGACATTGTTATGGTGAAAAAATGATTTGAGGGCAACTGGAATCCATTAGTGCGGGCTAACTATTCTTGGACACTGCAGTGAAATGCATCAGACAGTGAGAACAAATGAAAATCAGCAGCAAAACATTTTTAGTCCTATTCAACTCATGCAGCATGTAAGGAAGATTATGCAATTACGGATAAATACATTATAGTCATTAAAAGTTAATTTCATATTTGTCAGGATTCCTACATGATACAATCACTCTGAAATTTGTGTTCAGTGTGAAGAGGTCTATCACAACATCAAAAGTTTTTCAGGAAGCAAAACTTTTGAAAAAATTGTTGTCCTGTGTATTTAAAAGATGCTAGTGCTTATTGATATTTCTTTATGGTTGCTTTTTATTGTGCTTTATGCTACACATTTTATTATTAATATCCCTGTTCCTGATGGTGTATATAGTTCTTTTATTTTTTATGTTTTAAATATGTTTAAATTGATTTGTACACTGTCCAGAAAATGTGAGCTATTTAATTCAATTTCTATGATTCCTACTCGGATGGAGTATAAGGGAATAAAGTATTTTACAACTAATTTGTGCCTTGAGTTAATCCTGGAAGAAAATCTGTAAGTATGTGCAAAGCATAATATTCCAATCATAGAAATTTCCCACTCTAAAATACTTTGTTCCTCCTTCAGACTATGATAATCCTGTTTGATAAGCTGTTTTGTCAATAGTGGAGGTATATTTCCTTCTGAATGTTACAGCACCAAAATCTGCTTACTATTCAAAGAAATAACTTCTGGAAAATAACTGGATCGCTTGTAGAATAACCAGATCAATATACTTTAGAAAAGGAATGAATGCTCACAGATTATTTGGAATGTTATGTTTATGGAACATTTGGTTTGGCACATGCCTAGCATTTAAAAACCAAGGTAACTGCTTCAATTGCCCACCTACAATTTTTGGACTATCTGCAAGAGTCATCTCACTAAGAATTCATTATAAGAGTTCATTACAAATTTGAAGTTACCAGAGCATGAAACACTGCAACTCCAGAATCAGCAATGACTCTATCTTGTCCATATTTAGTTTCATTTTTTTTCTTCCATACCAAAGTCTATAATTTAGAGAGTGTTTGTGGACCCTGAACTCAAATGGAAGACATATCACTGAATATCATTAGCAAACTTGCCAATAACTCTTTCCTGTGGTTCATATAAATATGAATCAGGTTTCAGTCTAAATTATAGTATTGAAATGGCATTGGTTGGGTTTGTTAATGATCTTTAAGAAGACAGGAGTTGTTCATGTAACTGTCCTGGTTCGCTTTGAATGTTGAGCACCCTTTCACATCCTCAATTATGATAGCTTTCCTGAACAAATTGCAGGGATTGGGAGTAGGAAACAAGATATTGAGATTATTCCCTTTTCTCAAGTTAACTACATTTAGTATTCATGGGAAAAAGAAGTTGAAGCTGAATTTCTGATATTTGAGAGCCACAAAGCTGAACATTTACACCCCCTTATTTAATATCAACATTGAACCATTACAGTTATGCACTGGCCAAAGGCAACATCAATATGATGGTGTTATCCAGTTGTACATCTTGCCCCCAGTCTGACAAAGTGAAGTTCTTGAGGTCTTATCCCAGTGCCTAAAGGATGACAAGAAATTTGAATGGGGAAGAATGGAGATGTCCCTAATAAGACCAAGTGGTTATGTATTCTACTTCTCTCAATGCCATGCATTTTCCATCTCTGCTTCTGAGTATATAAAAGCAAGGGTAAGGCTACCTTGGGCAGAACTAATGAGCAGTTTGGGGGCTCCTGGACTTGCACCTCCTCCTCAAATAGCAAATGGCAGCTGTGGCCTGGGTGCCTTTTGTCCAGATTCATAGGTTGCACCCAATGAACCTTTTCATCCAGTACACCTGACCAGGACTCTCTTCTATCTGCAATTGACACTGTAGTCTTCTTGCCTATAGATTAATGCAATGTGTTCCACATTGGACTGCCACTCCAGAACATTCACAAACTACAATTATTCCAGATGCAATGGCCCAAGCGGTTATGGGCACACTTGAAAATGCTTATGTAACACATCTCCTATGGAAATTGCTTGTTTTCCAATAAGCTCCTGGGTGCTTTTCAAAGATTTGGTTGGGACCTATAAACCAATTCATGGCATGATGCCTGGTTAAACTTAATTTTATTTGAGATTTCTTTCCTCACATATTTTTCTATCTGTTCCTTCCAAAATGGAGCCATCATTTTAATTTGTTACTTTGGCTCTCTTTTTTTAATTAGATAAACAAAGTTGCTTTAGTAGCTAGAAACTGCCATTATTTGTTCTCACTCCACAGAAGAGCAATATTAACATCTGCTCTCAGAGTCTGAGAACATGATACAAACTTGGGAAAATTAAAATAAAGGTGACATTTAAAACAGCATTGTGATCTTTCAATATACTCAGCAGGGCTGTCTTTATCCAGACCAACACAGAAGCTCCATAGGACTCCATTGAACACACAAAGGTATGCATGTGGCAGCTTTGCCCATTTTGCATTCAGTTCTACTTTGAACAAATACATTATCTTCTGACACTGAAGAAAACAAGGGAGCTTCTGTTTGTGAGGCTATTACTAGCACACCAGAAAGAGTTCAGAAAGCCAACCTTAAGGTCAACCCTTCAGAATCTTCTTTTGTTGTTTTCAATTTTTCCTACCTCATCCTTACCTCCCAGAAGAAAGTTATTTATAGATATAATAATATAGAACTCTTAAAAGTGTTTATTATGTTCACCTCTGCACCCATGATTTATCAGGCCGAAATGGCTAAAAAGAAATTTCAAGCTATTTATAAACTATGCTCAAGACGTGCAACTTCCAGCTTAAATCTAAATGCTCTTCATAAAAGTACTATTGCAATGGAACAAAGCTTTATTTATGATCCATTTATTTATTATTTGAATCAGAACATTGAAAGAGATACTTAAATACTTTAGAAATGACTTGCAATGCATTCAGTCAGTGATTACTGGTCCAATAAGGCCAAAAGATTAAATGCATATGTTTATGGTGAGATAAATAGATGATATATTAATTAATTAGCTAACTAATTAATTAATTAATAATTACATTAATTTACATATTTACAATTAATGAGAGACTGAATGAATAAATATGTTGGGGGACAGGTATCTGCAATAGAAGGTACATGCACCCTAATATGTTTCCCCGGAATCAGTTCAGATCCCAAATGAAGATATATAATTAAATCAATAAACAGTGCAATCATATTGAAATTTAAAAAAAACATATTGAAAAAGACTATTTCATTTTACCTTCATCTTTCCAGAAACATTAAAATCATTGACATTCCTATTTGGATAGGAGGAAATGTTGTGATGGATTATTTCCTTTTCATCTGCATGGGCTCCTTCATAGCAGACCGATAAAACAACATAGTGATTAGCTTGATGATATAATAAGTAGAGGTAAAAGTTATTATTATTATTATTATTATTATTTATTAAATTTATATACCGCCCTTCTCCTAACGGACTCAGGGCGGTGAACAG
>JAOYMU010000292.1:32054199-32064381 GCA_025802295.1 Psammodynastes pulverulentus | reverse complement strand
CATCTGGCAGACAGTACAGGATAATAAAAACAAGGACAAATAGGCTGAGAAACAGCTTCTATCCCAGGACAGTAACTATACTGAATTCTACTGTATAGAACAATATTAATGCAATATCAGGGGTTTTCAATTCAATTGTATAGAATGTGAAGGATGTGTGTTTGTGTTTGTATTTAATTTTTATAGTCATATTGTACACTGAAGATGGCATTTAATTTCGTTGTATGAGGTGCAATGACAATAAAGTAAAGTAAAGTAAAAGAGGAGTCTGGCAAACAATACAAAAGGTGTCTCTCTTTTCAAAAGGATCTGCTGCTTTTAACTGTGATTTATATTTGATTGTGATCTTTTCTTCAGGCCAATTCTTTCCTTCTAACACAACAGTATCTCTGGTTGCCTTCAACTGAACAGTCTCCCCCTCTAAATTCACGTTAAACACCTGCTGACTCTGACTCATGTAGCCTTCATACAGACTCACCCAGTTTTTTGACAGAAAACCTCACTCAGGTTAACAACATTCTGCTAATATCCTTCTAAAGCCATGTAATAACATGCCTTGCACCCATTGCCCAACATCATTCATTTTACCCCCACCACTTGCCTGACATGTCAGGACCTTATGATTTATACAGAAGTCTGGCTAGAGAAGCCCAAGGGCCTTCTTCACCACGCTTCTCCTACGCTGATGTTCTGGTGCAACTGCATCAAGCATGAGACCGCAGAGAATAAGGCTCTTACTGTCTTCTGGATCATATGGACATTGATTAATCATCAGCTGGTGCAGATGAACATTGTCACATTGTAGGAAGGATATTCACAAAGGCTGGAGTCAACTTTATTTTCTGCACTGAAAGGAAATCAAATAGTTGTAGAAATTATAAAAACGCAAGCGTTTTCAGGCGCCTCACATGACAGAACGTGCTTTGCTTTGCTGTTGTTGACAGTCTACTGGGGAATTTCACACCATCTGTTAAGTAACTTTTTCCTACCTTCTATGAAAAAATAATCTACTTGAGATAGATTCACATAGTATATTCTATAGTCTGTCCAATACTTCACATACAAAAATTTGCAGCCTGTGGTCCCCATGTTATTTCTCCTAAAAATCGTCTTTCCTTTTGCTGCTTTTATAATTGTTCTTTGGGTTAATCAAGATCTACTGCTGAGATATGTGTCAACAATTACTAGTAAGACACTGCTGGGGGGTGGGGTGGGGGTGGATACTGCATCAGGGTTTGGGTTTTTTTGGAAAAATCAAGTTGGGATATTTCTCATGGACTTAGTGATGTTCTCTGATCACATAAAGTTGAGAAAATGATTACAAGTACATTATGAAGACCATGTATCAAGCCCTATGCTAAAAAAAAATCCCAATGTATTCCTACCCATGGTTGGCCCTGTAGGAGGACAGCCGTGTTAGCAAAAAAAATAAGAAAGAGTCTGGTAGCATTTGTAATAATATGTGTTAATTAGAAAAAGGGCTATCAGACTGATTATTGATTATCCAGATTCAAGATTCTAAGGCAGATTTCCAGAAGATCCTTTTGAATATCCCCAATTCACCGTGAATAGTTTTGTCTGGGAAAATGAATTGCACAAAACAAATCAAATTTAAGAGATCAATGGCAAAGAAAGCAGAGCAAGAAGGAAGGCTTCATGGGGGCAGGAAATGAAGTAACATTTTAACAATTGTTATGCAGGAATGGCAGCCCAGAAGCAGAAGGAAATTAGTTGAACCACTAAAACAGAGATAAGTATTCTAGTGTGCTCCTGTTATTTGGACTGCAGCTCGCCCAAAGCACCACTCAGCACAGCCGGTGATAAGGGATTGAGAAAACTATCCTCCATAACATCTGGAGGGCACCAGATTGTTTACTCTACAATGTCTTTGATTGCATGCCTATTTATCTAGAAGAAAACATGCCTAGGAAACCATCGCCAGTTATTTCCTTGATTTCATTGCATCAAAGCAGAAGCCACATTATATCACGGTAAAAAATAATAACAACTATCCTGCTTGGTGCTAGCAAACCAATCAAATTTCTTCAGCATAGGTGTTCTTTCAACAACAACAACAATGTAAGTCTTTCTTAGAATCTGTTAACAGTTGGATCTCTACATGAAAGCAGATTAACTCCACTGCTGCACTTGTTTTGGCATCTCCCAGATAAAGAAGTTATGCAGCTTGACAAAGCACTTTGCTCTTACAAGTCTTAACAGAACCACAGAGGGTTTTTTTCTCCATATCTTCACTCCAACACCTGTTGCAAAGGAGGCTGGGGTGGTCTCCGTGTAACTTTCCACCTCCTACTTTCCACCTCCTCCTCCACCTTTCCACTTTATATGTCTTGATCTAGTGACACGTTGTGAGAACAGCGTATGTAAAAATGCAATTTTAAGGTGAATTTGTAGACATAAAGGTATAGAAGTAGAAATAAATTGCAGTTATAAACAAAATGGGCATATGATTATATGGCTTAAACTGCATATCAATTGCAGGGAGCATTTCATGAACAACCCAATTTTGCATCATGTGAGAACGAAGGTATTTGCAAGGTATATAGGGCATTGTTATATTTGGGGGAAATAGGTCTGGATCTGCCTTCTCTAACCTGGTGCCTTCCAGATATCCAAAATCTACTTTCAATACATCTGGAGGGCACAAGTTTAGAAAAAGCTGAGCCAGGAAAAAATGGTATTAAAGGGAGTTGGCTAGCTTTCCTCTATTCCACCACACAGGCTCTCTGGGCTAACTGGAGCATTTGGCTGCACATATTTAATTCTGTGCTAGGGTATTTACAGGAATGACTCAATTTCCTCCAGGAAGGAAATGCAGAATTCCTTGCAGCAAGAAAATTCTAAAATAGAAAGGGCTTCTGTGCCCTCCATAGCACTTTTGCTTAGAATCAAAACCCAACTTTATTGTTGGAGATTTTCTCTGAAATAAGCAACGCCTGGCATTGGGAGTGTTTTTGTTCAAAGCACAAGGCAGACCAGAAGAATTGAGTCTTGCGGGTTTTATTTTTACCCAAAGACATCCAAAATAACACGGAATCCAATTTAAGCATTCTTTATCTTCAGTTTCGTGTGCCTGGCTACCTTTAGGGTTACATGGCGGCTATTCTGTGTTTCAAAAGGCAAGTGTGGGGGTATATTCCCCTTAAGCTATGCAACGTTTTTCAGAGAAGATTCCCAAAATAGGTTGCACCGTCCTGACAAAAGCAAAGCCTCGCTCGGTAATGTCTTCTACTGGATCCTTGGACGCCTCCTCTCTACCCTCCGCTCTTTGCCCGGGCCAGGGAAGCGTTTCTCCTCCGCCTTGCCTCGCGCGCACATCTGGGAGGCAGGCGCGCCGTTGGAAGAAGCTTCGCAGAAATCCGCAGCTCCGGCCGTGGGGGCAAAAAGGCCCTTTCCCTTGGCGCCGCCACACACGCACACACCACACACCATACACACGCCCCATCTCCTCCAGTAGAATTCGCCCGGGAGGAGCTGGGCAGAGAGACTCCAGCGCCTTCCTTGCCTTGCCTTGCCGCTGGAGAGGAGCGTCTTCCTCTCTCCTTTGCAGCCATCACGAGGGGAGGAGTTGAAACTTGATCTAAGTCCTGAGCAACTCCAAGGGATTGGATCTTCCCTCCTAAGAGCCGGGAGAAATCCCCGGCCCAAAGAAGCTTGAGTTTGTCAAAAAGAACATAAGCGAATTCCGGATTGGCTGAAACGGCGTCCCCGGACCCCTCCCCTCCTGCACCTGATGAGTGGGGTATTTACTGCACTTTTCAAGGACTTCTTTTGCACTACATAATTTTGCTGCATGGGGCAAACAGAGGAGATGTTCTAGGGGACCAATGTCCCTGCAGTGATTCTTCTCTGTTCTGCTGCTCAAAAGCTGGGAACCGTTATTCCGCAGCGAGAGGAAATCCGGGAAGGGGGAAAGCAGTCCTTGTGTTTCAAAATGCCACGGTCCTTCTTGGTGAAGAAACATTTCAACGCGTCCAAAAAGCCCAACTATAGTGAACTGGATACACATACAGGTAATGCCAGAGGGAAAGCTGCATGGAAGCTGGAAGTCGGGCTCCGTTTGGGGGTAACGGTCGTTCTTGAATTAAACCTCCCTGCCTGTTTGCACCAAACTGCCCGTGTGCACTTTAGCATACTTTTTCGTCTCCCCGGGCAGTGCTTTCTTTTCGTCCTATTTACAAACGTGGCAGCACCAACCTTTTGAAACGTCTACCTTTTTTTTCTTTTTCTTTTTTCTTAACTGCTAAAATTGAATTTGATCTTTGCTGCACAAGAGAAGTTTGGAATCCTAGGAGGATAAGCCCGGATTTTACTGCTGGGTTTCTTGACCAAACTGGGAGAGAACTATGCTTGGACCAAATTGGACCTCCCCCAGTTTATGGTGCACAGTGTAAACTTATATATGGCAAGGACTGCATTCCTTGAACTCTCTACATTTTAAAAATGTATGTTTGTCAATGTCATGGCAATTTCATCACTTCCCATCTGGGTAAGTCTGGGTAGTATGGCTGTTACCTCCTTCATTTTCTAATGGTTTTCCTCTCTTTGTCTTCTTTCCAGTGATAATTTCTCCATACCTTTATGAGAGCTACCCAATGCCGATAATTCCACAACCAGAAATCCTGAGTTCAGTGGCATACAATCCAATCACAGTCTGGACTACAACTGGGCTGTTGCCTTCCCCCTTACCCAGTGATCTTTCTCCTCTTTCTGGATATCCTTCATCTTTGGGGAGAGGCAGCCCACCCCCCCATTCTGACACTTCGTCCAAAGATCACAGTGGCTCAGAAAGCCCCATTAGTGATGAAGAGGAGAGAATCCAGTCCAAGCTGTCCCACCCCCATGCAATTGAAGCTGAAAAATTTCAGTGTAGTTTATGCAACAAGACCTATTCAACTTTCTCGGGACTTGCCAAACATAAGCAATTGCACTGTGATGCCCAGTCTAGGAAATCCTTCAGTTGTAAATACTGTGATAAGGAATATGTGAGCCTGGGGGCTCTAAAGATGCACATCAGGACCCACACACTACCTTGTGTCTGCAAGATTTGTGGCAAGGCTTTCTCTCGACCCTGGCTACTACAAGGACATATCCGGACTCATACTGGTAAGAGGGACATATGATTTTACATATACGTGGTATAAAGCTATCCAACTGTTTTTTGTGTTGACCATACTGACACACTGACTGCTCTTTTCATCTTCTTCAGTTATTGCAGTTACGTAGACAGTAATTCCATTTTGGTCTTTTAGATGTTCAGTGGGCATTTTGTACTGCACCCCTTTGTAAAAAAAAAACTTATGTGAGTGGGCCAAATTTTGTCCTGCCATGACAACTTCTAGCTTCTCTGAAATTTTCAGCAAGGTGTCAAAAGGCAGGGATCCAGCTGGCCATAAAAATGCCTTGGAACATGATCCATGCAGGAATAAGAGAAAAGAAGCAGACACAGAGGGAATAGGAGGCAAACAGATCAAGTTTCCAACAAGAATCTGCAGTCAAGAGTTGTGCCCAGGCGGTGCATACAGCAAAGCCCATTAGTCAGCATATGGACATAGAAGGTAGTTTCCCCCCCCCCCCCCTTGAACATCGTTTAGAAATGAGTTTTTGTTTGAAATCAGTTATTTGGTCAGATAAATGAGATGAAAACTGCAGTTGTTTATGATTTAGGATTGCAGCCTTAAAGGGGATCTTAAGTGTAGTGAGCTGGGATTAAGTCTCTGACCTTAAGTTTTATAAAACTGTGGATATATGAACACACAATTAGTCCTAAGACAGAATACTCTCTGATCCTGGTTTATGTAGAAATAACTCTTGTTCATCTCAGATTGTTTTTAACAATTCTAACTAAACTCTCCAAGGTTATAATGCAATGCATACTCATATGGCAGCAAACTCCACCAAGCACTGTCCAAGGGAATTTCCAAAGGGGATTTGCTGTGTAGCTATCCAAGCCAACTGAATTCTGCATTAAATTACATAAATTCAAGCTATGAGACAGAAGTGAGCTGTTCAATTAGGTGCAAACTTCTATTTATCCTGTTTTTTCATGAGACTATGCAAGTAACATCATAGGTGAATCTATATGTTGGTTTCACAAAAGCAGAATACTAAAGCATTAAATCTGATGGGATCTCTGCCATCCACATCAACAGCATACAAATCACAGCCTTGGGCAGCAAAAGGCGTTGCACAGGATACAGTAAATGAATGGAGGAAACATGGAAATGTTGGGTGGAGCCCAACCTTCAGGGTGCTGGCTGCACCTGCTGAAGTAGAATAGGTTAGTGACTTGTCATTCAATGCATCATGATTTTCTGCAAGCTCTGAGTTGCCCACAATGTAAAGAAGAGAACCTCTGATGGCATTTAGAATCCACCCATCTCCTCCTCCTGCTGTGCTAATAGTTTGCCCACTTAATATACACATTTCATTATTATAGCATTCAAGTGACTAAATTCCTTCTTCCCTTCTTTTCAGGAGAGAAGCCTTTTTCATGCCCTCATTGCAACAGAGCATTTGCAGACAGGTCAAATTTGAGGGCCCATCTGCAGACTCATTCGGATGTGAAGAAATACCAGTGCAAAAATTGTTCCAAAACTTTCTCTCGAATGTCTCTTCTGCACAAACATGAGGAATCTGGCTGCTGTGTAGCTCACTGACTTTATCTGTTTTCATGCCTTTGCCACAAACTAAAGAGACATCCACTCCTATTCATGTACTCGTTTGTCTGTTTCCCCAAAGGTGCAAAAAACTCCAAAAGTTTTATTCCATTTGTTTAAGCACGACTTTTCTGTAACACTAAAGTAACCAGACATGTAGCAGAAGGTGCAAATGCCAAATTGATTTTTTTATAAGAATGTATCACAGTTAAAATGACCATTCCCAAAGAACCAAAGTTTTGCTACATACCAAGTATCACAAGTGCTGGTTGGCGTCTTCTACATGAAGTCAGTAAATGTCAAATATTTTTTAGCATAATGTGCTTCTGGATGAGTGATCTGAAATGTCTGAAAATAGCATCATTTCAAAGAAACAGAAGAATGTATGTCCAGTGGTTTGCCATGTTTTAACAGAATGTGCCTTTGTAAACCTGCCATGACAAACATTTTTGATGATGCTTCCTTTATTTGTAGCAAAATGTTGGGCTTGTGAACTTATTGTTAAAATGGGAATAAGTGCAAGAGTGGGGGATAGGGGGATAACAATGGATATCTTTAAAGCTTTATTTTCCTAATTGCACAAAGGAAATGCAATACCGTGAGCAACTATCCTCAAATGAGCAATACCATTCGAGTGCCTTTTTATAAAAAAACAAATTGATAGCCTTGTTTAAGGATGTAGACGTAATGTAAATAATTATATTTTTATATGACAGAATGTGCTCTGAAACAAAATGAAATGTTATCTATTGCAATGTCTATAGGAATCTTGAAAAAGTGAAGCTAATTGTCTTATATTGTTTTCTAGAATTAATTTTTGTACAATAAACATTTTGGAGTAATATTTATGCAGTCTGTCACATTAGATCAAGCTAAGACTCTTGAACAAACTATATTCTATAGTCATATACATAACTGCAGCTCCTGTGTCTCCTGTGAATGAGAAATCCTAAATCGTTTATTGGAGGACTGCTGAGAATATAGATTTACTCTGTGTGGCCAAAAAATAATCAGTAAAGGGCTGAAGTTAAAGAAATCTGGCTAATTTACTCATTGCTTAGAAAACTGCTTTGAACAGTAAGCTTTGATTTTTCTCTGTTCTTTGGAGGAAAGATGGTAGAATATAAATAAAATGATCACCAAATCTTACATTCCTTCCTCAAAATCACTGAATTAATCAGAAATATAGTATAAAAAGCAATGTACATCTTTGGTCTTCAAGAAAAAGTATAGACCTCGCTCTACATTGGTCAATCGATGAAGGGAAAGCTTGGCTTCCTTCCAACCATGGAAAGTATTGGTATCTAGTAGAATCTCCTTACCACAGGGAGGCAATGGTCTTCAATTATTCCAGCAGCCGCCTCCCAAATTATATAGTTCAACAAAAGTCCCATTCCATCCAAACAGGTGTTCACTTAAAAACAGGAGGTTGCAGAGGGAAAGGAGGAATTTTAAGCATTGCTTGCATTCAGGCGGAAGAACTGTGTGTACTTGTGTGTGTGTTAACTGAACCACACAGCAATTGGTAAAAATGTTTACCAAACCATCTTCATGGAACCAATAAGATTCCAATGTAAATGTACATCCAACTTTTTTTCTGTATTTGGTTCTGTCGTTAGACTGAAACGCTGACTATTTGATATGGAAAAGACTAACCATTCAATTCCCTATTTTAGAATTCTATAGTCTTCTTTTTAAAAAACATAGTTTTTACTTACCACGTTAAAATGTGTGTTTCTTTCTAGTTGAGAAAATTTATTTTTAGCAACTCTAGGTACTCTGATTAAAGGGCAATATTTGTGCAATACCTGAGAAATAGTAACAGTGATTTCAGTGGGTTTGCAGTAGATCAGGAGTGTCAAACTCGCATTGTCACGGTGGCATCATGTCAGAGGTGATATTCAGCAGGTTCTGACCAGTTCTGGAGAACCAGTAGCAGAAATTTTGAGTAGTTTGGAGAACCGGTGGTAACCTTTCCTCAGGAGTGGTGAGCAAATGGAGATTTTACAATATCCTTCCTCTGGAGTGGGGAAGGAATAGAGATTTTACAGTATCCTGCCATGCCCACCAAGCCACAACCACAGAACCGGTAGTAAAAAAATTTGAATCCCACCACTGCATCATGTGACATATTGCAACTTTTTTCCCTTTTGCTAAACGGCGTGGACATGGCCAGCGTGTGACACATCCGGCCACGGGCCATGACTTAGGCAGCCCTGCAGTAGATCAATGTTTTTTAACCTTGACCATTTTAAGATGGATGAACACCAACTCCCAGAAGGAGTTGGGTGTCCATCCTTCTCCAGCTAGGATGCAGTAGATGGTTAGAAAGATATTCTGATCTTTCAAAGTGAATGAAATGATAACAGTGCTGTAATCTGACCAGGAAATGAGACTGAGTTGTCTCTTATCTATGGTATGCATGTTTCTAGTACTGAGGATGAAGCATTACTGTACTGTAACATCAGACTTTCCCAATTAGGTATCTTACAGATATGTTGGATTTCAATGTTCAGCCATCTGCTAAGTGGAATTATGAGAACCAGCATCCAATACCAGATTGGGAAAAATTGATACGATTTGTACTTTTCGTGTGCCTGCTATGTGAAATCCCATGGACAAGCACTCTATAAATCACTATAGTAGTATTCCTGATTAAATCACTGGAATGATCTGCACTGTATGATGTAACCAACACTTGAGTTATTTTTAATTACCTGATTTCAGAGGAAGTGGTTTAAGCCTAACTTTCCTCTTTAAAGCAGTAAGCCATAAGCATGAGCAATCGGGGTTTTTTTTCTTTACTTTTGGTTTTGTTGTGTCTTTTGTGCACATTTCTTTTGTACATAAAGGATTGGTTGGTTCATTTTTTGCATAAATTGTTAAGTCAGGGTAGGGATGAACTTAGTCCTAAAACAGCAGCATGTCAGAAATTGCACTTGAAATTATTGGCAGAGCTCGAAGAAAGCAATATGCCCAGGAGAAAAAACAAATTTGATGTAAATTACATTAGATTAGATTTATGAAATATTGGTTATATAATTACTCCAGTATTTTAAGTATATTCTCCTCTTCTGACCCATTAAAACTTACATGAGGCACAGCAAAAAAAAAATAGGGCAGACTCTGAAGGAAAATACAAATACTGTATTCCAGAAAGTTTACATTTCAATTCGAAGCAGATCCAACCAGCAGAGCTTGGTTGGCAATGGATTACATGAATTGTAACCTAAATGTTTTGGAAGATATCACATTGTCTTCCTCTGGGCCATAGGCTGTACCTTTGATTTAAGTGACTTTTACAAAAACCTTACAATGTAGACCATTATTATGGGGTTTAAGATGATATAAAACAGTGTTGGAACTGAACATTGTTTGTAGTAATGGATGTGCTTAACTGATAGGATGCACAACTGGGAAAATCAGTGGAACTACCAATAATCTATTAGTTCCAGGTGTATTTCCCAATAGAATGTATCCTGGATATGTTGCTGTCATCAGGCAG
>JAOYMU010000292.1:32021213-32033705 GCA_025802295.1 Psammodynastes pulverulentus | reverse complement strand
CACACACACACACACACACACACACACACATATATATATATATATATATACACACACACACACACACACACACACACACACACACACATTTCAGTCAGATGCATTTGGTATAGCCTAAATAAAGTAGGATAAACAATTTCAGGAACTTTAATTGCCTAATAGGCCTTAGTATGAACTGATTTGGATGTAACCTACTGAAACAAAAGAATGCTAAATTGAATTAATTGGCCTTCAGATGAAGTTCTTACATAAACCGCATCAACAGAGTTAATAATGTTAGAGTCAGGTCTTGATTAATGTGCCAATAGTCAAAATTTATTTTACTAGGTTAATTATTGAGAAGATTCCTTAATTTAAAATAAAGCTGTCATTCCGTCAGCTACAAATGTAGTCGTTACATGGTATATTTTTTTATCTAATCAGATATTTAAAATCTAACACTGTCAATTACTTCGTGGCATCCTTTTGATGACTTCAAGAAATGGCATTAACAAACAAAATATTTTTAGGCGGTGAACACATTCATATAAGTAACTGGACTAATTGAGCCTAAGGTCGAGCAGCATTTTAAAGAGCAGGAGTGCCACCATGTGGATATGAAGAAGCCAAATATACTTTTTATGTTCTAGTTCAAATGTGCATTTCTCAAAAAGGCTTTCACAACTGATGACCGATTGAGCCATGTATCTATTCACTTGCTACTACTGAACAGCAATTCAGGCAGGGAGTTTTGGGAGCCCTAGGCACAGCTAGGATGCTGATTGAGTCTTAGGTAGGCCAATGGTCTGGAAAAAAAAAGGACTTATGTTAGTTATTCTCTGCTTGAAAAGTCACATATATTTGTAGTGGTGGGTTACTCTGGTTCAGACTGATTCTAGCAACTGGTAGTTCCAGTGAACAGTTGGCCCTGCCCACCGGCCCCTGCCCTTTCCTGTCCTATATTTCCCTGTTTTTTAGATCAGCTGATTCATGCGGCCCAGCAGATTGCCACGCCTTAGCTGTTTCACTCACCAGCGCTAACATAGAAAGTAAGGGTTTTTTAGATTAAAATGGGGGGTGAACCGGTTGTTACAGCTCCACTGTATATTTGCATTAACAAAGTGTCAAATGACAGTGGCATTCATGCAATAGGGTCCGTATAATCATGGACTGCTGCTATTCCAACTTTTGTGTTTCTTTCAGCTGCCTGTTTAGCTTTTATTTATTTATTTTTATTTTACTTAGTTTGTCAAGCATGTATGAGAAAATAAGTATAAGTATGAACATAACATATAAACATATAAGTATAAACAGGTATAAGTATATACATAATAAATGAATACTCCTGGCTCACAATGTGGCATACCTATTGATGTCACATGTACTATAATGTATAGCCTCTCATAACTGTAGTTGGCCTGCATGTGCTACATCATATGACCATCTGGGACAGAGAGCTTCTTCAAAATCTACCACTTTCTCTCACTCAAAAAAAAAATAATATGCTTTGAGAATTAAATGGATGCTAGCAGGTGCTTCACAAACCATTTTCCAGAAAACATTTACATATAACTAATAAGCAATGAAACCAGTAAGACAAGTTAAAACCATTTTTGATGTATGAACAAAGGCACACAGAAATGGAGAACTAACAAGTACAACACTTATAATCAAATGTTTTAAACAGTTTGCTTTATGCATCTATTTAATTAATGTGCATACAATCACTAGGATCCTCAGGACATCAATGGATATAAAGAAATTATGGTTTTGCTTTTGTTCTGTTTTATTTTTGTGGACTTCCTCCAGCAAAGCAGAAGCCCATTTTAACCATTTTCTGTCTTTGCCTGCTTAGTTTGGTGCTATCACAGGGGAGGCACTAAAACATGCTCTAAGCTTTGTTCCTTGCTCATGCTGTGCAAGACAACTGAGAACTTCTCCAGGCACAGCAGGAGCAAATTTAGATATGTACCTACTTTAACTGAACAATTCCAACTGAGTCCTGTTAGTACCTAAATTAAAGTTAAATTATTCAGAGTAACTGGGAAGTTTATTTTCTTGAGAAACCCGACCCAATGAAATTATTAATTTTATTCATGATGGATGTTATCCATATTATTTTATATTCCTAAAAGGGCAATGTAGCACATATATTAAGAAAACCTGAATTAAAAAAAAAAACAATTGTCAACATCATTCTACTCTCCCCCAAACTTGGTCAATGATACATATCATCCCTTAATTATATGATCACTGAGGCATGTTCAATGCAGAATCAGTATGGATAGCTTGCATTTAGAATATTTAGCTAGGATAGAATTTCTGTGAAAAGTAAAACTCAGTTTATAATATTATGTCTCAAATTGGACAGTTACTTAACGCTGAATGCAATTCTGATCAATGGCCATAATAAAGATGTTCTGTTCTATCAACCAGATAGATCGAACTCTTCTTAAGGCTGGTTGCACTTCTACTGTAGAACAGGTTCTTGCTTCATTTTTTCTCTCTGCTCTTTACTTTCTGAGCATCTTATTTCAAAAACAAATCTGTAAGTAAGGAATAATCCTTTTCAGGGTTTTCTTTCTAAAATAAAATGACAACAAGACTGCATAGAGAAAAGATGTGACTCTTGGAGTGCTCTACTAAGAGGAAGAAAATCATTAATGCAGATATGATGAAATTATTTATTTATTTTGTAACAAATTTCCTGCTTGGTGGTATTGGAGTTGACTGTTTACCTGCTGCTCACTAACAAAGAGACAAGGTACTGCACGTTCTGTGTTGTAGTGACTAACAAGCCATCTTGTCTAGGCTTGAGTGTTCATACCTGCATACTTTGAGCTCTCTCAATTCCCCTGCCCCATATCCGAGCATTCTAGAGGTTCTTGGGGAAACAGGATACCAACTGGATAACCAGCAGGAAACAAAGCCTCCTCAGAAGAGAGGAGCCTCAGGCTGTCTAATTACAAGTCCCTGCACTGCTTGAAGTTACTCAGCTGACATGCCCGAACTGTGCAAAGACCTTCAAGTGAACTATTATACAAAGCTCAATGTATCACATGGTTGTAGAGCAGCTGCTAAGTCTCATTGTAATGAGGCACAGAGCTGATAAGTCACATACCCTCCTATTAATGGGAGGAGGGAATCTCCTTTCTTGGGTTGTAGTGCTGTAGTCTAAGGATGATATTCAGGAAATGGAGAGGAAGTGGACATTAGAACAGGAGAAGTAAATTGTTTAAGCAAAGATCTAAAAAAGAATCTTACCTTATTTTTCTTCCTCCAGTGGCATTGTAATAGGCACCACACTTCTTTCAGAAACAACCCAAAGGGGGGGGGGGGGAAGTATTAATGTAAACGAATGGAAACCAAATTGGTAATTTAGATATTTTATTCTACCAAGTTAGTTAAAACAATAATATCTACAGAGTGCATTAGGAAAGCAGTGTAAATGATATTTGATGGCAAAGACAACAGCCTTAATGTAACCTCTTAAGTGTTACTAAGAACAAAGCCTATGATTTCCTTCAAAGAAGCTAAGTAGTATTTTATAATTGTAGAAACCCAGGCATACTGTGATTAGATTTGTATTCCATCTTCCTTCCAAAACAGCCCTCAAAAGTAGCCAACAATTCTTTCACTATCTTTGACCTTCTTTCTCACTGAGATTTTGCTCTCTTGCTGAGATTCAGCATCAAGTGATTTCTCTTTGTGTAGTCAACAAAGTATTCTTTATCCATAGATGGAAATATATTTTTTCTGAATTATAGATTTACAATTTGCAAGTGATAGACCTAATGCACATGTTTTCAAAAATTAGGACTGTCTTCAAACACCTGCTGCCAAGACTTTCTAGTCACTACAAAAAATAGTCAACCCTCTCTGGCCTATTTTGTTGTTAAATGTATAATGAGACACACAATCCATAGTTTCAAGTACAAGCATACAGTTCCAAGACCATTTTCGCAATATAAAGCTCAAGTAATGTATTGTTTTAGGTTAGCAAATGGAATGGAAAATGTGGCTGATAAATAGCATAGATGTAAAGTGTTTGCTAAACCCTTGGCAAATTTACTATTTCTCCCCTATTCCCACTGCAAAAGATTCTGAACATACTCCTAACCTTTAAGAAACATTCATTCATCTTTTCAAGAATGGAGGAAGGAAAAGCGCTATAGCTCAGTGGTGGCATTTCTGGGTTCTTCCAATCAGCTGTGTTAAAGTGCTATCCAACTGCTGTTGACTAAAGAAAAATACTGCTCACATAAATTGAGCTGACCCCTATGTCAATCCCTATTCTGCAACAGAAATGAGGCTGGCAAAAAGTACTGTCTTTATAAGTCTGTTGCAGGCCAAATTTAAAAAGAAAAAAAAAAGCTGGGTGGATTTTGTTTTTTCTTCCATGTGCTGTACAGAAAAGCTACAAATCACTCTCCCTCACATGGAATAAGGTAGACTTGGCTGAGTGTGGGTATGTGTTTAGTGTAGCAAGTCCATCCATCTATCAAATAAGAAATGCCACATGTGCAGAAGGTGCAAGAAATGATTTACTCCTCTGCTCTTGTTGAGTACAACTGTTCCTCTGCACCTATGACCTCTCAGCCTCTGGATTTAGCATGTGTAAAACCCAAGTTCAAAAAAAAAAAAAGCAAGGAGTGGGGCTGCAAAATGAACTGTACAGTGTGGACAGTACTCTCAAATAATTCCCACAGTCAGCATTGCAAAGGAATGGAGGTTCTGATAGTGAAGGTGAAGGAGTCCAGTTGTGATTTTATGCCAAGCAGCACCCCAAAATAGCTAGAAAGCTTGGAGAATATGCCATTATGATAGGCTTGTGCTGACCATCATCACCTTGTCATTAATACCATCAAAGCCAGAATGGAGGAGGCAAACAAGTGCAGAACCCAGATCTCACCTAAATAATTAAAGCATTTAAGCCATGTGAAATTCCAGAAGAAAACCCCCTACTGCTCTATTATTTTGAGCATTTTCTAGACCAGGGTTTGTTGATATGTCAACTTGAACATTTTCTAGGCCAGAGTTCATTAAAGTGGTCAATACTGACTCCCAAGTATAAATGGGTTTATCCAAGGATCAATGCTATTGGTGTTATTCATATTCATTAATGTTGTACTTATTAAATTATTTTCATAGAATAAATGTTTAGAGGTCAATGAACTATCTGAAACATCATGACAGAGTTGAGGAGCTGAAGAGTTTGGGCCCTGGTCTAGGTGGTCTCAATAAATAAAACCTGTAATACAGCCAGAATCTCACTCTTTTTTCCTTTGTAAAACAGCATCATACAACTATAATGGTCTCTCAAAAGAGTTTAGTTTTATTTTTTAAACACAGATCCAGCATTCTTTCAAAAGCATTGAACCCATGCCTAAAATGGATTTCAAAGCCATGATCCTCTCTTCCACCACCCTACATACTGTATATTATGCCCTGTTGATTGTTTATTTATGAAGAGGAAACGTACTGCTGAAGGGATTCCTAATACGTTTTCTAAAACTAATTATTGGTGGGTAATCCCTCCTATACCTTTTACAAATGCTAGAAGAGGTACTGCAGCTACCCAGCTGTTCAAATAGGGTTAAGAATAGACCATTCAAGAGATTTATCATATCAAGCATCATACAACTATATAAATATATTTGTCAAATGTGTTTTATGATTATGTTCTGCCATTATTTCTCAATTATTCATAGTAAGAGGCATATTAATCAATACACCAACAGTTATGTAATTCTAAGTGATGTAATTCTAAGTCAGTGCTGTGTTGGTTATGCATGTGAATAAATTTAGTCCATTATATAGTTATAATGCAATTGAATGGCCTATGTCAGTGATGCTGAACCTTTTTGGCACCGAGTGCCCAAACCAGAATGCATGTGCATGTGCACGTGCTGGAATCCTGGAAAACCAAAGACCAGCTTGCTGGTGCGCACATGCCTGTTTTTGGCCATTTTGGGGAGTGTTTTTGGCCATTTTCAGGCCATTTCTTGGGCTGTTTTTGTCCTGAAAATGGTCCCAAAAACAGCCTGTTTTTTTCCAGATTATTTTTTGGGCCAAAAACGGCCTGAAAGTGGCCTGGGTTTTTTGGCCTATTTTTTGGGCATTTTCCAGCGCCCGCAAAGACCAGCTGGCCAGAAACCAGAAGAGCAGCCGGTGACGCTTCATGTGCCTACTGAGAGGGCTCTGCATGCCACCTCTGGCACTTGTGCCATAGGTTCACCATCACGGGCCTATATGAATGTATAATAGTCTAATTTCTGAAGAAGTAACTTTCTTTTCTCCCACTCACACCCACATTTCTAATGCAAAAAGAAATGCATCAATCATCTACACACCTGAAATTGCAGAAGCAGCAAAAAAAATCATGTTTTATTTATTAAGTCTAGTAATTGTTGGAAAAATTCAAGCAAGGATGTCTTACATTCAAATCCCTGAAGTCCAAGAAAGAGATGAGAAATATTGTAAAGAAGTTTTATAGTATTAAAGTTAATCTATTCTATAAGATTATAAAGATTGGCAAGCGTATTAATTGCTAGTCCAGGAAAATTGCAATAGCTGAGAAGGCAATTCTGAAAGTAGCATAAATTAAAAACAATAGAATATTGAAGAAATTATTGAAAATGATAGAAAATAGGCCATGAGATGCAGAGGAAATGTCACAATATGAGTGGGAAAGTAAATTGTATGTGGTCCCTCAGTCACACTTAAAAAAACCCATCATTTCTCAAACAAACTTGATTTTCCACATTGAGATTTTAAAAAAACAGCATAAGACAAATGTCTACAAGACTTCTGGATATCATGCAAATTAGCATTAGCCAACATTCTGTCTGGGTCACATATCCTCATCACATCCTTATGCAAAATTGAAATTTGTCTTCTACTGGAGATGATTTCTGAGTTTAATTTTTGTACTGTTGCATTCTATTTACTTCTTAGTGCTTGTTTTAATCTTGAAGATCCAGAGGAATAAAACTTTGGTTCTGATAGTAACACCATATGGGACCAGCTGTTTGGGGTTAGATAGTGTGCTAATCATGAAATGAATTACATCTTCCTTTAAATGGAACAGCTTTTATATTTTGCTCTTAAACCTGAAGTCAAGTCAGTACAAAATGATAATAAACATGTCTGGAGAGATATCTCTAGCCCAAAGCAAGAGTCATTGTCCATGAACTCTGTTCCTATTCAGTTTCCATTTCCTAAGACAGAATGTTGGCAACCTTAAAGGAATGGCTTTAATGCAAAAGGGGGGGAAAGTTTTCAACAGCATTTGCTTTTGCAAAAATTATGAGATTTCAACTATGTAAAACCATAATAAATAAACGGAAAAAGTGCATTCGTTGCTCTGTATATTTTACAACAAAAAACAGCGACCTTATAACAGAAGTAAATACTGTGAGCAGAGTCCCTTCACTCCCTTGGTTTTTGAATATAATGCCACAGGGTTCAGAAGGACTTAGCACTGAAGGAAATAAAAGGCTCTATAGTCATTTTGTATCCACTTTTAGCTCCATTGAATGTAAATTACTAGTGCATTAAAAGAGAGAAAGGATTTCATGATGGGAAAGTTTAAGAGATGCTACACCTATCAAGATACAGAATTAATTCATAGATGTTCATATAACTGAAATGTTTTGCCTGCCCATTATAAGAAAGAAGCATTTTTAGTAACCTTAAGTCAGTGTTGACTGTTGCTGATTGCCTGGACTAGTCCCTGTGTTTCCCTTGCAAGGTTGTTTTCCATTGCCTCCTTCCTAGGTGAGATTGACTGACCCAAGATCATCCAGCTCACGTCATGCCTAAAGCAGGACTGGAACTTGCAGTCCCCTGTGCACTGTATATACTATATATGAGTATATATATTATGAGCCTAGGTGGTGCAGAGGTTAGAGTGCAGTAATTGCAGGCTACTAGCTGCCTGCAATTTGGCAGATCAAATCTCACCAGGCTCAAGGTTGTCTCAGCCTTCTGAGGTGGGTAAAATGAGGACCCAGATTGTTGGGGAAAATATGCTGACTCTGTAAAACCACTTAGACAGGGCTGTAAAGCACTCTAAAGCAATACATAAGTCTAATTGCTATTGCTATTAAGTAGTTTTGAGTGGCTAATAAAAGGCCAGGTATGGACCCACACCCAATCATAAATTAACATTGCCCACTGATTCTCTAAAGCAGGGGTCTCCAAAATTGGAATTTTAAGAATAGTGGACTTTAACTCCGAGAATTTCCCATAAGTCCACAAGTCTTGCAGTTGCTAAGTTTGGAGACTCCCTGCTCCAAAGCAGAGTTGATAAAACTATGTATTCCAAAATAAATACATTCACTCACAGAACCTACCCTAAAAATGATGATCCTATCTGAAAGAAACAATCAGAACAAAAAATTCTCTCTAAAGTAAAATCTTGCTTAGAAGGACATTAAAAATAATAATCTTTTAAAAATGATTTTATTAGATCACTACCCTTATATATTATCTTTCAGATGATTGTATTCTATTTGAATTGCATTTTCTAGTTTTATTTTTTCTTTACAAAAAGAAGTAAATTGATTTGTTTTTATACAGGTAGGATATTAATTTAAATCCATCAATATAGCAGAGAGTTTTCAGAATATAGTGTATATAAAAAGTCTACATACCCTTGTTAAAATGCTTGGTTTTTGAGATGTAAAAAAAACCAGACTAAGATAGCAATAGCACTTAGACCACAGGTGTCAAACTCAAGGCCCGCGGGCCAAATGTGGCCCCCCATGTCCTTTTATGTGGCCCACGAGAGCTGCAAAGTTCCGATTGTCTTTAGAACATTGGGTTACATTTATACTGGCTTACAGTTACATGTGGCCCTTTGAGGGCAACCATTACGCTGATGTAGCCCTCGGTGAAAATGAGTTTGACACCCCTGACTTAAACTTATGTACCGCTTCATAGTGCTTTACAGCCCTCTCTAAATGGTTTACAGAGTCCGCATATTTCCCCCAACAATTTGGGTCCTCATTTTACCCACCTCGGAAGGATGGAAGGCTGAGCCAACCTTGAGCCGGTGAGATTTGAATTGCTGAACTGCAGCTTGCAGTCAGCTAAAGTAGCCTACAATACTGCACTCTACCCACTGCGCCATCTCAGCTCTTATCAAAGATAAATGATTTCATAATTTTATTTTTTATTTTTTTTAAAAGAGTTTATTAGTGTTTTCTCAGTATAAAAAGACAAAAACATACATATAAGACAAACAAACATATAAAGACAAAAATATACTTGAAAATCATATAAATCTATGTTATGCAATAAAACTGTGATAATCCTATTTTAAAAATTCTATAGTGGTAATTCATTTCAGTTGTCGTTATATTTTCAATATTTTCATTGCATTGGAAATTTTAAATAAAAAATACATCTTAAGATCCACACAGTAACTCTTTGGTTCGCACATGTTGGTTTTGCATGCGGGAGCAGGATAATCAGAGGCCTAGTTTTCTCTCCTCAGCCTCCAGCTGAATTAGTCTCTAAGCAGCAGAGCAGTTGCCTCAAAGTCTGTTTCTGTTTAGTGTCGGTTGAGAAGAGGTGGGAAGGAGGAAGGACCCTCCTTCAGCCCTAGGGAAGAAGATGGAGGGCAGCCATCCAGGTAAGAAGGAGATGGGTACAAAGATGGGGACCGTCAGAGGAAAGAATCCAGAGCCATCAGGGGAGGCTGTAGTGTCAGGATATCTAGCAGAAGTAACTCCATTTTTAGAACAAAAGGAGTAGAAACCCCATTTGAACAAGGAGGATCACAGACTGACTCCCCCATTTTTTTCTTTTTTATTGTAATATTGTAAATCATTCTATCAGTTATTTTCAGAATATTTAACAGAAGTAATGCCCATTGGTAGAACAGAAGGAGTGTTATGTTTGAGAGGAATAATAATATTGACTGTAACTGTAGTAACAAAGGTTGGAAGCCACTTTAATTATTTTTTCTTTTAAGTGTACTGTTCCCAATACTTTTTTTCTCTTCCTTTCTTCTTTTATGTATTACTTATTTTTCTTTTACTCAAGGGAAATTTCTCAATAAAAATTATTTAAAAAACAAAACAAAACCCAGAAAGAGTAGAAACCCCATTTTGAGCGAAGTGGAAGGATCATATATTGTAAATTTCTTTTTTTCCTCATTCCCTCCCCTCCCCCCTTTATTATAACATTGTAAATCATGATGCATGGTACTATTTCAAGGGATATTTCAATGCTGTCAGGTTTATATTTTTATTTACTTCATAAAACCTTTTAGTATTTCAAACATTAAATATTTACTTATTTTATTATTAACAAGCATAAAGTATTAAGATTTATTTTTTTTTTTAAAGGGTCCCAACTGATCCTTGAGCCCAGCTTTATTAACAGGGTCTTATCACTTGGGATATGTGGGGCAGGCCTCTAAAAACTGTAAGAGATTCTTGGTAACAATCATTAAAACCCCATCCAAAGTCTCTCTTGATGTCACACTCCATCCTTTTTGATATTCTGGAATATCCAGACCTGGTTATCGGGCCTGGGGCTCCCAGGTAAGCAGAGACATATTTAGATGGCTCCATTGTTGGGCTGGCTATTTTTATTCCCAGTGTGCCCATGGTTTGTATCTCTGTTTTTGTAATATTTAATGTGATTTTTATATTTTTAATATCTATGGTTTTTTTACATGTAGTTTTACCTGAAGTTTGTTTTATGCCACCCAGAGTTGCTTTTGGTGAGACGGGTGGCGATATAAATTTGATTAATAAATAGTATAAATACATCAATACATAAATAAATGGCTTTGATTCAAAGAGAAAACTTCATTTCTTAAAACTTCAAACTGTGGCATGGATGCCATGCTAAAATGCAAATATCTCCTTTGTTAAAATGCTAATCATAAAGTATACAAATTCTCCATAACAATAAAAGAAAGAAGGAAGTATGTCAGCTAGGAAATAGATCACATTTCCAAGTAAGGACGTGCCAACTAGTAACCACAGGCTAAAAAGATAAAAGATAATAAATACAGGGGATGTATGGTAGTATTCCTGTGCAACCATTGCCCAATCTTGCTTACTTGCTATTCTGGGGCTCTTAATAAAGAAAAAATATGATTCTCCACAAGTGTCATTTGGCATTTTATTTCCTGGCTTGGAACTGAACACCGGGAAGGGTTTTTGATTTCCTTCTAATAGCAGTAAGGAGAAAGGAGGGGCTCCTCACAAGATGTGGTAAAATTCTGCACAGTGGAATTTCCACCCCATCTCATCTATTTTATCACATTTCCCCCCTCTTCTCAGCCAGTTTTTTTTCCCTTTTGAAAAAATTGCGGTTTGCCGTTAGTGAGGAACATTTGGCAGATGAGCTGTGGTTTTTCTTTTTCCCCAGCTGCTCAATCCAAAAGGAAGGGAAACGATGGTTAAATAGGGCAATGGAAGAAGTAGCTGCTACATTGGTTCATTTTTCTCTTGCCAGGAGTGCGCGTTTAGCTTTTAAGATTTAGAATTTCCTGCTGAATTTAAATTGAGCCTTCCAAAATATTAAGTACTAAAACCAAGAAAAATAAGTGTTATCCAGCATTATGCTTATGACAGGACAGTGTATTTTTTGATTGGTTAGATTTATATCCTTAGGGATTCAAAGTGGCATACATAGTGCTCCCTCTTAGGGGGTTGTACTAGATGACCTCCAGGGTCCCTTCCAACCCTGTTATTCTATGACTCTATCTCTGCACACACAAAAACACAGACAGATTAGGCTGAGTGTTACCCAGTAAGCTTCTGTGGATGGGGAGGCTTGAATCTGCTTCCTGCTGCTTGTTTTTTACCTTACATGGGGAAATTATGTATAGCAAAACTTGGTTTTGCTTCCCTGAAAGAAATTAACTATGAATATTTGCTCTTTCGGAATGCTGTCTAAAACTGGACTTTTGTGGGAGGTCCCTGAGTCCATCCTTGTTAGTAAATTTGTTTCCAAGTGGAGAAAAAAAAAGATGTAGCCAAGGATTTAGCCTATTGCGATCTTTTAGTCCAATTTTTAATTGTGCGTGGCTCTCAGTTTGATCCTACTGGATACAGTAGAGTAGAGTAGAGTAGATAATGAAAGCTTAGTCTATAAATCCTTTTCTACTCTATGCAATATTCTATATTAATATTTAATAGAAACTACAGAATATTTCATGACACATTTTATACTATTAATAATATGAATGTAAATATTATTCTAGTATTCTATCAATTCATCTCAGAAAGCCCTCAATTCTGAAGGATACATTGGAGGGAAGATACAATAATTTTCTATTCAACTGTATTTTTTTATTTATAATCAAACTTCTATACCGCCCCATCTCCGCAAACTCGGGGCGGTTCACAACAAGGTAAAAACAAAACAACTAGACAAATACAATCAAAATATAATACAACTTAAAATTTATACTAATCCCTATTTAAAACCCTAGCTAAAAACTCCTGGTCACCCCAGGCCGGCCTGCCGGAAGAGCCAGGTCTT
>JAOYMU010000292.1:31897011-31913619 GCA_025802295.1 Psammodynastes pulverulentus | reverse complement strand
TTTATTTGATTTTTTGTGTTGTTTTATTTTTTGTTTTGTCTTTCTGTGTTTTTTTTATTTTTTATAATAAATAAAATTATTTAAAAAAAAAAAAAAAAAAAAAAAAAATAAAATATCCATAAATATGGGAGAGTCTTCTTCTTTAGGCTCCACATATATGTGCCAGATGTATTTGGCCCATCTTTTTCCAAAAACCACCACTTTGAATTTAGGAGGTTTTTTTAAATGTTCAAAGAATTAGAGGCACAATAGGTGTCAAATTTTCCTATCAACCTTCTCAGTTCTACTTGGGAGTACACTATCAGAACAAGGATGTTGGTGTCTATTGTATCTTTGACATGTGAAGATCAATATAATGGAGGAAACCTGAGATGTTATTGACATAAATGTAAAATAACATTGGGGCCAAGATGCATCTTTGACCAACATCTTTATAAGTGGGTATTTTTTAGCAAAATGAAGAGAAGGGTTGGGAAACATGATAACTGTCTTCCAGTGCTTGAGGGGCCATCACAGACTAACTTATTCTCTAAGGTGCCAGAGGGCAGAACAAGAAGTAAAGGTGAAAGTTTGTTAAACAGAGATCCAACCTAGAAGTAAGGATACATTTTCTGACAGGGAGAACATTTAATCAATGAAATAGCTTGCTTCCCAAGGTTGTGGGTGCTCCATTACTATTTTCAAAAATAGACTGGACAAGTTGATTGAAGTAAAGCTCCTGCCTTCAGAAGGGGGTTGGACTAGAAGACTTCCAAGGTCTCTTCCAGCCTATGATTCTGTATTCTATATATTTAATTATTAAATTTATGTAGCTGCCCATTTCATGAATATGACTCTGAGCAGGACACAATAAAAACAGAACGATTAAACTCATCTTCAATAATCATTAAGGCAATAATCATTTTAAAAATAAAACATATATACAAGACCCAGTGGTGAGATTCAAATAATTTAACAACTGGTTCTCTGCCTGGATCCTGGGTGCTGTGCTGCAATGGAGAAATGGGAAATGGAAAGGCCAGTGCAAGAGAAGGAGGAAGAGCAGGGAGAAGAAAGAGGGAAAGCAGCCTCCTTCCCTTGCACTAGCTGCTCCATTTCCCATTTCTCCATTGCAGCGCAGCACTGTAGAGCTTGCCTCACTGCCCCACTGCCCAGATCCCATTGCTTCCCCTCTCTATCATGTGCAGGGAAACAAAAGTTTGTGGGACTAAAAAAAAAAACTTTGCGAGAACTTATTTTTTTGTGAGAAGTTGGAATTGATTGATTGATTGATTGATTGATTGATTGATTGAACTTTGTTTTAGTCCCACAAACTTTTCTTTCTCTTCACACAACAGTGAGAAATGCAACAGAGAAATGTGACAGACTTGGAAATCAGGTTAGCAAAGAAATTGGTGCCAGGTACTGAAATGGGTCCATCTCTCTCCAGCAGCTGTCCAGGCCCACTAGAGGGAAGGCCAGCATCTACCAGCACTTAAACGCTGTGGCATTCCAGTTCTGGCCAGGAAGGGGCAGCCAGTATGGGCACTGCAGGCAAAATGCCTGCTCGCTTCAGCACTCTCCCAAACCCTTTGGTGCTCTGCTGGCACTTTGGCCCTGGGCTGCTGCCTTATGCGCAGGCCCTGCCTCACCCCTACTACCTGCTGTAACATAAGACATCCCCCCAAAATAAAACCTAATGGGTCTTTTCAAAAGACCTGGTGTTATTTTTGGGGAAACACAGTAGTTTTTGCCTGAGTGACGTGATCAAATGTGCTGTGTCTCCATTTGGTTTCCGTTGCTCCTCTCTTGGACTTTTGGGCAGGGTTTTTTCCCCCTGCCTGGAAGGAAGTTGAACGAAAACCAGACATGTTTTTAAAAACACGGATTTATCATAACTAGCTCGCCGAACTCAACAAAAAATTAGGTAGCGATTCTATTGAACTGGTGTGAACCGGCTGAATCCCACCACTGATAAGACCATGCGAGAATGTTTTTAAAATTCAGAATAGAAGTATATTGTGGACTACTAAGTGAGCTCAGCCTCTGATATTAACTATTTATTTAGCTAACACAGGAGTGGGGTTCTGCCAGTTCGGACCAGTTCGGGTGAACCTCTAGCTGCAAAGATTAGCTGGGAGCGCACCGGTTCATTCCAATGACCATGTGGGCCTGCCCACCCACCCCTGTGCTGTATTGACCTTTATCATCCCAGTTGATCAGCACGGATGAGCAGATTGCTGCTTCTCAGGTGTGTACTCCCCCAAAGTAACATAGCAGGTAAGGATTTTTTTTCATCCCTGTTCACATGCACGCGCAAAGTGCACAATCACTGAACTGGTTGTTATACCAGCAGCATCCCACCACTGAGCTAACACCACTGCCACTACTGAGCTAACACCACCACCACGCCACAAATAGATGAAGATAGGACACTTCCAGAGATGCAGCACACTACTAGTTCAAATAGCTATTCCATCCTTCCTTCCTTAAAATATTTTTCAGTAAGAATTTAAAAAAAAAAATAGAAAATTTGGAAAGATTGCAATAGAAGACATCGATGTAATTGCTATGTTAAAACATTCCAACATAACAGTAGCTTAGAAATCAAATAGCCTGAAGTGTAGACTCAAGACAGGAGAATATGCTGCATTAGGACAAGTTTGTTTTGGTTTGAAATGGGGCAGGAAAGATTCAAATTTTTACTTACAGAAGGTGAATCTATAACAAGAGGAAGGGTGATGATTCAAACAAAGAGTAAGTATTATGTAAACTTGAGCAAAACATACACTAATAAGTTACTAATAAGTAATATACACATTTGACTTATCTTTAAGAATTTATGAAGTTCAGCAATAGAATTCTCTGAAACCATTTTAAAACACAACAGGCCAACATAGTCATGAAAATAACACAAGGTACATTTAATGATATAAGAAGCCCAACAGAAAATTCCTTAAAATGTTTCATTGTGGAAAAATGAAAAAAATGATATACATTCTTTCAAGGAATGCAAAGTGGGTTCAGGAGGCATGGTATATGCCATTAAAATCAGGACATGTGATTTAATTATGGAGACACGCTCCACCAACAAAAGGGAATAAGCTATTTAAAAAAGTAAATATACAAATTATTTCTGCTTTAAATAAATAAAATAGGAACTATTTGTGTTCAAATCAGGATAAGATGGCTTTGGAATTGATCCAATTCCTGGCAACTTCAAGGGCATAGAATTTATCAAAAATATACCAGTACTAGATGCAGAACTGCACTTCTAAGAAATACTCTTAACCCTCCTACTAAGATTTCAACTTTTGGTAGCCCACAAATAGAAGTATATTTGTGGTTATACAGGTTATATTAAAAGAATAGTAGCAACTAAAGTTGTTATATAGAAAATATATTAAAAAATATGATACCAACTAAATAAGGTGGAGAAGATATAACCCTACAGAAGTTGCTTACTGTAGCAGTTCCCAACCTTTATGGCTTGGTGGCCCAATGGGGAGGGGAGAGAGAAGAACCAGCCTGTGCAAGTGGAGAGCCAACATGCACGTACCACTTGTGCAGGTTGAGCTGAATGCACACACCGTGCCAGTCAGCCACTCATGAAGCCTGGTTTCAAACAGGTTACAGTCCAGTGGTGAGCAGTGGATTGGGAACCCTGTTTACTGCAAGTTCCAGTATCTCTTCCTTTTGGTAAAACTGATAGACAGTGCTGAAACTGTAATTGCTGAGAATCAAACATTTACTGTAAGCCCACTATATCAGTCAGCATCAGTCACAAGGGCTAACTCAAATTTTTTACTGATATCTCTAATATTTGGCTCAGTTGTAACTCTGACTCATTTCATGTATTATATTTTTTAAATAAAAACCAAAATTTGCAATAACATTGACATATTGCAAAATTTGCATTAAATAATGATTCTATTTTAAAATGGAGAACCAGGAAATGAACTGTTAGCTAAGAAATGTTTTTTAAAGCTTACTTTAATCTCACTAAATTGTGTGGATTACTATGAGGTACAGATGCCTACCTTTGTGACTATATTCTGAAACTGACTATTATTTGTACTTGTTACTTTCTCTTATTGTTTTAAAATTATTCCCATGTGTGTATTTTTCCAAATTTGTAAAGATTCCCTAAGAAATTGAATAATATTTCTAGCAACAAATCAACCAAGATTTGAGCTTTAAATAAATGGACTAAATAAAAATAACTATTTGTAGACTGTAACTTATAGACTGTGAATATTAATTAAACTGTGTTTGCTGTAGCATTATTAAGTAGATGAATTAAGTGTGTCATTCTCCGGCTTTCTAGTTAACAATTTACATCAAGGTTTAGTTTGTTCTTTGCCACTGTAAATTTATGTAAAAGTCAGAAAGAAGAGAGGATGCATCTTCAGATAGAAATTCAGAATGTCAGAATCATCCAATTATGACATGAGTGAATAAGTATGAATTGTAACAGGCTTTCTGACTAATATTTCATCAAGAAAGCATACAGGAAGTCAGGCAAAGTCAGGAAGGACACTGCCCTGGTGCTTCCTTTCTATCACTTCAAAAATATCAACTCACAGACCTATTCAAGGAGCTCTTTGGCCAGACCACGAATTAGTACTTGGCCTTTGCCTTGTATTATGTTGCTGAAAAACAGAAAGAACAAGTGTAGTCTAATAATAATCATAGTAAACCATTGGTCTGGATGGAAAGCATTTCATGAATGGTTGTATCTGGGAACTTCAAAACTGAAGTGTTTTGAATTTGAATTTTCAATATTGATGGGGCGAAGCACAAACTATTCCAAGTCTCACACACACATTTGTTTTTAGTCAAATCATCCTAGCAGGTCGACTACTTCTACAGAGATGGACTGGAACCACTGATCGATCACAGCCATATGTGGCCCATTTGATTGATAGCAGGGAGACTTGCATCAGCTTCATTCCTAAATACCTTGTTATTCAAAACAAAAGATCAAATTGCATGAGTAACATGCAACATTTGTTAACCCTATGTAAACTAGTAGTATGAACTCCTGAGCTAATCCAGACTATATAGCCTCAAAACAAATATTTTAGCCATTCAGCTTGGAGGTTCCCAACATTAGTTCCTGTAACCAAATTAATCAGCCAAGTTTGCTTCCTCATATATTACCAAATTGGGATGATCAATGTTTTGAGCCAAACTGGTACTACAAAGGAGCTTCTTTGAGAGATTAGAAACATTCTCATAATTTGACCAAATTATATCTTTAAAATGTTTAGTCTCCTTTTTTCTGTAATAATCATAGCTACCATTTCACAAAGAGGCTAAGCTGGGTTTAGATCCCCTCTCACAGATGCTCTTAGGTTTTAAAAAAATAGTAATAACATCTGTGTTGAGAGTTTTCAATTCATTTAAATATGTACTTTGGAAATATTGCATGCATATATTGTCACTGTATCTATATCACAGACATAGTGGATAGAATAGTCATTTAAAATGCAATTCTTTTAATGTATAATTTTCTACAGCCTTTTTTTTTTACTGTGCTATTCTAATTGGTTTGCTCCAGCAAACCTCTTTTTACATTCTTTTGTACTTAATTTAAGAAGTGAAACAGCTTTTCCTGTTTCTCACATCAGGGCCATCTGGAAATATCTCTGGCTCCATGGTTCATTTTCATCTGTTTCTAGGAAGTTTGTCTCAATAGCATTGTGATTGCTTATCTGCATATTATAGTAAAACTCAAGGAGAGGCAATAATTTTAAATGTAATGCATTAGACCAGGGTGTCACATTCGCAGCCCGTGGGCCGGATGCGTCACGTGTTGGCCCCGCCCAGTTTAGCAAAGGGGGGAAAGTTCCAATACGTCACGTGATGTTGCCGTGACGATGTGAGTTTAACACTCCTGCATTAGACAGACAATTACTAAAAGTAACTTCCCTTTAATCGTGCAAATGAGAACTACCTTAAGACCTGACTTGTTAAAAAATAATTGGGTTCAACCGTTCTACTAAACTGACAAGTTGCAAAATATATATATATGAAGGAACATGTTGGCATCTGTTCTTGCTGTGGCAAACTTACTCAGATTTAGGAAGAACAAAAGTCCATTTTACAATTTACTCTAGAAAGGGAATTGTTTGATTTGTTTTTTTAGGGGCTCTCTCCTCCTTCTCTTCCTGCCTTCCAAGTTCTGCTTCTACTGAATCAGATTCAGAATCATAGTTAGCAAGCAGTTTACGTGGCTAATGATTCTTCATCAGGCAGAGATTAAATGAATTCATTTTTTTAAAAAGAGCATACAAAGTGAAAGTTTGACAAGATATTGCTATAAAATACAATTTGATATAAGAACTTCTAAAAGATCTCATTCTCTACCCCAGAAGTTAGGTTGGAGAAGTCATTCCCCCATGGAAAGAACAATAATAGGAGCTTCCCAGATGGCAGATTTTACTGCTGGTAAAACTGAATAAGAATAATATCATATGTTCTGGGGGAAGGGGGTGTTTGTCTCCCAGAAAGATTGCTTTGAGTTGTGGTTGTGGTCTGTTCCTCCTTCCCATTTCTTTCTTGTATGAGTGAAAAAATCTCAGAACTAATAGAATCCTACTGAAAAATCCATATTAAAATGGTCTGCAGACCATCATTATCTGGAAATCATGGGATAACCTTTTGGCAAAAGTGTTTATGAATAAATATTTCTGTCAGAAACATCCACCATCTTCTCATGCTCTGAAACTAAGGAACTTTCTGTTCTCTCCCCTGCAGCCTCCTCTCAATCGGCTCCTGCTCTCCCTGCCTGCCTGCCTATCATCTTGCTGTAATTGTTTCCAGATTTGTGTGGGAGGTCAGGGCCTGGGAGTGCTGCTTCATGCCAAGTTTATAAACAGAGCAGTGTTTCCAGATGGCCACTGGCTCCAGCCTGGCGAGCAGGTTGATTGGGACCAGAATAACAACAGGTGGAGGACAGACAATGAATTCCTTAACACTTATTTTATCCTTTCGGGTCTCCTTCCTCTTCCCCCTGCACACAGACACAATTCAACAGTCACCACAGTTATTACCAGCCTCACCAACAAGCTCAAATATATATTAGACAGGAAAGGGAATGGAGCATTTAAGGAAAACAAGCAACTTCATATATAAAAATAAAATAAAGGAACATGGAGATGAAGTCTTACTTATTTTACTGCCACAAATCACTTCTTGCTACTTTTTATTAAAAATGACAGAACATGTGTGAAGAGGGAGCCTAACTTCAAATATGTGAAATACGTCACACATAGACACAAGTCTGATGACATACTCGGATACATGGATGCTTCTTTAGCAAACACCTTCCAATCATTAACATATTCTACTCAGAAATATATTTATGTGTGGGAATCTAGAATCTTCTTAACACTGTTATTTCTTCCACGTTGATAAATTGGAGCTTTAAGTAATGTGCACAGAATTTTCTTGCATACTCCAATGGTCTCCTGAATATTGAGTCAGAGGCAAAACAGACAGACCATCAGCCTGAGGAGCCAGGAGGCAATCAGACACCTGCAGCAGCTCCAGGAGACGATGGGCAGATCTGCACTTTTTGCTGGGCCCATTGCCAGTAGGGGCCCCTCACCACTTCCTGAGTGCAAGAATGGATGACATCATCCTCCTACTCCCAACCCATTACAAATGTACTCCACACCATGTTTTCCAGCTTAAATTCAAAACTGCTGTTTTCTGGCCAAAGCCCTTTAGAGCAGATGATGTCTAGTGCTTTGTCCATTCTTACAACAGCCTCATACTTCTCTCCTCCAACAGCTGGTGTCTGCCCTAAACAACCATTTGATCCTGGGATACCAGGCTGCTAAGTTCTCTCTTCATTAGTAACTGCTGGCATGTGTGTGTTTATAATATTGCTACTGTCAGTTAATTATCCTTAGTATTAGAAGCTTATGCAGCTTTCCACCTTTACCTCTCCCAATAGGAAACCTTTCATTCTGCCAAGGCTGGATGAAGCATGGTCCCCAGGCTTTCCTACTTCTGCCCATAGTAATGCAAAGCTTCCTTCTTTTCACATTTATTTTATGAAACATATCTGCATTGCAAGGCAAGAGTATTGCTATTTTGCTTCCATGAAATTGACCAGTTTTTCCTTATTCTAAAATTTATATGGACCACAGAGGATGTTTGGTAGCAAAGAACCTGTTATTTTATAGGTTTGTTTAATGTACAAACTCAACAGTGCCACAATAAAGAGAAAAAGACCAAAAGGGTCTGTTTTAGTGTAAACAGAAATAATGTGAAAAAGTGGTTGCAGTTTTCCATCTGTGCAAACATCTGGGGGGGGGGAGAAAGACACAGGGACTAATGAGTGACAATATCTAAAAGAGCAAAGCTGGTACTTGCAGACAATCTGGCCAATGCTGCTCGCTTTTCCTGCAAGGATGGAAGGGTAAGAAGCAAGAATCAACCACTCAGGTCTTGTGATGGCCACAATCTATAGAATTATCTAAATGAATTAGTAGCTACCAGCAATATTTGTAATATCTCTCAGTCACAAGGTTTGCATTGTGACCATATCACATAGCTGCTATTTCACCTGAACCAGGGCTGTCAAACTCACGGCCTGCAGGCCAGATGCATCATGCGCTGGCCATGCTCATGCCCGGTTTAGTGAAGGGGGGAGTCCTGATACGTCATATGATGATGCCGTGACAAGGTGAATTTGACACTCCTGACCTAAACCAATTGTAGTCACTAAACAAGGACTACCTGTTGGCTACTCAAGCCATGCTAGTAGTTGAGGGTATGTAATAGCAACCTCAAGAAACTTATTCTTCCATTGGAACAAGTTTTCCTAATCCAGACTTATGTTTCTTTCATTCTTCTTTCTTTCCCTGCATGCAGGTTGACATTTGGACCGACATATGCAATTGTCTTCTGTCAAAATCCTGGAGTGGTATTGAACTGCTTAGGTTGGGAATATCAGTTATGCCAAGAAGCACTCGGTTTCAAAAGCATGAAATCCAAGGCAATGGGTCTATTGAAACTTTATTACTGTGAGGAAAAGAAGCAATGGGTTTAAATTGCTGTTGTTATAAAAGGTAACTACACTCTGACACTGAAAGAGGACAACCTTCCTTTTAATGTGGTTTCATTCTAGCTCACCATAAATATTGTAGTAGTATTGTGCTTGTGTCTGTAACAGATTTAAACAGATTTAACAGATAATCAGAGTTGGAGGGGACCTTGTTGGTCATCCAGTCCAACCCCCCCCCCAAGCCAGGAGACCCTACACCATTTCTGACAAATGGTAGTTCAATCAGAAGTGGTATTTGACCGGTTTGCACCGGTTCAGCTGAACCGGTAGCGGCAAAAGACTGCCGCTCAACCGAACTGGTCAAAAAATTATGGCTACCGGTTCAGCTGAACCGGTAGCTCAAACCCGCCTCTCTTATGCATACGCGCGCTTTCCCCACCCTTCTGCACATGCGCGCTGTGATCATCTGAGAGGATTCTTTGATCCTCTCAGCTGATCGGCACCCATTTTTTAGCTACTGGCTCGGCCGAACCGGTAGCTAAACAACATGCGCAGATCGTCGGAGAGGGTCGGTGAGGCCTCTCCGATCATCTGCACATGTTTTCCAGCTACTGGTTCGGCCAAATCGGTAGCTAAAAAATGGGTGCCGATCAGCTGAGAGGATCAAAGAATCCTCTCAGATGATCAGCGCTCGCATGTGCAGAAGGGTGGGAAAGTGCGCACGCGCAGAGAAATGTGTGCATGCACTTGTGCGCACGCGCACTTGTGCACAATCAGCAAACTGGTGGCAACACCGGGAGAAAACCACCACTGAGTCCAATCTCTTCTTGAAAGTCTCAAGTGATGATGCTCGCACAATGTCCGAAGGCAAGCTGTTCCATTGGTTAGTTGTTCTCACTGTCAGAAAGTTTCTCCCTTTTTTGAGGTTGAATCTCTCCTTGTTCAGTTTCCATCCATTATTCCTTGTCTGGCCTGCAGGTGCTTTAGAAAATAGCTTGACCCCTTCCTCTCTGGGGCAGCCCCTCAAATATTGGAACACTGATATCATGTCTCCCCTGGTCGAAAGGAGGAACAGAAAAGAATATATAGCCCAACCTCCATGGACCTTCAAGTGCCCGTATGAGAGAGATTTTTGCCATAAAAGTGAAAAAAAAAACCAGACTTTCATCCTGGAACAGTCTTAGACCAGCTTCAGCAGCAGGTTGTCACTGAGATAAAGGTTATGTTATGAGGACATGTCTTCAAGGAACAGTGAAATACTTTCATGCTGTGACAAACAGGTACGTCAATAAGCCCTGCTCTGATCTAACCGAAAACAGAGTTGGAAGGGACCTTGGAGGTCTTCTAGTCCACCCTCCTGCTCAAACAGGAAACTCTATACCAATTCAGACAAATCGTCGTCCGGTCTCTTTTTAAAATAAGAATAAAGAATTTAGCAAGGGTAAAGAGACTGATGCTAAATTGTATTAAAATGTAGGGCTATGCAATGCCTTACATCAAATTCAGAAGAATTACTTTGAAAACCCATGGAATGCAACACCTTCCTGGGATATTGTAAAGCAGATGTTTCCATAATCACGCGGCGCCTCTAAAGTGTGGCATACAGAGTGCTAAATTCATGTTCCTCAGATTCCAAGTTCAATCCCAAGCATGGCACAGATCTACTAAGAAAATTTGCCCAAGTCCCTATAGATCAGGGGTCTCCAACTTTGGCAACTTTAAGCCTGGTGGATTTCAACTCCCAGAATTCCCCAGCCAGTTTTGCTTTTGCTTTTGCTTTTGCTTTGCTGGCTGGAGAATTCTGGGAGCTGAAGTCCTCCAGGTTTAAAGTTGCCAGGGTTGGAGACTCCTGCTATAGATGACCTGATTGCCTCTTCTCTGAGCTTTTACCTTCTCCCATTAGACTGAGCTGCTACTCTCTAAGAGGAAACAGAGTCAGATTCGGCTCCAAAGAGAGAGATACATTTGTTGGAGAGGGAGAGGAGCTGCCTGCATGACAGCAAGAACAAAGTCCTCCAAATGCTTCCTTACCCTTTCCGAATGACGACGATGATGGCCCCAAGGAGGATGATCAATACCACCAGCCCTCCAGCACAGATGCCCAGAATGAGACCCATTTCTTCCGAGTGCTGGGAAACTTCCAAGGGACGCTTGCTTTCTTTACAGGCAGCTGTAGGAGATAAAACAGCGAACAGGTGGGTCAAGAGAACCTGAAAATAAGAGAGTGACACCTCCAGCTTCTCCTTCTCTTGCACATAATTGGCATGCATTATCAGAGGTCAAAGGAACAAGACAGTTGGACATATTCAAAGGCTGTTACAGCAGGTTAGCAACAGTACCTTGTCAATTGATCTCTCACACACACACACCCCAAAAAACCAACTAAGCAGGATGGATGTCAGGGTTCCAAGTAACACCCCCAATCAAGTAAGACTCCGAGGCCAGCAGTTCCTCAAAGTTCCATTTTATTAGACATGTCATAATGGCACATCTGGGGAAAACCCGAATCTGAAAGTCCCCGGGTTTTCCCCACCCAAAGGAAAGTCAAAGTCCCTTCCCCTGCACCCACATGTCCATGACATGATCCAATCAATCCACAGTCCCAACTGGAGATGTTCCCCAGTCATGCTTATCCAGGTGCAGGCTGAATGTCCTTGACTCCCAGAGGAAAGAATGTTGTTATGGCTATATATCTCCACCAACTTCATGCAACCCCCCTCCCGTTTTCCCACAGCACTAAATGTGGCAGCCCTGAAGATCCAAAGAAAAAGATGGCCTCCGGGACTGACAATAGACTTGGTTAGTGTTTGAGTTGGGAGACCAAAATGAAACCCCAAAAATGGACATTATATTGTGAAATCAAAAGAGCATCCTGGAAGAAATTCGTAGAGAACTGCTTCAGTATTTATGGATGGGTCCATGGTATCACTCTAAACTGAGTTCAATCCAAGGAAGTGTTACCTTTGCCTTTAGTTAGAGCTTATGGAGTTATGGTGTTCTTATCAGTTTAAGTAAAGTAAAATAAAAATACATAAAAATGGGAATTCTTATCGCCATATTTTAGAGATATAGAATTGGTAGCGGACACTTGGGCTATTGAACAACCTCTGCTTCACTATGGAATTCCAATTATACCCTTCTTAAGGGAAAAGTAAAGGTTCCCCTTGCACATATGTGCTAGTTGTTCCCAACTCTAGGGTTTATTTATTTATTTATTTATTTATTTTATTTTTCTTAGATTTATAGCCCGCCCCTCTCCACAAGGGTTGCTCATCTCCGTTTCTAAGCCGAAGAGTCAGCGCTGTCCAAAGACATCTCCGTAGTCATGTGGCCGGCATGACTCAATGCCGAAGGAGCACAGAATGCTGTTACCTTCCCACTAAAGATGGTCCCTATTTTTCTACTTGCATTTTTTACGTGCTTTTGAACTGCTAGGTTGGCAGTTGGGACAGTAACAGGAGCTCACTCCATTACGCGGCACTAGGGATTCGAACTGCTGAACTGCTGACCTTTCTGATCGACAAGCTCAGCGTCTTAGCCACTGAGCCACCGCATCCTTAAAAGATGGCTTTTTAGCTTCTCCTTGATTACATTTACTGGAGGAAAAAAACCCCATGGCTTGTTTGAATCACTGGTTCCCTTGTCAAACTTTCTGGCAATTAAGAAACTTTCAACTAAACCCTGGAGTTTGATGTTCTGCTCTCTGGAGAGATAACGAACGAGAGAGAACCGTGTGAATTCTCATCTTGCCTCAAAGAAACATTCTCTTTCAGTTTTGTTTTCTTGAAGCTAAATGTTTATCCCCGGATTTTAGTAGTAAATCCGAGGGGGCTCCAGAACCATCAGAAGGATGCTTAAGGGTTGTGTATGCAATCTGCAGACCCCTCAGGGAATAACAGATAAAGGAAGCTCTGTATTAAACATCAGTGTCATCATCAGTTCTAAAGCTGATATTTCTTTCCATAGCAACTTTTCATTTTCTTAAACATGTTACAGCTGGTGGGTAGATTGCTAGACTTGCCTATAGTTACAATGCTCCTCTGATTACTTCTGTTGCTAATAGAAGTTATGCTTTTCCACTACCAAATTGGAATTACCCTCCAATGATATACATGACTGTCCTCCCATAACACTAATCTCCAAATGTCAAATTACCCCATTGTAACACTGTAGTTCTTATTTCTGTAGTTCTCAGAGCCAAAGAAGGATGAAAGTGCCACATTCTGAATTATTTCTTATTTCTTTATAGAGCTGACTGCCTGCTCCAACAACCACATCTGAACCATGCATTGTTGATGCCTGAGAAGGAGATGTTTGACATAGATAATACATACATCACTTGCATGGTTGACATTTGAAGAGCCATAACGTTTTTTCCAACCTAGTCAAAATTTGCCTAGAGATTCTGGGTTTTTCAATTAAGTCCCAAGCAACGGTCTTCTGAATTCCCATGGTGAATTATTTAGCAGCTGATGTCATTGTTTTGATGACACTTTGAACTGCCCTTGTGGACATTTGACAGGAATCATCCATCTGCGTGTCCTGTGCAATTAAAAGCAAGACACACAAAACCTCCAGCCGTTGCCCCTGAACAAACCTGGCCTACAATATGCCCTTAAATGAGTTGCATTAGGCTTCATCGTCAAGAGGAAGGTGTCATTTCAAAGTTTCTGATGAGCGGACTGAGTTCATGGTAGTGCTTAAGTTACATCTTCTGCATACATGTTGGTAAGAAATGGTTTTTATTTTAAAGTGGGATTGAATACAAAACTAAAAAATCTACCATGTTTCATATCCTGAATCAAAGGAACAATACATTAACAAATGACACGAAGGAAACTCTATGCGCTCCTCAAGGACAGTGGTGCGCTGCTGCTGGTTCAGATTGATGTTTTTTTAGTGCTATGCGCACACTCACCAAACTGGGCAGCCCTATGTAGGGCACATTACAGCAATCCAAATGGAAGGTGACTAAGTCACCATGAGCAATATCTCCAAATCCAGGAATAGATGTGATTAGCACAATCTCTTCAACAAGGAGCCATAAGGACCCTCAGATTGTGTCCCAACTGTGAAGTGTACCCATAGGCAGAGTTAAAGATGGAACATCTCCAGATCCAGGTCACCAAGGATTATGCCTAACTATCTTGTCTTCCATCATACAGTTCTCTGTCACTCAGTCTACACTACAGCCCCCTGGCATCCCCAACTTCCCTTCCATTCTATAGGACATGATCCTTTTGTTTGGATTGAGAAATATGGAGAAAAAAGCCAGTAAGTAGCATCTTCTGCCTTTTTCATCAAGAAAACCAGAAAGCAGCTACCAGAAAATATCAGAAAGAATATTTGTGAGGGCGATGGGTTGTTCGAAAATGTATGTGTGTGAATGAATGAATGAATGAATCAATCAATCAATCAATGAATCAATGAATCAATCAATCAATCAATCAATCAATCCCTCAAGGACCCTGAGAATAAGATTGAAAAAGAGAAAACATTTCAACCCAACATTAAAACTACATATCACAAAGCCAACTGCCCATCACAACATCTTTCAGTGAATTTGGGGATCTCTTTATTCCCTTGGTCTAGATTGTTTCCTTTCTAGTCTTATTCTCTGCTGGCATTTGGATAGCAAATCCTTTGTAGGCATGGACCTAATCCTATAGTATGTGGTAATCTGTAAAGAACCCCGTACACCAGGATATCAGCAATCATAATTTTAGAGATTGATGGAGTCCCGAATCTCTTTTCTGCAGCTTTTGGATGTCTCTTTCCCCATTGTTCCATCACTTCTTCGAAACTTGTCTCCAAAATTTAGAGAACTACCACCAGAAAATCCTGCCCCCGCAGTATAGTCCTGCCCATCTTGAATTATCACCCAACCATTGCCCATCCTTGATGCAGATTGTTATTATAGATTGCTTTTAACAGCTGGATTTTAGAGTACAGTAATTTCTCCAAAGGCTGCATTTTATTTAGAACAAAAACAACCCCCAAAAAGTCTTTGTTTTTCCAGTGCCCCCGGAGAGCCATTCAGATGACTGCTGGGGTATTTTGGATTATGTCTGGAGAAATGAGATTTGTACAATTCAGACTTCAGGAGGGGAAGGAAGGAAAGGAAGATGTGACTGATTGTGTGATGAAAGCAAGAGTCCAGGAAAGACTTGTTAGAAATGGAGGGATTTCACAAAGTATAAGGAGGAGGAGGAAGAAGCGGGAGGGGGGACAGTTTAATGTAGCCTGTGAATTCTAGCCTTTCCTTAAGTATAAAAGTCATCTGGGTGATTTGGGGCTGGTCTTTCTCTCTCTCAGCCCTAGGAAGAAGAAGGCAAGGACCAACCACTTCCAAAAACCAGAGCCAGTGGTGGTGAAGGCAATAGGCGAGAAACCAGGAGACTGTGAGTTCTAGTCCTTCCTTAGCCAGCTGGATGAGTCTCTCTCAGCCCAACCCATCTCATAGGATTGTTGATATGGCAGAAATAAGAAGTGGTAGCATCACCTTGAATTGACCAAATATAAAAGTAGGATTCAAAAAAAATCAAGTAAATAAACATATAAGAATATTTACCTTTCCGAGCTATTCGGATACAATTCAGCCTTGTTTCCTACAAAAGAAGACAAAGATAAGCAAGGTTTTTAATCACACCCATGATCTCTTTGACCTGCTATCGGAAGCAAAAGATATCAAATCAAATCTTTATTACGATCATAGAGCAACGTATCAGGAAGATCCTAATACTCAGAGAGCTCTTTCATTTTCATTTTGTGAGGAAGGGATGAACATTTTGGATATTGTACAATGCTCCAGGGTGGCTGCAAACCACTGAATATAGGTCCTCTACTTTCTCTCCTCCATTGTCCAGATCCTCCCTCAAAAGCTTTCCCCAGCATAAAAACATTCTCCACTTTGTCTGTCTGCCTCCCACACTGCCTGCCTGCCTGCCAGCCAAATGATATAATAATGCCACTACTGCAGATGGAAGTGGAGGAAATTAAACCAATCGTCATTATTTGGCTTAATGTCCCTTCTATCAACTCATGGTGTTAAGATTCCTTGTTGGACCGTTGGGAATATTTCGATGCCAACTGCAAGAAAACCAGACTGCATTTGCAAGGAAGAGACTAGAAAAGAATCCCAGGCAAAGTTGAAGTCTTTCAAAAACAGCCCCATAGCTGCTCTGTTCCTCCTAAATCTGAGCCATGAAATGAGCATAGTCTTCCAGTAATTACCATCTTGGGCTTGGAAGAAACCAGATGAATCCCAAGAATAATCTCCCGAAACCCAACAAGGGTTAAGAACAAGCTTTTGTTCTCTTTTTAGTTTAAATAAGGCATAGACCCATCTGAATGTACTCCGAATGGCTCACAATGTGCATGACATCTGAAGAATGCAAGTAGGGTGGTGTAGGGTCCAGTGAAGGACATCAAGAAAACCAAGAAGGTTTGGAAACACAAGTTGACCAGAGGTGGTATTCAGCAGATTCTGACCAGTTCTGGAGAACCAGTAGCAGAAATTTTGAATAGTTAGGAGAACTGGCAAATACCACCTCTGACTGGCCCCACCCCCATCTATTCTCTGCCTCCCAAGTCCCAGCTGATTGGCT
>JAOYMU010000292.1:31862054-31875623 GCA_025802295.1 Psammodynastes pulverulentus | reverse complement strand
ACAAGTTTGCCCACCCCTAGTATAGAGAGATAGACCAGGAAAAGCTTGTGGCAATGTTGACTCTTCCTGATGACTTAGCACACTATAAAAAAAGATGTTGAGACTCTAGAAAGAGAGCAGAAAAGAGCAACCAGGGTGATGAGGGGACTGGAGGCCAAAACATATGCTGAATGATTGCAGGAACTGGGCCTGACTAGTCTAGTGAAGAGAAGGACCAGGGGAGACAGGAGAGCAGTCTTCCAATACTTGAGGGGCTGCCACAGAGAGGAGGAGGGGTCAAGCTATTTTCCAAGGCACCTGAAGGCCAGACAAGGAATAATGGAAACTGAACAAGGAGATTTTCAACCTGGAAATAAGGAGAAACTTTCTGACAGTGAGACAAATCAACCCATGGAACAGAAATTGCCTTCAGAAGTTGTAGGAGCTTCATCACTAGAGGCTTTCAAGAAGAGATTGGACTGCCATCTGTCAGAAATGGTGTAGGGTCTCCTGCTTGGGCAGATGGTTGGACTAGATGACCTATAACGTCCCTTTCAACTCTGTTAATCTGTAAATCTGCATGCCTGTTCAGAAGAAAGCCACGTCTTTCTAGGATGAATAAAATGTATATCCTGGTTCTCTATCACTTATAACAATCTTTCCATGTTGGAATTGCACAAAAGAGATAAAGCAATAATAGTAGTGTGGCAATACGTTTGGAATTTCCCTGGAATTCAGTTCAGAAACCCAGTGAGGGCTTCTAGAACTAGCATCCCTGAAATGTGAGGAGTGGGCTCTGTGGATCCCACACTAGAGGAGGGAGAATGTCACCATTGTTTAGCCTGTTTTGCATTCTATCACATGTCATGGACCAGTGATATTACTGCACAGGCTGGCTGTTGAATCCTGGGAGTTGAAGTCCAGATATCTTCAAGCTGCCAAGGTTGAGAAACATGCATTCTTGTATTGCTAGAGACTTTAACTTCCTCTTAGGGCTAAAATTTCATGCTGGGTTGAAAATTCAGCCAAGCTTCAGGCTGCTTCTATTTATGCTACTGTCATCCTTTTATCACCAGGGGGACCTGTGAGCAATAAAGTTTGCTGGGGCCCCAGTTGAATAAAAACTAATTTAAGTATTGCCATCATTAGACTACCGAAACTTAATTCAATTAGACTTTCTTTTTTTCTCTTGGTGTTGGCCTTTTAGTTATTTTTCCACTAAGTTTATTGTCAGGTAACTAACAAGCTCATTTTCTGTGAATGGATTTCTAAAAAGAAATCTCCAAGAAAAGCAAACGATTGGAAACACATTTATCACAGAGTACCCAACTTTCCTTTTTCAAATACAATTTTATTGAAGGTTTTAAACCCAAGATTAAAATTAATACAAATTAAAACCGAGCAAGAAGGAAAAAAGAAAAAGGAAATAAAAAAGCAAGCTAAAAGGCATAAAGGAAAAAAGGTGAAAGAAACTTAAGTAAAAAGAAGAAGTGGCTTTTGATCTTCTTTACAGCTTTATAAGTGCAATAATTTCTATTAAATACTGCAGTTATAATATCACTTTTCTTAAGGCTGCAGAGAAGTGCTGAGTGCTGAGAAAGGATTCCAGCAGAGGATTCTCCCGGCCTGCTGATAATGTCCCTGTTTTCTCAGTGTCCCTCAAGTTTAGCCTTTGCAGTGGAGACCGATATGCAGGTGTGTAAAGTTTTACCTCTTAGTTCGCCCATCCAGGAAGATAGAGGTGGAGCTCTCACCTCACAATCAGGAGGGTGTGAGTTCGATCCTAGGTAGAGGCTAATATTTGGAATAGACTCTCCTGCTCGAGCAGGGGGTTGGATTACATGACCTCCAAGGTCCCTTCCAACTCTGTTATTCTATGTTCTAAGTGGGAAAGAGAGTTATTTCTTTCTCTGCTACTGATACCGTGAAAGAACTTCCCCTACTTCGGTCAGCTACTATTTACGCTGATTTTGAAGACAACTTTAATGTTCTTTAGGAATAGCATTCTTTTGGTGTAAACTGCTGAATGTCAACTGGATTACAGCAGCATAGAAAAATGCTAAATAAATAAACAGCTGATATAAGCTGCTCTTCAATCTCCTTCTTTTGAAGTTAATAGTATCAGATAATTGCACTCAAAGCAATTTACTTTATACCCTAACTACATTAATGAATATATGTTCAGGGCATGTTTATCCTCTGACTAGTAATGTTGGATGAGAAGGCAGAGAAACAGAATCAGGGGATTCTGCCAATCCCTGTTCTTAATGCCTTGTATGTGATATGCATAAGGACAGCAGCATTCACCACCATGGTACCTATGCAGGATGAACAGAGGATGGCAAGGTTTATATCAATATATTTACTTGGATAGCACTTCTACTCAGCTGTAAGAAAGAGTTTTTTGAGTTCTCACTCAAGAGTGAAAGGAATGAGTGAGTCCATATATTAAACAAGTGTCTATGAATTCATGTATTAAATGAAACCATTTAAAGCATTTTGTTGGGCTACTTTAAAATAAAACCCAATAAAACCCAATGTCTTATCCCACTCAGAAGAGTACGAGTGTGTGAATATAGAGATCTTACTGTCTCAGAGACTGCACACCGTCTTGTGAACTCTTCAACTGTAGAGCAAATTTCAAAGGATTAGTTGGGTTGGACTTTTTCCAATCTCTTGCATACCCAACTTTCTTCACTTCCACAGTGCAACTGCATGTTTCCACCCATATGTCTGTCATTGCTCAATTCTTCTTCATTAATGTTTTTCCGGTGAAATCTGCTCCATTTCTTGAAATTCATTACTTCTACCTCTCACATGGCCCTTCCTTTTTTGAGTTCTGTTCTTTATAGAAATGAATGGCCCCGTACTTTTCTTAATAGGAAATACAGTGGTATATTTTAATCATAGTGAGTAAGTGAATGTTTGTGATGCATTTTCAAGCTAATTCTTTTTTCTCTAATCATACCAATAGAAAGGAAGAGGAGAATAACCATAGCTCTGTGAGCATACTCGCACGGGTAGGAACACTGCTTTTAACTGCCAATCAATATTATACTTAAAGAAGAATGGTCTGATTGACAATGATACTCATGGCTGGTCCATAACACTGAAAGGCTATCATTTATTTGTGAGTAACAAATCCAAGAGAAAAGATAGGTAGGTAGATAACAGAAAGACAGATGGATAGAACAATCTTTTGAAAAGGCATGCAACAGAGGATTTAAATTATCCCAACATCTTTTGAGAATCTAACTCTGCCAAGATTCAGAGATCCAAAACATTATTGTCAAAAAGTGAAAGAAATTATAGTGGGGTCTCCTATCCTGTACATAATCCCCATCAACAGGCAAGAATCAGACGAAGTAGTAAAGATGGCATCTTGAGAGAAAGTGATCATGTAATATTGACTATAAACTATCCGAAAGAATAGCAAGTAAAGCTTGCATACTGAACTTCAGATAAGTGATGAACTTTGAAAGTTTTTCAGATTACAGTTCTGTTGGTTTGACATGCATGTACGGTAAGATATTCAAACTGATCATTAAGCAACATATTTATAAGCATTGTATAGGCATGCTGCAATTTCAGGGTAAAAAGCAGAGCTTGTTTAATTTCTTTTCATCCCAACCATATCTTTAGATAACCTGCCTGAGGAACAAAACCAGTGATGCTGATGAAGTTATCTAATGGGTGAGAAAACATGAGCAAGCAAACAACCAGCCTCAGAGAGCACCAAGAACTCCACAGTAAAACCAGCTTTTGCATCATCAAGGCATCTCACCTCCTCCTCTATGACTCATGATACCAACATAATTAATTTAAAACGTTTTTAGTATTAAGACATCATAAATACCTTAAATTGACTTGACAATTGCACGGAGAAGACTTTTAATGAAAACATAGAAGGGCAATCATAAGAGTATTGGAAGAGGGGATCAAAAATTATCTACCTTGTTCTGGAATGGTTCTGTTGACAAGGTTGCCAGGTCCATTTTATCACAGGTTGAGGAATACCGTAAACAATGCATGTTAAAATTTGCTTAGTTCCTAGTTGATAGAGAGTAGGACCAGGAATTGATGACACTTTTTCATAAATCTGAGGCTTCACTGTTAACAAACAAGAATAGGAGTAAACTGAAATCTTATTCTAAAATAAAATGGAAAGAATGAATGTTTCAAAAGTAAAACTAAGACTTTGGCCTCTTCCACACACAGTGTGTGTTGACATCATTGCTGCCTATATGTGTCCCTGCAATGCAGCTTCCAACGGCCTAGGAAAATCAGAATCAGTTTGTTCTCTGTTTCAGAGGTGCTGCAACAGCAGTTTTGCAATGCTTGTTCTGGAGCTACAGTTGTAGGGACTTCCAACCTGTCTTAACTACTTCCTCTAGTATTTTCTCCTTCTCTCCAGAATCCAAGCGGTGGGCTCCTTCTGCCCTATCTTTCTCCAGTAGACAAAAAATTACACTCCTCATCTGACAATGACTAGCTTATTTCCCCCCCTTCTTTTTGTAAGATGCCAGTGAAATGAAAAGGAAAGATGAAAAGAGGCATTGGTTGCAGGCAGAGCTGCCTGCTTCAAGCAACACATTTGCATAGACACATAGGACATAAGCTAAGCTGGCGACACAAAAGTTGACCATGGAAATGCCATTTTTTAAAGACACCAATCCCTTTGTCAGAATGATTTTAGCATAACAAGGTGATCTCTGATAACGAAAACGTTTTTAGAATATTTATGTTTAGTCAGAGTTCAAGATAACTTAATTTTCAAATACATGTCTACAGGACTGCAGCTTACTGTCACTGATAGTAATGTGAACTCACCATTTATTCTGAGTGTTATTGTTAAATTTTTTTGTAGGTTCCACTGCCGGGTGCTCAACATTATAGTGTAGTTTCCTGCATCTTCTTCAGCAACATGTTTTATAATGAGCGAGAAACCTTTAATTTTATATCTGGCACACATTTCGGCAGCAGGTAACCCATCCTTCAACCTGTGAACAGACAATTATATCCATAATTGCTTATAATGTCACTACATATTTTACTTATGTAATATATAAACATTTCATAAGAAACAAGCAGAGCACATTTTTATGGATCAAGGACCACACTTATTCTTTTAGTAGCATGCTAGAGGCACACTTTGTAGTTAAGGCCAGTATGAAGAAATAGGAACAGCAGGTATAAAAATGAAATTGATATCATTTAACTCACATTAATGTGGTTAATATGATTATTGTTCAATTGTGTCTTTACTAATTTTCCATTTACATCCATGAAAAATGATAACCTTTAATGACAAGCTTTGAATAATGTCTAGGGGACCCATATCCAAGTCTTCAGAGGACCAGTCTCAGGCCTGGTATGTAACTCAGATGTGAGACATTGAAGGTTGAAGGAACAAATTATATTACAAGACTTTATAAATGTTTAAAAAGCTAATTACTGGTCAATTTAGTGGATTTATTCAAAATCCATGTGGATTGAATTACATATTATATGAAGAATGTGTAGCTGCTAATGATCTTAATTTTAGTCATTTCATTCCTACTCAAATACTAATTGTTAAAAGAAATGTGAAGTGTTTGAAGTGTTCATGAAATGATATGTCGGATATTCCTTTTATTAAATATTATTACGGAATACACGGATACAGAAAAGTGACAGGAGTTCACTACAATCACAAGTCTCCTGGAGTGTGTGGAATTCCTTAGTTCTTTATTAAAAGACATTCCAAACTTAAAATTTCTAGGGAATATAAGAACATTTGAATGTATAACCCAGAAAAAATTCTATTTTAATACTATCTTAAAACTACAAGGGAAAGAAGGAGAAGCAGCTCAGATCTGTTCAAATTTTCAAATACTTTTAAAAAATAAAAATATAATATGCAGCTTAGCTGTTCCTCTGATACAAAGAAGTCAAAGCATTGTGTTTTTTAAGAAGGAGATTATATTCAGCATTTGTTGTAATACAGATGAGTAAAGCCACCCTTATGGGAAGATGTACCTAGGAAACAGATGTAATCTATCTACATAAAAGGAATGGAACAAATGAAACTACCTTATTCTGAGTCAGACCAATGGCAGACAAAGCACAGAGCTGTCTGCTGACAGGCAAAAAAATATCCTGGGTTATTCCTGGCCTTGCTACCTAATACAGTCTCCTCTTAAATAAAAATGCCAGAATTGAATTAGGAAGATCTACATGAGAATAATATGCTCTAGCAAGAGATAGAGCCCCAAACATTTTTACTAAAGAAATACAGAATCAAATTAAATTTATTATTTCAATGCTTTAAAAACTGGCTATCACCTATATGCCTTTATATAGAGAGCTATTATTATGTTCATTTCATGTTCATGTTCATTTTCCACTTATTGGTCAAAGAAAGAAGTATAGATCTTGAAGTTTTTGAATGAAGAATAAATATGCTATGAACAGAAAGATTCAGTCTTGCTGTTTATAGACCCAAATCTGCTGACCTATAGCTAGCACATAGCATCATATGAGTCAGGAAAATCTTGTGGTGAAAGAAGTAAAGAAGGGGAAAACTGAAGACTTAATTAGAGTATGACAGGAACCTAGGAAAAACGATCAGGAAAGGATTAAGAAGGCAAGGAAATGTATATATTTTTTATTTTGATTGGTGTGTATCCTATCTTTTTCCTGAAAGGGTACTTCAAAAAAGTTGGTTATAACACACATGTAAAAGGGAAGGTATTTTGAAGCGACTCAAAGGAAAAATTGCCCGTAAAGGGGTTCTGGAAAAATCTTACAGAAAACTTATGGAACAGCTAGGGCAAGGTGTAATCTAGTCGAAAGGTTTTGGGACAATCAAAGGACTGACAAAAATATGGGAACTCCTGGCCTGTAGCAGGTGTGGTGGTCTGACTTAGAAAGAAAAGCCCTCTGAGGACCTCAGATCCCCAAAATCCTGAAGACTGTATTATAGGAAGAAAAATGCAATTTCTTTTTTTAAAAAAAAAAGTTTATTGGTATATTAGTAAAAAAAAACACACAAAGTAGACGTACTTGGTTGATATTCACAGCTGCTTTGAGGAATCTCAAATTTTGGATCTTTTATCTTTAGAGTGGCAAATTAAAAGATTAGATGAAAGATTTCAGTGGCACAATGGATCTGGAATCTATTCTTCTGAGTATCAATTAATATACTAACTCTTTGCTGAGTCCTGAAATGCATGGCAATTCATTTGAGAGAAGCATGAGTTTCCTTTAATTAGGACTAATGCTAGTAAGATTCCCAGTGCATTGTGGCCAAGGTTTGCTTGTTTTCAACTAGTATCTTCTTTCAGTCAGTGCATTCTTTCAAAAAAAAAAAAGTGAATTTTGAGATAGGAATTCTTGATTGGAGCCAGAGACCTGCACCTTTCATGAATTAATCCTGTGTTCTTAAGATGCAAGGTTTTGTTTAATGTGGAACATCTGACAATAGAGTCTGCATATATCTTGTTGTTCACATGTAGCATATTAAAAGGAAATGCTGTGTAATCATTTTAATCAGGTCACAGGGGGAGAAATCAGTACATTCATTTATTGGCAAAATCCTAGGCTCAGTGGGTACAATCCAACAAAGCCAATTTAGGTGTCCTATAGATGCATTTTGTTTCATATTGAATGACTTAATTCTATTTGGCTGACTACACTGGGGACTAAAAGAATAGGCATGGCTTTACCCAAATCTCATCTTCACCTGTTCTTTTCACTTTGTTCTTTCTTCCTCCCAGTTCACAAAGTTCAAAAGACAATTGAAGAATGTTGGTAATCATAACCTATGCTGCTATTTAAACCAAATAATTTATTAATTTATAATAACGCATTTCTAAAGTCAATGTCTAATGATGTAGATTGAAAAAAGCTACATGTAAAAATCATGAAACTAATATAGACATATATCAAAAGACAACATGCAGGATTGCAGCTTATTTCCTATTTTTAAAAGTGTTTATATTCATGAGGAACATGAAATGTTTAATCTCTCTATAACAGGGAATGGAGAAGAATTAAGAAAATGTAAGCTGGTGCTTAGGACGATGTTCAGCCTTGTCTGTGACCTGTCAGGTGCACTGCTTCTAAAATGCTACTTCTGAAACCTGACAGGTAACAGATGTGAAGGGCAGAGCACCAACAAATGACTGATAACAAGTGAGTTCCATCCTCAGAGCATCCAGAGAACCATAGAGCTGGCAGCAAATGACCAAAGAGTTCATTTCAGCCAGAACTAATTCATGGATGGTCATGCATAATAATGAAAATCACCACCATGTGCTGCCAAATCCAGAAAGAAGTAAGCCAAATGACTTTTTTCCATCCCCAAGTAAAAAATACAAATGGTAGAAAATAGTCACATGTAACCCCTTGTTGACCGAAGCAACATAAAGCCTAAAGCCATTGGGAACCATGTTCCCAATGGTGACAAATACCATACACAACTATAGGTCCCAGAAGAGGGTATAGTTGGCCTCTCTAAATCCTATAACCCATTACAACACACTCTTTCATTACTATCACAGAATTGTGCAAGAAATACCAAAAGATTCAAACTAAATCAACAGATATTTATGGTTCAACAGTGGAAAATTTGCTTTGACTATGAAATGTTTAAATACAGTTAGAGCTAAACAGTAAAGCTAAATGCATTAGTATTAATTATATATGCTTTTAAATACAGTTTATAATGAAGTTTTAAAAGTACTAAAATAAATTTTATTTTTTTGCCCTTCAGCTTAGTTTTTTGTTCCCATTACTTCTTTCTGTTGAAGGCATCTGACTTTTACTCCAGAAGGGAAAAGCTCAGACTGCTGGATGGGGAGAAGAAAGGGAATGTGGTTTCCTGAAACATTTCCAGAAATGACATGGGAAAATAACTCTTGAAAGAGATGCAGTGGTAGAAACACTTCCTTTTGGAGCAGCATTTCCACAGTATTCTTGGTTGAGCCAAATGTAATAACAGTTCAGCTATTATTGTTGCAAGGAGGGTGGGCATCAAGGAGGAGAAGTAATTCATGCAAACAGCAGTTTGTAATTTCTGGGATTACAAACCATGTCTACAGAGACTTGATATTCATGTGGTTTTAACATGCATTTAAGGAAAAAGAGAGAGGGGCAAGAAAGAAAGGTGGATTTTTTTTCTAATTCTACCAAAAACTATAAAAATTAACATTTCCAAGAATGTTTTAGGCAGCAATTTAAAACATGCTTCTATTGTTTGCCTTTTAGTTCCTTCGGCTTCAGTTTTTCTACATTCCTTTTAAGAGCTGCAGTTAATTGTGTCAGTTATAGTATAATATAACTCTTTACATAGCTACTCAAAGTAAGCTGTATTACATTTAGTGTGCCTTGCTCCTAGTAATTAGGTATAGCACTGCAGCCTTAATTAAATCACCATGGGCATGAATATTCCATCCAACAGAGCATTCTGGCTTTCAATACAGAAACTATGTACTGGAAAAGGATATGTCCCTTTTTTTTTTCCTTTTGGAAAAAAAAGCACCAACATCTTATAACTATCATGTTTGAAGAGTGGTGGGACATGCTGGCATATTTTTAGAAAGCATAGAAGGCTCAGGGGAGTCTTGGGAAGACAGGAAAGAACCCTCAGTGTATGTCTCACTCCTTCATATTCGAAACTTTCTTTATATAGTTAGTGATGTGAAAATAATAATTATAACAGTAACAATGATAACAACCACATGCTTTAAATTTCTGTATCAGTGGAAAGCAGTACAATAAACTTCCCAGTGTTTCAGTCATTTTTATTATTCTAGGTATGCCAAAACCAAGAAAGATTTTTTTTAAAATGAATTAATAAATGTGTAAGAATGTAATCGAGAACCAGAGTAATGGATTTCAATCAGGAGGACAGCAATAAATCCTTATAAGAGTTTAAGGATTGAAAACAGTGGAGATGGATTTTAAGCCTTTGATTCACACCACTGACCTATTCAAAATGAGATAGGCACCATAGGATATAATCAAAAAAGTCAAAACCTCAGCCAGCTCTACCTGGTTTTTATGTGCATTGTAGCTGACATAGTGATTTTTTCCCATTTTCTGTTATTACCCTGGATATGCAATATTTTGGATTTAAAGGCAAAATGGTTCATCAGAGTGAATGTCCAGAATTGTGTAACAGCTATAGAAATCAGTTGCACAGTCCCAGGAAAAGACAAATGCATTAGGTCAGGTGTTGTTGGCAACCTGCTGCTCCGGAGCCGCATGCGACTCTTTTATTCCTCTGCTGCGGCTCCCTGTCTCCCTGTCGCAGCAGAGGAATGAAAGAGCTGTCACCCTGTCATGGCAGTGGTGAGGGGCAGAGCCATGGTGTGGGAGCGAAGCACCCCTGCAGTTGCCTTTGCGCGGAAACATCATTCCGCCTTCATTGCAGTACATTTACTGTTTCTGCCTCCATGGCCTGCCCGCTGGTCTCGCAGCACCTTGCACAGCTCAGTGAAATTTAGCGCACTTCTCAATGAGGAAGACGGGGTCCCCTCCTCCTGGAGCCCATTATGATGCAGAGCCACAATGCAACCCTGCCTCACTCATCCCTGGCAACAGCAGCAGCGACAATGGCTTGCTCTCTTTTCCTGCAAAGCTGCCGGTGTTGAGATGACCCACCTCCACGCCAGCCAGCTGGTCTTTGGCTGTCCACCAACCAGCTGATCATCGGCTCATCAGCCTCTGGACATCAGAATCCCACCACCCAGCACTAGTTCAGGGGTTCCTACCCCCCATGGGACAGAAAGAGAGAGGGAGGGAAAGAGAGAGAGAAAGACACAGAGAAAGACAGAGACAGAGAGCGAGAAAGATGGGGAGGGAAAGGGGGAGGGAAAGAGAAAGACAGCAAGAGGGAGAGAGAGAGAGACAAGAGATGTGGAGAGGGAGATGGAGGGAAAGAGAGGGGGAGAGCGGAAGGGAAAGAGACAGAGACCAGAGAGAGAGACAGTGAGGAGATTGGGGAGGAACATGAGCCAGTCCTGGAGTCTGGGGAAGGCTCTGATGAGTGCTCTGCGTCTGAGGCAGAGATGGGGCCAGGGCTGTCTGACAGTTATCAGCTGCCTTCGGAGTCAGAGATCAGTGGAGGAGAAGAACAGCTGGAGCCTGTTCCCGATGTGCGCATGCATAGAGCTGCCAGGAGAAGGGAACAGTTAAGGAACAAGGGTCGATGCAGGAGTAAAGGCCCAGGTGGACAGTGAATGGCCCCTCCCATAGGGAATAAAGAGGAGTGAAAGGGGAGTGGTGTTTGCAGGAGACAATTAGTTCAATTCATTAGGGTGAAGATCTGTTCTTGACTTCTTGCCAAGTAATTGCTGTTAGAGCGTTGCGCTTGGAAGTTATCGGCCTGGCAATTCTCCAAGCCTGGTAAGGTCTGTGGTTATAAATCACTCTTGAAAGACTGTTTGCCGGGACTTTGCTGGATGTGAATGCTAGGAATTCACATTAGCCTAATAAAAAGGGGGTTTGTCGGGACAAGGAGTCTGCTTCATGATTTTGTGACGCCGAGGTCAGAACAGGTTCACAAAACATACTGCAGCATCTCACATGATTATAAACTCCTCTTTTTCCCACTTTAGAATTTGATCAGGTAGTTACAATTAACAAAATTTGCCTATAATTGAGTGACTGAGAAGTTGTCACTCTCTTTCTTGCATTCATACTGAAAGGGAAGAGGAGTCTGGCACCCATATGCTCTCTACTGTCACATTCACCATAGTTGGAACAGCTGTGCCCATGGGCAAAAATGCCAGCCCTCATGACACCCATTAGGCTCCACAGAATTATTTTTTTTGTTTAATGGTTTAATTTTAAAAAGCAAATGGGACATAGAAATGCTGGAAAGAAATGATGAGCTTCCTGTAACATCTTTAATTCTGACCATTCCTCCTCTCTACATTCTTAAAAAAATAATAAAGGTTGGTTAATTTGAGACCAACTTTTTATCTAAAAATATGCCTCTGGTCCTCTTTTCTCAAAACAAATGAGTCTGCAGCTTAAGAAACCTTCATGGAAGATTAGAAGAGAAACTGTATAAGGTGGTGCCTGGTTCATGGATGCTTTGCCATGGTAGCCATCTCTATCATGGCAGCTCTTTTGGTCTCAAAATATCAAAGGAATCCATTGCCCCCACCCAGCAGAGATTTGTCTGAAGGGTTTAGAAGCCCTCTTCTCACACAATTATCAGAAGAAGTCCCAAGGGTGGCTAATCATTCACAGACAATATTGAATTACTGCAGTTCCTCAGAGATAGAATGTACTGCATCAGATAACTTCTGCTGATGTCTAAAGAAACCAGTCAAAGCAATATTGTTCATACATCATTTTTGTCCTGTGGTTTCCTTCCTTTATTGCTGCTACTGAAGTCATTTTACTAGTTCTTATTTCAGTATTACTTTATTTTTCTGTGTGTTGTTCTACATGTAAATTAACTTAAAAATAAGGATGTTCTTAGATTCACTTAGCATTTTTATGCTTCTATCTTCCATCAGACAGTGTATAATTTCAAGACTCCCACTAGCATTTGTCCTAAAGTGAAATCAGTCCAGAAACAAAATCTGCATTTCCCACCACCAGAGATCAGCAACTTTTTAATTTTACACATTTTTTTTGTGATAGAACTGCCCCTCAGAAATCAACGAATGAATTTTGGCTGCACATGCTGTTCTCCTGCTGATACATCACTACTTTGGAACTGGTCCAACACATTCAATTATAGTGTTATCAGGTCAGACTTAAGGCAAACTGAACGCCAGACTGAACAGCCAAAACATGCAATTGGAATATCCTTAAGTTATATACTTCTTTTTAAAACAATCAACAATCTGGCGCCTCCAATTGTTTTTATAATCTTTATATTAACCAAAAAAAGCTTCACATGTTATATAAAGTGAGACTGAGCATTCTTTAGGCATAATAAAATGCTGAGAAATTAACTTACCTTTTCCAATTCTCTTGGTATTCGCATGCATGTATACACTCTCTCTCTCCGTTCTGTGTACTTGGCTTCATTGTGTTCAAGGAAGTAACCTCTTGTTAGCTCTGCATTGATAAACCTCAGTAGAGAAAGATCTGCATTGAAAGAAAATTAAACTTTTTTAAAAAGTTTAATTATTTTGCATTTATTTTCTCATTTTTTTCTTAGCAGCCATAGTGAACTACTTTAAAGACAAGATAACTTCTTGCTTAAAAGCTTGTGCCAACTGGCCCCCATCTGCACAGCATCTTTAATAACACTAGAGATGTGCTACGTTCCTTCTTGCTTCAAATGCTCTACTATCATCCCAGTGCCAAAGAAACCCTCCATCAAGGAACTGAATGACTTCAGACCAGTCTAAATGCTAGATGCTCTAACATCTATAATTATGAAAACCTTTGAAAGGCTAGTGCTGGCCCACCTGAAAACCATCACAGATCTGCTGTTAGACCCATTGCAATCTGCCTACCAAGAAAATAGATCGACAGATGATGCTGTTAATATGGCTCTGCACTACATCCTACAATATCTTGAATCTCCAAAGACCTATGCAAGGGTCCTCTTTGTAGACTTCAGCTCAGCATTCAATA
>JAOYMU010000292.1:31844308-31857257 GCA_025802295.1 Psammodynastes pulverulentus | reverse complement strand
TATATATATAAGCATCTCCATAGAGAGCTTTTGTCTTTTTTCTTGTGTTTGGTCATCATTATACATTGTCTCCATGCCCATGTCACATCTTTGGAGCAAAACAGCAATGGGATGTAACCGGTGCCATCTACCGGTTCGGGATTGTGCTTGCGCACTGGAAAAATGCACATGTGATGTTTCCCAGCCCCCAGTTGGGGCTTGTAGGAACAAGCAGCATCAGGAGATAAAGCACAGGTAAAAATCAGGGCAGGTGGGACGGCCCATCATAGGTTTTTTGCTTCCTGTTCTGCTCTGTGGAACGGAGGCTTCCCATAACAACCGGATCGCCTGACCCAGGCAGACCTGGTTAGATCCTACCCCTGGAGCAAAAGTATTTGATATGATATTATTATCCAGAGCAGGTAATCCTTTGTGTGTTGAATAATGACATTTCAAATAATAAATCCACACCAAATATAAAAAGTATTGTTTGCCCATTGATGAATATTCCAGTGTTTATTTATTTGTTACAATTATTTATATCTCACCTTTTACGGATAGCCAACCAAGATGGCTAAAGTCATAAATAAATTCAATAAGTAATAATTTAAAAAATAATAATAGCTTGATCATGGATCTTCTGAAATCATCCACAAAAGGCCTCAACTTATAACAGTTTGTTTAGTGACTGTTCAAAGTTACAATAGCACTGAAAAAGTGACTTATGACCATTTTTCACACTAATGATCAATGCAGCATCCCCATGGTCATCTGATCAAAATTCAGATGTTTGGCAACTGTCACCTATTTATGACAGTTGCAGTGTGCTGTGATCACCTTTTGTGATCAACTTGTGTAACCTTCTGACAAGCAAAATCAAGGTGGAAATCAGATTCATTTAACCATGTTACTAATTTAACAACTGCAGTGGTTCACTTAATGACTTTGGCAAGAAAGGTCATAAAATGGGCAAAATTCACTTAACTGTCTCACTTAGCCACAGATACTTTAGGCTCAGTTGTGATCTTGAGGGCTACCTGTAACACTAACAAAATGAAATGAAAATGCCTCACAATCTCAAAAGATTTCTCCTATAAAATAAAATTATTTTCATTTAATTCTCAGAGTGATATTTTGGGGTTGACAAAGGGAAAGTGCTGGGTTTTTTTCCCACTTTTTTCCATCTTTGTGTTTTCCTACTCTTCTGGGAAGTTCCCTATGAGGAATTAACAGAAGGATGGTAAGCCAGAGAAGCTGCGAGTTACTCAAAAGGCAGAGCAAGCATATACACAACCTTGGTGACACAATCAATCAATCAATAACTGAAGAATACAAGAAAGTCTTCATGAGAATGTCACCACTATTCTCATTTTAAATCAAGTACAATAATATGTAGTAGATTTTTCTCCACCACTTTAATTGCTGGCAATAGCCATGTGGACCTTACAAGTAGTCCTCAACTTATGACTGCAATTGAGCCTAAAATTTCCTCTTGTTAAGCGAGACAGTTGTTAAATGAGTTTTGCCCCATTTACAACCTTTGTCACCACAGTTGTTAAGTAAATCACTGTAGCAGTTAAGTTAGTAATACGTGTAGTAATAGTAATAATAAGTGAATCTGGCTTCTCCATTGACTTTACTTTTCAGAAACTCGCAAAAGGTGATCACGTGACTCTGAGAGACTGCAACTGTCATAAATACATGCCAGTTTCCAAGCATCTGAATTTTGACCATTTGGCTATGAGGATGTTGCAACTGTCATAAGTGTGAAAAAATGGTCGTAAGTCTTTCTTCAGTGCTGTTGTAACTGTAAATGAAAGGTAGTAAGTCGAAGTCTACTTGAAAAAGGGAGGCAATGGTTCAGTTAGGTTCTGAGGTAGAAATTGTTTGCTTATCTTTCTTTTATGCTTAACATCTCTCACTAGACTTATGCAGCTTAAGCAATTAAAAAGATATTTTATGTGTTTCTTCTCAAACTATCATAGCCTCATCAACAGAATTATTTATATCCATCATTTTCCAGAAACACCAATTGTATTTGTTGTCTCAAAAATATTCCTTTGGAATGAGAAATGTATTCAGTATCAATACCAATTGTTTGCTTCACATAGTAGTGCCAGTGGTGGGAGTCAATTTTTTTTACTACCGGTTCTGTGGACGTAGCTTAGTGGGTATGGCTTGGTGGGCATGGCTTGATGGGCATGGCTTGGTGGGCATGGCAGGGGAAGGATACTGTAAAATCCCCATTCCCTCCCCACTCCTGGGGGAAGGTTATTGCAAAATCCCAGTCCCTTCCCACCCACTAACCTGTAGAGAGAATAGATGGGGGTGGGGCCACTCAGAGGTGGTATTTGCCAGTTCTCCAAATTACTCAAAATTTCCACTACCAGTTCTTCATAACCGGTCAAAACCTGCTGAATACCATCTCTGAGTAGTGCATTGTATATTTAACTAAGTAAATACATTAAATGACATACTAAAAATAGAAATTCCCCAAAATATGTAGAAAAACAAACAAACCTGAAATCATATTAAGGATCAATCATTCTCAAATCAGCTATGCCATTTACCCTCAGAGCTGATTATACAAATTTAAATATAGGCAATTATTTTATCCCATTTAAAAAAACACTTCCTGGGTCCATTTCTTTATGTCATGTTCCAAGTATTTACATGATTTTTAAAATAAGTTTTTAATGCTGATTATTTGCAGAGATGATTTGTGGGATTGGTGATAGTTTGTTGAACAATCCTTCCCTAGGCCCCCATAAATTTTTATTGTTTCTTTCCCTATTCCAAGCACAGGTGAAATTCATCATGTCTGAATGGGTTTCAGAGGGTGAAGAAGAGAAAGGAAAGATGCAGGAGAAAATATCTTGAAACGACCATTGGAAAGAAAATGAAAACAGATGCATGGAATGGGAAGATCCTGCTGGGAACAATATGAAAGTAAAGCACATTTTTCCGAAGAGATGACAGCCTTGTGCAATCCCTCAAGGCTTCCTTCCCACACAGACGTCTCCACTGCAAAGGTTCTCAGGAGGAGGCACAACATAACCTCTGGGAAAAGGCGTAAATGGGGAAATGTGTCACAACCCTGGAAGAAATATTTCACGTCAACTTGGTGCTGTGCTGCCGAGGTTTTAGGGAGGGGGGGGAGAGAAATACTTTCAACGCCTCCAGGAGAAAAGCAGCCTCTGCAATTTAGAAAACAGAAAGAAACGCCTTGTCTTAACCCTGTTTATTTGAAGAGGCTCAGCCAACAGCGGCCTGGCTTTCCAGCAGGGTGATCCCAGCCTGCTCTAAACTGACATACTGACATTGATGACTAGGCTTTGAAGATAGAGTAGCAGTGTTTATGTGGAGAGCAGTCATGGTGCAGAGGGAAAGAAGTGAGTGGGAGGTGCAGGGAGGGAGACTGGGAAACTGTAAGTCATTGTGGATGGGCCGGGCTGGCCTGGGCTGGCCTGGCCTGGGTGGCAAGCTCTTAAAGCTCAGCACATTCATCAACCTGCCTAGTGGGCCCGACATGCTGGAGCCACAAGCTGCTCTCTCCCTCTCTCGCTGTGTCAAGCGTGATCTAGTCCAACTGTGTGGAGACAGCACAGTCTCAGCCAGACAAGCTCTGGTCAGTGCAAATAATCACAGTTCTGACTTCTTGCTCTGTTGTTACTCAGCAAAGCCTGGCCACCGAACACAGAGTTCTCAAAGGAAGTTTACGTCAATTTTCTTACAGACACAAGTACACACACACACACACACACACAGTTCAATTCATCTTTAAAAGCATTCAAATCTCTCAGATTACACCCAAAGGTCCATTTCACCTCCCACCTTAACTCTTCAGCATACTTCACCAATTAAAAAAAAGGGGGGGGGGGTCTTTCAAATTTTAAATAGTCCTAACATAAGCCTCTTCAATTCTATGGAAATGTTCTCCAGCTCAGTGCCCTCTAGATCTCTCCAACTATAAATTCCCATTGCCTCCAGTTCAACATATCTGGGGAGGGGGGGCACTGGGCTCCCAGAGACTTTTCTATAGTGTTGTTTTGCCCTTTAAAACAGGAGTGTACTTGCCATTTTTTAGAACTAAAAACAAACTTGTCATTATTTACAAATTTTTGCATAAAGTTAATAAAAATTAAGATAAGTAAATTAATGGCTTAGATCCATATCAAGGGATCTGAAAGTTCAAACAGATAGATGACCAACCACTGCCATTAAGCTGAACATTAATCAACATCAAATGTTTGTAACAGTGTTTCCCTTTTCCCCAAAAAACCCCAGCAGTCTAATGTAGTGCTTAAGGTATCTTTGAGGGAGGTGGGTAGTATAGAAATGTGAAAAATAAATCAATAAAAGTTAAACTGGGTATATGGGAACCAATTCTAGTTCATCTTTAGCCACAGAAGCAAACTGGTGTTTCTCAGTCCAAGCTAGTCCACAGCACTTTAGTCACAACTTGGAATAGCCACTGAATGGTAAAGTACTACCCATATATACCTTCCATTTATATATCCCACCCTCCTTATGTTGGTCTATGACCGTAGTATTGTTCAGATTTGTTTTGAATAATGTACTTCTCACTTTTATCATGGTTTCTGGAGATAATTTAATAATCGATGATAAATCATTTACTTAGTACTTGTATTACAATATATTACATTATTTTGCAGGGCTATGAATACAAAAGAATCACCAGAATCCCATAGTGATAGAAGGGCCATCCTCTGGGACACTGGTGGTGAACCTATGAAACGGGTCAAAGGTGACATGCCACAACATTTTGGATGGCATGCCAGCATTTATCAACACCTGGCAACAATTATTTTTGAAGGTATGGCATGTTCTTGTGTGTTTTTTTCGAATGTGTGGAAGCCATTCTGTGAGCCCCTTTAAAAATGAAAGCCTCAGAGCATCCTTGGGTAGGCCACAGAAGTTTGTCAACCAAAAGAGAACACCACTTGAAGGTAAACAGCATGTGTGACACATCCTGAGGAATGCTGGGCCATGGGGACAATTGCACCATTTCCCAAGACTTGCACACTTTAAGGAACAGCACAAGGCAGCCACCTTGGGTGGCGGTGGCAATACTAAAGCTGAAGTCAAGGCCTGGAACTCAATTTCAGGCTCAGTCTTGGCCCTTTTGCTGAGTGCCATTGTTTAGGGTGGTTTAAATATAAGAGAGATAGAGAATTGTTTCTCTTTTGTTTGGGGAGTGGGGAAGGTGACACACCAGCAGACTCAAGTATTTTCTGAATTTTTGACATGCTAAGCCGAAAAAGTTCACTCCCACTCACTCATTTTATTGTATTTATCTTAGTTGCTTTTATGCTGCCCAGATAATGCTTGTTGATCATGATTAATCAAAAGTGAAAAAAATCAGCACTGGGATGTGCTAGAGTCCAAATTCCAGCCAAGGCACTATATTGCGCTAGCTAATCCTGGTTTCTTCCTCTAATTTGCTACATCTTCATTTGTAGTCAAGACAGAGGAGAAACGAAGCAGAGTTATATGTCTTCAGGTTTCTCTTTGGACTAAGCATGGAACTGGGTAACATCAGGTGAAACAAAGCAGCCCACTGATAATAACTAACCATGCAGATATGGAATCTGCATTTCTCACAGTGAAAAAATGGCTTTTTTATCTTAGGTAACAGTTCTGGGAAGGTAACAGCATTCCGTGTGCCTTGGCATTTAGTCATGCCAGCCACATGATCATGGAGACATCTTCGGATAGCACTGGCTCTTCAGCTTTGAAACAGAGATGAGCATACACGCCCTAGAGTCAGGAACGATTAGCACAGACCTTTACCTTTACCTTTAACAGTTCTGATTTTCCAGCCAGGAGGATCTGGCTGTTTCTTCATCTTGCTTTAGTGTGCTTCCTAGTAATCATTATCTGTTTCCAACTTTCAAAGACGCTTTTGAGAAAGAGCAACATTCAAATATGGATTTTGGCATAGGTCACTTACTAATTTAAAATTGGCAGCAGGGTCTTGAAGTTTCCCACCCTTGCAGCAATAGCTAATAAGAACCAATAATACATCACAAAGGGGGTTTGAAAGTCCCAGCCCCAAAAATAATATGTACAATATGTTCAACAGTTTCTCACATAATCAACATGGGAATCCCATAGATTTGATCCCAAATTTAGTTTTTTTTTTAATGATTCATGTTTACTATATCACAGTTTCGCCAATCCATTCCAAGTTCATGGTGTCTGTCTAAGGAACTAAAGCACTTTTGCAGATCTCTCTAAAATGTTCATAAGCATCAGAAACAATAGAAAGCCACTGAACAGAAAAAACTTAAAGCAGTCCTGTAATAGGACAATTGTATTCGATAAAAATAACATGCTATTTATTCTGTGTGGATAAAACTATCAAATATATATCTTATAAAAACTGAATTTTTCATGCACGGTATTTTAGGAAAAAACTAATAACTTGATTCTTAGTATGTTTACTCAGAGTAAGGTCCACTGATTACAGTGGAATTTATTATCTTGTATATACAGTTCAGCTTACAATCTTAGCCGCTGATAATACATGTTACTTCATTTATGCATTCCAAAAAGAGATGTATTTCCTTGCTGTAATGAATTTAAGAGAATTCAAAATAAGAATATTCATTTTTTATCTCTGCGGGAATAGCAATTTATTCTCTGCATTATACAACAAATTCTAATGCTATCTGTTTTTCAAATAATAGCTTTAGGTTGGTCTCTCAAAAAATAATGGTTTCCTGATTTATGCTACTGAACAAAGGAGGAATTAAGAAGGGCATCTAAATTAATCCAGCTGTATTCTGAATCAAATCCTTTTTCTGCTTTCTAGGATAGTATTTGTCTGCAATCAGTTCCATATGATGAACCTTTCTAAAATCTTATTCCTGGACCCTGTCGTACCAATAATTATTTGATTCTCAAATTATTCTCAATGTCATTTAAAGACTCTCTCTTTTAAACATAAAAAACTGATGGCAGAAAAAGACCTGGAGGTCTATCGAGTCTGTCTTTGAATTTATTTTTTGTTTTTGTGATAATTTACTATTTTTAATTATTATTTTTATATTTTATTAATTTTATTTTAATTTTGTATTTTAAATTTTTGTTGGATGATGGACATGTGTTTATTCCAAGAGCAACGTGTTTAAATTCAGTAACTGACGATTGGCCCACTACTTCCACTGGAAGTTTGTTCCAAGCTTCCACTACTCTTTCTGTGAAGTAATACTTTCTAACATTCCTTCTGAATTTTTCTCCCATCAGTTTGAGGTTATGCTCGTGTGTTCTTGATTTTTGCTTAATATTGAAAATCCTTCCTTCTAGAACATTATTCACACCCTTAATAGGTTTCAGTCATGTCACCCCTTTCCCTTCTGTCCTCTGGCTGTATATATTCAGTTCTTCCAATCTCTCAGACCTTGCGCCATTTTTGTTGCCAATCTCTGGACTTGCTCAATATTATCAATATCTTTTTTGAAGTCTCCCGAACTGCAGGGGTAGGATCTAGCCAGGTCCACCTGGATTGCGCAATCTGGTTGTTACCTGAAGCCTCCGTTCCGCGGAGAGGAACAGGAAGCAAAAACTAGTGCTGGGACCCTCTCACCCGCCCCGATTCTTATCTGTCCTTTATCTCCTGACGCTGCTTGTTACAGCAAGTCCCAGCTGAGGGCTTGGAAGCGGCACACGTGTGTTTTGCAAGTGCGCACATGTGCTCCCAAACCGGTTGTTGTGCTAGTTACATCCCATTGCTGCAGAACTGGACACAGTATTCCAAGTGAGGTCTGACTAAGGCCCTATATAGCAGGATTAATAACTCCTTTCTCCTGCTGGTGCATGTCAGAATGTTAATTGCATTCAGTTGCCTGATCACACTGTTTGCTCACTTTGCTGTCATCTGCTCTGAGCACACCTATATCTTTTTCTTCTTTTGTTCATCCAATACTAAAATATGCAAAAACTTTAATGTGTGATAAGCTCACTAGGAAACCTGGATCCTTTCTTATTTTGAGGAGTATTTCATTAAATTCAGCTTTGCAACGTACATTACTGTCTTCACAAAACTACATTTGTGAACTAGCATTGTTCCCGGATCTCTACGATGAGTTTTAAAAAAAAACACTCTGTGACAATTAAATAGCATCAAATGCAATTTATATTTCAGATGCAGATAGATTTAAATTGATTGGATTTTTAAAGCACCTTAAGAAGATATAATATCCTTCCCTATTTAAAAATTAAAAAAATATAGGGCATATCTTACCATGACTTATTTAATTTTCTAAACTTTATGGTTCTGCTCAATTACAAAGGAAGGATAAGTGTAAGAATAAAGATGAATATGAAATTTAATCCATCATGATTTTCAAATGTGTATATCAATAAAAGTTCTCATCCATCTTTATGTTCACAGAGAAAACAACACCCATACCAACACTGGAGAGGTCAAACAATTGCATATAAATAGAGAGCAAACTCCCTTCTAGCACTGAAAATGTTACCTGGGCAGGTAATGAAACCCCTGCAACCAAGCTCAGAGAGCACCAAGGACTCTACTATTCAATCCTGAGCTACATATATTCTCTTCTATTGTTATCCTATGAATCCTATACATGGGATTGGTTTCTAATTCTACTAATTGCATTTTCCAGACACTTTTCAAAAGTAATCTATATGAAATATATTGCAGAAGATGTATCAAAATGTGGATAGTTTTTGCCAAGGCTAAGCAAATTAGGAAGTATTGCTGTTGGTACAATATCCATAATTGTGCTAATATATTCCTTGGCAAAGCTGCTACTTCATCAACCTGGTGACAACTGGAGATCAGGAGCACGCCCAAACATGCAAGCCTGCTGTTTATTAGTGAATATAATTCTATTCAGAACAAACTTTATCTCAATCCCAGAGTCCAACTTTATCCTTACCAACCCTACCCCCAATTTTGTCTGAATTAAATTTTAGCTAATCCATTATCAACATTAGGCAACAATCAAGACTATCACTGCTTATCTCCTTGGAATGTATAAAGCAGTAGAGTTGGGTGTCTTTAGCATACTGAAGGCATTTCACACCAAAATTCTGAATGATGCCCATTTGAACTGGATCTATAAAAACTGTTTCATCCTACTACACTTCTGCTAAATTGCCATTTATCATATCAGCTTGCCCAAGAATACAATATTTGAGATTGTAACTATAATTTGAAAGATCTACAAAGTAAAGAGAAGGCTTTTTGATGAAAATTTTATAATCACTGTGTAATCAATTTGATTCTGCTGGAATATAAATTTAATAAAAGATAGACTCCCTCTTTTAAGCAAGCAGGACACATCTTGCCCTCAAGTAAGTGATCATTTCCCTTAATCCTGGACTCAATCACAATCTGGCCTATTTAATCAGCATCGGTCTAGCAATCAAGTAGTGGCATTTATTTATCAATACCAGGGGTCCCCAAACTTTGCAACTTTAAGACTTGTGAATTTCAACTCCCATAGCTGGCTAGAGAATTCTGGAAGTTGAAGTCCACAAGTCTTAACATTGCCAAGTTTGGGGATCCCTGATCTACACACTCTGCTCATATCCTCCAGATCTACAAGGGCAACCCTGAGCAAAACCAACATAATGACAGATTTGCTGCTACTGTAGTTAAAAGAGTTTGTACATAATTAATCTGTCCATAATTTTGTTAGGTGTTTTTTGCACTCAAAAATATAGATTGAATGACACAAACATGCTAAAATTATATTAATTTTTTTTTACTCTTTTATCATTTAGGTAAGAGACTGGCAGCATATTTATTAGTCATTATGACTTCTCAGAAAAAAATGTGCCACTTAACAGTGAGGCTTAATACTTCACTAAAATTCTATGGAATTTTCATAGAAAAAAAATGATATATCTAATGTGAGTTCATTCCAGTTCTCACCAACAAAAATCAAAATTCAAATAGCTGGCATATTTTCTCCAGAAATCTAGAGATATTTATCAATTATATGCAACATATTTTCTAGTCTTAAAACAATTTTAAATCAGAAGTCATAAATACAGGCAGCTATTTTCATTATTTAAAAAGAGTGAAAAATCCCACTATAGAGATTTTTAAAATTTGGGAGTACTAGCCTTTCACACAATATCTCTTTATTTATATTTATGTTGCTTTTCTTTTGCACTTTTTATGAATTTTAATCCAACAGAATTTTTAACCCAATAGAAAGAATATTAATCACCTGATGGAATTGACACAGCTTGCAACAGTTTGCTGAGAATATTGTACAGTATATTTCTGAATCACTTCACACTAGCCAGCAATTCACATTGTCAGCAATTCATTATCTCTGGAAACTTTCTCATTACTGCTGAGAGCTAAACTAGTTCAGCTGTTCTGGCCGATGAGAAGCAAAGGAAATTACAAGTCTACAATAATGTTTGGGAGCCCCAACTGCAGAGAAAAACAACATCCCCCTAGAGTGGACTGAGAAATCTTACATTAAGGACCAAAAAGGATCTGCATCTGAGCCCCAGAGCACGGCCTAATGTACTGTTCCTGGGACAAAATATGAGCTTTTTCACTTTTCAGCTTCATTCAGTTAAAGAGCTAATGGTAATTTCATAATTCCCTTTCAAACACATATCTGGTTCTATAAATAGTCATCACGGCATATCATTGTGCTACAATAGACACTTCTCAGGAAAAAAAGCTAACCCAGCAGAATGTCAGCATCTTAGCAAATGCTTAAAAAGAGCTTTAAGTATCAAAGCATTAGATATGAATTCTATTAAAAGACCTGGCAAAGCTAAAAAACTTTTCTATTTTTAATTGAAATGAACATAAACTTCTAAATCATTTCAAGTATTGGCTTTATGACATATTTTTGAATGGCTTGCTTTTAAAAGCATCTAGTAAATTTTTCTTCCAACTTAAGTACTTTCTAGCATGTGAACCAAAAACAGCTTTCCATCAAATTTCCTCAATCACATCCAGTTGCCTTTTGAAAAAAACACCTTTGAGACAATTATGACCTAGATGACTACGTAAGAATCTCCACAGACATTCTCTAATCACACTTCCTACCCTGTCTGTAAAAACCTGCATTTCTTTGCACATTATTTCAACAGATTTGGTAATTTTATATTGATTTATTTTAAAATATTATAGAGAATCTCAGCATTTCCAGGATTGGTACTGAAAGGTGAAAATGGAAGCAGTATGCTCCGTCCCATAATTGGGTAGATCAGGTTGCCCTGATAGACCAGTCCCACCAGAGAAAAAATTTCCAGTACAAATTAATACTACACATGTATTTTTTCTGTTTCATATCCATTAACTCAGTACAACAGCTTTGTAAGACCATTATTTTTCCCTGCATTACTAGCAAGTAGGTTTGTAACTTAGAGATCAGATTATTGCTTGGTTTCATAACAATCAGACTATATTAGAAATGGCTACGTTTCAGTGTATTTGTTTTCAAAAACATAAAAAGTTAGCAGAATTATATTCTGACATTGACTTTTTATAAATGAAAAGAATTAAACATTGTGTTGCTTATGAGACTCCTAAGTTCCACCAAGAATTGATCAAGAAAAATTATTGATTAAATTAAATTTCTTAAATTTGTAAGACCACCCAATTCAAAAACCCTCTGGGCAATTTGTAATATTAAAAGCAGATCAAAAACAATAATTATCCAAAAATGAATTGAACCAGAAGACTTGGCATACTGCCAAAATGATGTCTTATTTCATCCTGGTGCTTGTTTTGTCACATTTTTAGACAAAATGTTCTTCCCAAGTGGTGATGAAATTGAATCCTTTCCCATGAAATATATGATTGGTCATCTAGTTTATTTTTAAACTAGTTCATTGTTTGTTTATTTATACCTCCAAAATAGTGCTACAGCAACTCCACCCAGCTTTATCATTAGCACTGCCCCAGGAAAAAATGGTGCACAATTTATGATACCTCCTGGACTTGTGCTTCTGTTTCTGGTCATGGCACAAATTCATCTTGTGCATCAATTATACCTTTTACTGGACTGGGAAGCATTGGTCACAGTCACTTGTGATTTCGTCCCTGTTCAAGTAGACTGTACATGGAGTTGCCCTTGAATATCATTTGGAAGTTGCAACTGATCCAGAATATAGTAGCACAGGACAATTATGACAGCATTTTGGTAGGCCCACATTACAGGATTCCTCCATGAGCTGGAATAATGTCCAATGTACTTCCAAATATAATGTATGGTGCTTGTTGTTATCTATAAAGTCTTTTATCACAGGGGTATCAAACTCGCGTGACTTTTTTCCCCTTCACTAAACCGAAGTGGGCGTAGCCAGCACATGACACATCTGGTCTGCAGGCCACAACTTGGCAACCCTGTTTTATCACATGGGACCCAGTTATCACATGTCTCACATTGTTTCTATCTATCCCATTAGATCCAACATATCCTGTGCATTAAACGGTGCCATCTAGAGGGGCCCTGGAAAGCCTGGCTTCTGAAAGGTTATATCTCATGAGATCTGTCTGGTCCTGAACCTGCTAGCATTTTGCAAGAACATGAATAGAGGATGTTCCTTCAGACATGGGATCTGGAAGTTGGATAATCTATTGATGTGGTTCCATATCTTTTTATGGTTTGAGGTAAGTTCATACTTGGGTGATATTATTTAAGTATTGTATTTTAATAGTGTCTTGTTTGGGCTTTTAATCCAGTCTACACATCACACATTTCTAATATTCTGTTTTCACTTTGTCGTTATAGGATACTGAGTGTAGATTAATGAGAAAAAAATGAATTTCAACAACTGTAGAATCAGGCTACAACAGTGGTTCCCAAACTGTGCGCCGCGGCTCCCTGGGGAGCCGCGCTATTGTCGTAAGGGCACCGCGCCATTTCTGAAAGCCTAGTGCGCATGCGCAGTTACAAGTAAAAAATGTAAAAAAAACCCGGATGTACCTATT
>JAOYMU010000292.1:31820688-31833959 GCA_025802295.1 Psammodynastes pulverulentus | reverse complement strand
AAGACTTGTGAACTTCAACTCCCACAATTCTCCAGCCAGCTGGCTGGAGAATTCTGGGAGTTGAAGTCCACAAGTCTTAAAGTTGCCAAGGTAAAGATGGTGAATTTCTTCTATTAAGTTCAAAAATTATTGTAATAATTAAAAAATAAAAGTTGCCATGTTTGGAGACCTCTGTTCTAGATAGTTAAATTTGCATCTTTATAGAGCTGTGGAATGTAAGATGATAAAGAAAGATTTTCCCAAGAACAACAACAGAGATTATGTTTTCCAGTGAGTTCCAGAGCCACGATGACAATTATCTACTAAACCATATTGTTTCTTTTACTGATCCAAGTTCTGTTAATGGTCCCAGAAGCCTGATCACTGTTGAGATCTACATCTGCACATGAAGCAGCTTGGGTGGAAAGAATGTATGCTGTTTACTTGCCTAACACTGTCTGTTTACATTTCACACTGGGAAAGACCACTGCAGAAAAAACACACAAATATTTCACACACTTCCACACAGAAACTAAGGCTTAGGGAAAGCTCTGTAGGGAACTACAGATCATGCACTATAAATCAAGACATTGTAACTGTAAATATATATACTATGAGAAATGGGAACTAACTTTTGCTTACAAATACCCAGGCAGTCCTAGCTGTGGGGGATAATAATGGAATAAATCACCAACTAATAGCTAGGATCTAACCACCCTTCCTTCTGAGAACTGTCAGCTGTAGTGTACAAAATGACTATACTCCTGTACGATTCTATATTGTGGTTTTCATATAACTGCAAATGTGACATGGAATACTAATTCATACAGTGGCCTTGAAAGAAGCTTGTAGCTTTCTATACAGTATTTTCCTAATGTTGAAAAGTCTTATTTTCTTGGGCTAATATATTTAATATATTATGGGGTCCTTGCTCCTCTCTGAGCTTTTCTTGCAGACATTTCATTACCAAACTAGGTAACATCATCAGTGTTATTAGGGAGTAGTGTTTGCTCTCATTTTATATACTAACTAAAGTATACTTTATATACCAATGATCTGCTCTGTCAGTGTTGGTGGGAGTGGTCCTGGCAATTCCTTGATTACATTATTGTTTACTGTTAGCTTGTTTGGCACTTCTTTGATTGGGATATTGTTTGCTTCTTTGACTGTTGGTACAATGTTAATCTTTGTTAATCTGGATGTTGATTGCTGGTGAGGAGGTGTATTGATCTTTTTGTTTCCGTTTCGGCTTGTTTGATTGTCTCTTTTGAATGGTATGTAGAAGTTTATGTCCATGTGCCTGTTAAGCAGTGGTCCCCAACTTTTATGGCTTGGTGGCCCGGTTGCAGGTGAGGAGAGTGGAGCTTGCCCAGCTGCTCACATGACCTGGTTCCAAAAATGCCACAGCCTTTGGGGACCCCTGTGTTAATGGATGATTTGTCTGAGTTCTAAGCTTCCTGGAATTCTTTAGTGTTTTAACTAGACAGCCCATGATATGATTGGGTCATTCTTTTTTCCTTTGACTTACAACTGCCTGTTCAGTGACCATTCAAAATTATGACATTACTGAAGGGAAGTGCCACCCCTTCCTGAAGTTATGGCCTTTGTAGCACCCCCCACGGTCACATAATAAAAATTCAGGCTCTTCACGGTGTGCCCAGCCTTACGACCATGGGAGCATTGAAAGTCCCTCAACCCACCTATCTTTCTGCCCACCCAATGTAGTTGCCAAGCCGGTGCAAGGTGCATCAGACAAACTAGCAAGCATGGCGTTTCTAAGACTAGAAAGGTTGGAAAGATTAAATATAAATTTAAAAATAAATATAATTTTATCTATGAAAACTATATTTTCTTTCATTTAGTTTCCTGATTAACTCCATTTTTTTAGTGTAACCTTTCTTATGCTCCAGCTAAGTGCAATCCTTTATCTTGAACAAAGCTAAAACTCCTAAGAAATTATTTTTCTTTAGTACGTTTAACATCTTTCTATTGTTTTTCAGACCTCTAAACAAATTCACTTATTAACCCTGAAATGTTTCTTAGTAAAGGACTGGATAGAGCTGACTGTGAATGATTTTAGTTAGATTAGAAGTCTTTTTTCAAGAAATTTGTAGATGTATTCAATAGTTACAAAAATGTACTCATATTTGATTGTTGGCTAAGAAGAACCATGAGCTGTCAAAACCAAGGAAACATTGCATGCTTGTAAACGTACCCTCCCTTTTAGAGCTTTTCTGTACTAATACTATTAAAGGATCTGAAGTCATGCTATTGACACCAGCTTTTGGCATGTGCTCAGCCACTGATACCATAGCAGCCAAGAGTGTGACTGGTGCCAGTCCTTATTGTCACAGGAGCCCCAGGACCTCATGAAGAAGGGCCCTCCAGGATGCAAAACAATACTGGGAAGGAAAAGGAGGGAGCCTCGACCTTGGGGCAGGGCTGGTGGCAGACTATTGAACCTTGTGTCTCGACAAGCTACTAAGAGTAAAACATTCTTGGAAGCTGCAGAGATTGCAGATGAAAACAAAGGATTCTATCATGTAGGAAATAGAGCAAAACACAGCAGAATATGTTTTGTTTTCTGAGATAAAATAAGCACAGAGCATTCCAGCTGGGTCAGGAGACTCTAGATCTTTCAGAGGAATTGAAGAGCACAAGGGTAAAGCAAAGACAAGGAATGCATTTAAAGACAGGTAGCGACTTAAAGACAATGGACTATTAAAAAACCTGGACAATCTCATTTAAGAGGAAGAAAATTGGAGGGTGATAACTAAAGCATTGTACCTTGAGAAGCTTAAAATAAGTGTTTTGAAACACCCATTCAATATCAGTTTTGTTCACTGCTGCCTTTCAATTTAATATTTTTACATAAACTGCCACATAGTATGCTTATGTAAGTTTAAATTCTTTTATTGTTTTTCTTTTAATGAAGGAAGCATGTCACTTCATGATGATGCTTCAAGTTTTCCAAAATACCCAACATAATTCTTATATTATCCTATAACTGGTTTTTTTTTAGGTTAAAAAAAACCCACATTGATCCTCATAAATAAATTATTAGGAAATTATTTTCAACCTCTCAGCCAAAATCATTGTACACAACTTATAGTCATTATTCAATAATGATACTGGCCAGTAGTTTCTTGATAAAATCAAATCTTGTTCTTCTCTAAGGCATTATTGCTTTATTAATCTCTTTCCATCACTCTTCCATCTTTTCTCTCTGTAAAATAGAACTCATTGTATCTTGTAAAAGTTCATCCTCAAAGCATTTACAGTAAGAAGCCAGTAACCCATCTAGCCCATGCAGTTTTCCTGTTTTAATCTTTTTTTATAGTTTTGCAAACTCCCCTTATTGTTATACGTCTATTCATAATCTGTTTTTGTTTTGCATAAAATTTGTCTCCATGATGGCAGAACCCCTTTTTGCTCAGTAATGGGGCCAATGACTTGTGCTTTCATGCATGGAAAGTTAAGACAAGTGAAAAGTGGATTCCTTTGCTTTCATTTCCCATCCAATCAAACATCACCAGCTGATAGGGAAACATTCCCATTGTCTCTCTTATTGGAAGGAGACAAGTTTTGACAGATGGCTAGGTCCATGGACTTAACCATGTATAAAAATTCAATATTAAGAGAGTGTATCTGTAGGGTGAACATGGCTTCCTTGTAAAGCAGTAGAGGCTATTTTAACTGGAAGGTACTAATTTTATTTCTCCTACGAACTAAGGCCATGAGCTAAGGCTCCTCCTATGTAGCCTTAGCCTACATTTAAAAAAATACAAGACTTTACCTACCTGCCTGAAAAAGGTTCACTCAAACAGTTAATTACAGATGTCTTCTGTTTCTTATTAATATAATAAACTGAAGATAATAGGCAGAGCCACTTAGATTAACTAATAATGAAATAGCACCTAAAACAAAAGGTCTCCATGATTTTGAAATAAGTTAAATAATTTATGAATTATTATTTTTATTGTGCTCAGAATATTAAATTATCATTATCATCCAAACTGATTCACTAATCAATTCCTATAAAGCTGGCTGTGAGTTTTCCTGTCACAAAACCAGAAAGATGGCAGAAGAGAATTCTAAGGACCAGAGCGGAAAGGATATGCCCACAGCAGCTTAACAGCCAGTAGAAGAGAGTTGACCTCATTCACTTCAGCAACCACATCCTCAAGGAAGCAAAACAAATTTTATCCATTGCAAAACTGTATCAGAAAAAAGGGGGGAAATCAGAAAGACAGTGGAACTGTCAGAAGCCACCTTAAGCTGCTTCCTTTGGAGACTGGGGGTCAGATAAAGGCAACTATATAACATATAAAAACATTTTTAGATAAGTTTGGGGTGTGATTATACAGATGTATGGATGAGCTCTTGAACTGTAGAAGTGGATGTCCTCTGCAGCTCCATGGGCTGGCCTTGTTTAAATTTAATAAGAGTTTGGTATCAAATAGATGCAATCCAAAGTTAAACATTAGAAGTCTGTGTGTGGCCTTTCTTTTTCCATCCATGCCTGCAGCAGACATTCTATGATCATATAAAACAGTCTCCTGTTTCCCTTCACATCCTGTTCAGTCCCATTTTTACACCTATCCCAAACTCCATTACTTTATTCCTTGACCTCCTTGACAATGAAATAGAAATCGTTTAATTTCTTGAATGCACATCCAATTTACATTGCACTTATTCAAATAGGTTTTTCTAGGGGGAGTGGAAATGGATGTGGCATTGACTTTTTAGCTGTGGTTTTTATTTCCATTAGCCTTACAGCAAAAAAATCCATGAGATATTTACACAAATCTTTCCACAATTCCTGTGGCTTTGAGGGACATTGCATTTGCATGATCTCACCACTGTGGCAGATTTGTGCTTTCTCAGCATCGTTGCCTGAGACAAGGAGCCACCAAACTCATTCCTAATATTTTTCCCTTATTCTATCCTCAATCTCTCTCTTTATTCTCTCCCATTATTAAGCAATACAAATGCATTTAACATTCTTGAAGAAATGATTCAAATATTTTTGACAACTTGCAAAGCATTGGTGCAATATGATATCTTTATTTATCTATTAAATTGTCTGTCACACTTCTCCAAAGAATTCCAGGGGAATAAATGGGGGGTTACCTTACTTTATTCTCACAACCAACAAGGGGGTATTGCATATATATGTATGTTTAAGAGAATCTAGAACTGTTTCTCCCTTTTTCTTTGATGATCGTCAGGGCCCTCTTCTTTGTCCTTTTGGTGCAGGCTTCAAGCTGAGATTATTATAGTTGGTTGCACAATTAGCCAGATGTTTAGACTGGGTTTGGCATTTTTATTTACCTATCAAGTCCTTCCCAAGGAACTAGGAGAGGAGCCAGGATAGGTAGATGTGATTGTTTGAAGGTATTTGATGGTGTTAAAGGTGTTGCCAGATGTAAACTGTTCCAAGTAATGCTGCTTTTGCAATTGACTGATAATTTTGTCAATGCAAATGGTGCTCAAGTGTTTTGGTATTGTGCCTATCACTATTGGTACTCTCTTTGTTTTCTCTTGACACAATTCTATTATTATTATTATTATTATTATTATTATTATTATTATTATTAATTTGTCAAGCATGCATTGGATAACAGATATAAGTATAAACATAATTATGAAATGGATACAAATAAGAGATAACATTAGAACAGGGACAGTAGGCACATTGGTGCGCTTATGCATGCCCCTTACAAAACTCTGTAAGGAATGGGGTGAGGTCAATAGTAGACAGTCTTAGGTTAAAGGTTTTGGGGTTTGGGGAAGAAACCACAGTCAGGTATTCCAGACATTGACCACTCTATTGCTGAAGTCATATTTCCTGCAATCAAGTTTGGTACAGTTTACTTTAAGCTCTTTGTGTGCTCTTGTATTGTTCTGGTTGAAGCTGAAGTAGTCATTGATGTATAGGACATTACAATAGATAATTTTGTGTACTACACTTAGGTCAGACTGAAGGTGGCGTAGTTCTAGGTTTTCTATGCCCAATATTTCAAGTCTGGTGGCATAAGGTATTCTGTTGCGAGTAGAAGAGCGGAGGACTCTTCTTGTGAAATATCTTTGGACTCTCTCAGCTGTGTTTATATCTGATATGCAGTGCGGGTTCCAGACAGATGAATTGTATTTGAGAATTGGTCTAGCAAATGTTTTGTATGCTCCAGTCAGTAGGTCAATATTCTGTTTCTATTTGCAGATCTTTGCATTTTGTGATCTTTTTCTTCTAGTTTATCTCCTTCTGTTCTGCCCAACTCCCAGTGACTCGGAACATAATTGAACATTAGACACTGCTGTCTCGGTATCTTTATCACAGTATACCCTGTGCTACATATTTTTTTTCTGTTGGGTCTCCAAAAGGTGTCTCATCTCATCCCACCCCCGTGAGTGAAAGAGCTTGAAAGATCCTTAGCTGTATTGAGGTTAAGGTAATGCTTTTCTCCTATTCCAACACTGTCCAAAGGCAGCTACAAGCTATATGAAATCCTTTAGTCATCCATTACTTTGAAAGGCTATCACACATCTGGAAATAAATAGAAAAAAGCAGGACAGGGACTGGCAATAAGAACAGCAGATTTCATACATTCATTTTTTTCTGCTGATTCAAGGATAGATTTGGTGCAATTCATGTCAGAAACAGGGGAAAGGCTCCAATAATAATGTAAAATGATTGGTCCTGAATTGCTCGCCAAGAGAACCTAAGGGCCAAGTCAAAATAAGCAGATAACTCAACCCTGTAGTTGCATGCCCTGGGGTACTATAGTGTGCAATAACTGAAAAAGGCTGTCATACATTTCAGGGAAGGAATTTTTTCATTTTTCCTCTTTTATGTGTGAACATAATTCAGCAAAGAAAAACTTGCATAATCTCAAAGGTTTATTGTTATGATGGGCAAACCCCATATTTATGTATCACTGTTTCTCCTTTGATTTAGGAAATCTAGATACCCTGCCCATTGAAAACAATATAGATTTACCAGAATAAGGTAGCTGAGTATTTTAACAACCAGAATTTCTCAGCCTACAGGAAAACCTATGGGCAGGCATGGAAATCCCAATCCTGCAAAAGATCAGTAAACTCTAATAAAGAAAGATTCTATGAAACATCTAGAAGAATACAAGTCAATACTTTTCTTATTACAGTAGTTCACTGTTCTGCCCATGGCCATCTGGGCTTTCCATTTCAAGGTAATAAACATTATGTAAAGTATGAAAAGGTAATAAAAAAGTAGTAAATAAGAAAATGAACTATAGCTAACTCTAATTAATTCAAACAATATTCAATATGTTTATCCATATCTTACTGTCTTTCCCCCACATTTATCATCCATAAGAATGATAAATTGAAGAACCAAAGTAACTTATATACCCACATCTTATTCGCTGATCAGTACTGAATCATTCATTAGACATTTCTTTTTACTGTCTTTGTTGTATGCTTTGCCACATTCAGTAACTGATCTTCAACTCAATACCTGAACATTCCAAAATTCAAATATACTTATTGTATCCTACACTTTCCTGAATTAACAGTTCACTAAGTTACTAAAGTTACTCAAAAACCTTACCAAAACAAATAGCTAAAATTATCTTGGAATGTAGAAATTCTGTCAAATCTGTCTCGGTTACAACTCAACTATAGATATATTTGCAATTTAATAGGTATCCATTAAATAAATACTTGAATGGCTCTCAGAAAACCTCTCACTTTTGTAGATATGTATAAGATCATATGATCCTCAGGCAGCACATAAAATAATCAAATACTAAAATAATACCTAGGTCAAGGATAATATAGGCTGAATTTTATAAGATCAAAACTTTGCTTATCAAACATTATTAACCCTTGCTCAGTCTCAAGAACTTACTCTACCTTCAGGCCATCATGTTCTAATTAAGATTAAGCCTATTTTTCAGAAACTTAGTGTCTTCATCACCCTTCTTCTCAAAACTGGTCTTTAAATCCAGGAAAAAAAATATTCCAGTGACAGTAATAACAGCTTTTCTCTAACCTTGAAATCTAAATTGCAACAAGAAAGGGGCATAAATCAAGGGCCCATGATCTTAGGCAATATTGTTTTTAACAACAATGCCTTTTAAAACTTAGTATTAAAAATCTCTTTTTTTATTAAACGTTTCTCCCCATTAAAGGCATGGGCAAGATTCTTTATTCTCCTGGGGGAAAAAAACCAATCTTTCTGAATGATCTAAGATGAAAACAGTACTTCAGAGGAACAGTTGTTAATATTTTTTTTCTTAAGTATGTGCTTTTTTATTATTTGGTTATGGAGAAATCTTTTTTTAAGTAGTTTTCACAAAGGAAAGCTTTGAGTTGAAAGGTTGAGAACTGATTTATGATTGTCTACCTTTTTTGATGATGGCTCCCCAGATGGCAGAGAACATGCAATTAATTAAAATCCCTTCTCATTCCATTCAAGTTCAGGTGTCAAAGACATTTTATTGAAAATCCCTGTTGATTTTTACCTTCATGTTCCAAGTCTTATTTCCAATTACCTTTACCTCCTACAGCTGGACACAGTTTTAGCATCTGATTCTCATTTTCAACCATAACAATATGCAATGTTATCTACAACTGACATGTCATTTTATGAATCATCAATGCATACAACATCATAATTTCCAAAGATCTATTTAATGTATTTGGTGTCCAGTTAGATGCTATGCTGTTAACCTTTTAAGGGGGAAAACCGGTAATATTAAGTTAAAATTGCTTGCTGAATGTTAGTTGTATTGCTTAACATTAGTAGCAGGTCTCAGGTGATTCTGCTCAGAAAATTCACCAAATATTTATACTTTAAATTTTCCAAACCAATTCCCTTGGTTTATCTAAAAGAATGGGCAACTGCTTCTGGCCAGATGTGGCAATATCACTGTATTCCATAGACAAGGATTGCCCAACCATCCAAACCACCCCCATTTTAATTAGATTTTATTTATTTAGGTTATTTGGATACCATTTCTTGTTTTCTGGCCAAAACTCACTAATGGCTTACATTATCAACTTAAAATTAGTGACTCCTAATTTTGAGGTAAGTGCTAGGTGAACTTGTAGTTCCAAAGTTTTGTTAAGCAGATTGTTCTCATGTTTATCAATAAATGTAATCAATGTGTATTACATACAGATATTTTGACACTAATTGATTCTTTATATATCATCACAAGTTCTTATTAAATTTATTAAAGAGAGCCATAGTTTTTATCTGATAATCCTTCTATCAATTTCTTTCAAACTAGCCAAAAACCAATAGTCCAAGCAGAATTATTTGATGTAAACTGGGTGCTTCTTTTAAAAGCCTATATTGTTGGAATATACTTTGAAAATATATTTAAATATATATGTAAATGCAGAATGTACCTTAAGACTGAAGATTAATTTGGAAATGGAATGGGGAAGATTTAGGAATGAACACCCATAAAATGAGCGTGTCCTGCAAGTAAACAAATTGAACCATTTTTAGCAAAGCAAAACCATGATAGAAAGGATTAGGGGAGCTGTGTTGGAGGACATCTGGCTATACAGTCTTGTTTATATATTAGCATTACTTCCCTAAGAACAATACTGACTGCAAGTTCAAAACTGAAATCAACAGACAAGAAAAGTAAATGAGGTGCTGAAGTAAAATATTGCCTTGCTTTTATACCATAGAAATAAAGAAAATTGATAAACTAAAAGAGAAAAAATAACCAGCAGAGCTGTAATTTCAGGCTTTCTTAAAATAATTGTAGATGCAAACCTATTCGGATATTGAGCTATTTTGTTGTCCAAACTGCAAAGATGCAAGGAAGATATGAACAGATATAAAACTGAGATATTAATTAACAGAAACAGTCTAGGCAGTTGTGTGGAGATGTGAATATTTCCATTTGTATCATTATGGAAAGAGATTTAGCCTAATCACTGATCCTAGACTTCCAGAGTCAACCATTTAAATTTAAGCCACCCGTAATTTGGAATTGGAGATTATGGCGGCAATTCTGAAATTACAAATAGAGTGACTTGTCTCATTATCAACATAATGCAGAATAAATTAATATTCCAAATATTGATCCCAATATTCAGGTCACATGCAGCAGACTAATTGGATAATGGTTAAGAGTTTGGATAGCAGGTTCAAGTACAAAGTAAGGGAAACTATTAGAATTTCATGGACAAAAACCAGCAATTTGCTTCCCAGTTTTGGTGATGCAATGTGGAAAATCTAATGATACAATCAATCCGTGGCCACAGATTGCTCACACCTATCCAAAATTATTATGAAACGGTAGGATTGTCAACCTCTTTGAAATGATGTCCAGTACATTTCCAAACTGAAAGCAGTCTTGAGATTTTGGCTGTTAAATAGAATCACATATCTTTCCCTCATCTTTTTCCATCCCCTTTTCATTCCTTTAACTGATTATTGTTAACTGTATTGTTCTAGAGATGTGGGTCTTGATTCTTTGACCTGTACATCTGGCACTTATATGCCACCCTTTCTCAGAGAAGTCAAAGCAGTTTATTTGAGGCTCTCCCCTAATTTTATATCCAAGAACAACTTTGCAAAATTGAATGTGCTGAGAGAATGTAATTGTCCCATGGTCAGGTAGGATTGAAACAAAAATGCCATTTGTTTTCATTAATCTTGAATAAGTACTAGCATCTGAAAATATCCCACATGTTTAACCCACAGACATATGCTATCATCCTCCATTCATTGAAATTTGAGGATACAAATTATACATGCACTCTTCTTTTTACTTTTGTTACATAATTATGGAGGACGTAGTTCCCTTTATGCAGATATTATCAAGCCATCTGAGCATTGTAGAAAATATGTCGTTGTGGAGGCCTTACTGGTAAAAGATGTATGCTTTAGTTCTTTCTCTCTTCTACCAAATATCAGGTAGAAAAGAGAGATAACCCAAAGATGCTTTAGGATTTTTTTTTCAGATCCTATTTATGAAATGCATTTGCTCTTTTAAAAAAGCTGTTTGGCTGATCAGGCTTTTTTGCTACCTTCACAATCACACTTTGGTGTTTTGTTCAACTATTCAGCCAGCCATTGCCGAATACAGACAGATGCTGCAGCTCGTGACCTGAGCAGTTTGAGAGGTGGTGGAGGAAAGGGGCAGGCAGGGAAAGAATTAAGTCAGTTAGTCAAAGAAAAAGAAGGAATAAAAGGAACAAAAATACACACCAAGCCCTCACCATACACAATAGCTGGAAGGCGGGAGTGGAGTGGTGTTTTCCTCTGTCAATGGATCAATGTGTTCTGTAAGCATTTCCATCCTGTCAGGTCCCCAACTCGGTCTCCACCTGCTAGTTTGCCAGCTCTAGAAGAACACTGTCCTGGCCCCTCCCTCACTTTGCTGGCGCCAGCGTCTTGATGGGCCTTGCACTTTGATTATTTGTGTTAACAGTTAATTTAGCACCAGGGACACGTGTGCCAAAGCTGCCTCCACTTCCTTCAGCCGCCAAACAAATGGGACTTTTATGAGATGCTTTTTAGGACTCACCCGTATCCTTTGCCTGGACTCCATCTCCTCCCCCCCCCCTTTCCCGCCTCCAGACTCAGCTGTAATCTTTTCTTCATCTTGCAGGAAAAGAGCTATTTCTGGCAGCTCTGTCTCTTAACACTCACCCCCGTCAGACTGATTTAATGGAGATTTATAGAGGCTGGGCTCTGGAGCTCTCTGAGGCCCTTTCCCAAACTGTTGCACCTACATTATGTATGGAATGTATTTAATGTTTTATATAGAAGCTATACCATCAACTATTAACAACACTGTAATAGATTTACCTAATTTGGGGAGGGAGGCAGTGTTGCACAAAATGCAAGCAAAAATGTGTTGTTCTTGGCCCCAATCACATTCTAGATCATTCTAGCATAACTAGCCCAAGGTATTTTGCTGCTTAAAGAAGGGAGGGCAATAAAATACTGTTTGATAATTTGTCATACTTGTTCAAAACAGATAACAGGACATTATACTCTGTTGTACCTGGGAAGAGGTTGGTTGCTTTTTAGAGCAATGTTTCTGAATCTTAGCAATTCTAAAACGTGTGGACTTCAACTCCCAGAATTCTCTAGCAAGCAATGCTGGCTAGGGAATTCTAGGAATTGAAATCCACACACTTTAGAGTTTTCAAGGTTCAGAAACACTGATCTAGAGCATAGCTGGCTATCATGCATGATATCACTGCACTCTTTCTATTTTTTGCCATGCATCCTTTACATTATATTTCCACATTCTAATGTTCAATTTTCACATTTTTATGGTCTCAATATTTTCTTCACCCATAAAGAGAAACAAAAAGGCATACTGTGCAATACTGTTGGGACTGTTTCCCATACTTCCCTGCTCTTTCACGTTGGTTTACTATATTGCTTACTGAGTCTTGACAAATTTAGATTGCTAATAATATGGCCCCTTCTGCACATCCAGGGGATGCCAATGCAGGATCGGTACTACTCCCAATGCCATTGATCTCAAGGAGGTTTTCAACAACTGAGCTAATTAAGGTCTGACTTCAGAGGAAACATGCTGAAGAAAGTGCTGCAGTGTTTCCTCTTGAGCTGGGAGACAGGCAGTTTTCCATTGGTAGAAATTCTCATCTCATTCAACCTTCCAGTTTTTCAGCTTTTCAGAAGACAGTGTATTGTTCTCCCATTCTGCTGAGTGGATCTGAGAAGCACTTGGGTTGTTCCAATGCTCTATAGCTTTTGTTTTCCATATTGCAAAACTAATGGGATAAAGCAAGGAGAGAGATAGGATATTAGCTAGTGCACCAATTTTTGTACATGTGCATTGGGAAATGTACTGACAACTTCCTGATAGAAACAGTGTAGATGGTCATAGTATGCAGGTCTAAGGGTTTGTGAGGGGTAAAAAATGATGGCTGTATAGAAGTCTCCTTTTTGTTCTTCTCCAACACCTGAAACTGGCTTTCATGCTGTAGAGAACTCAGATTCCAAGTCAAGCATAAACGGACTCTGGGAAGCCTCTCTGTCTGGAGCAGCACTTGAATTATTGCTATTGTTAGCCAAATGTTCAAAATCTCAACCCAAAATTTGTACAAAATCTCACCCTATATAAAAGTGGAGAATCACTCAGGGTATCCAGGCAGGCAGGGGTGGGCTTACAGATTCGCCCAGGTTCAGGTGAACCCATAGCAAATGTTATCACTGGTTCAGCAAACCAGAAAATCTCAGCCCTAGCTGCCCTGCCTGCCCGCCCACCCTGCCCCTCTCTGCTCCTCCCTGCTCCTCC
>JAOYMU010000292.1:31763773-31774874 GCA_025802295.1 Psammodynastes pulverulentus | reverse complement strand
GCCCACCAAGACACACCCACCCAGTCACATGAACACCAAGACATGCCCACAGAACCATGCCCATGGAGCCACGCCCACGGAGCCTCTTGGGAAAAATTTCACATTTCATGCCTGTCTTACACCCTTTTTCAGTTAAGGCCCCTAGGTCAAGGGTATCAAACTCGCCATGTCACATTGCCATCACATGATGTATCATGATGTTTTTTTTTCCCTTCACAGAGCTGGGGTGGGCATAGCCTGCATGTGACACATCTGGCCTGTGGGCCGCCAGTTTGACACCCCTGCCCTAGGCAAAATAAGTATGTCTTTATTCTTTTGAAATTAATTTAAAATTTTAGAGAGAGGGCCATGCAAGGAGGCTAGATAAAAAGCATTATAAAAAGAGTAGTCTGATTTAAGAGCTGGAAAACCATAGATCAGTAGGAGGAGATATTAGGCAAACTGGAGAATACAGAGAATGCTGTTCACAAATGAACTATGAAGAAAATCAGTCCAAGAATTATGGTTTTCTTTTAAAAAAAAAAATCTGAAAATTGTAACTTGGTACTGTATGAAAAAGCCTGCTGCTCTCTCCCAGAAAATTACAGGCTCTATAGAAAAGGAATAATTATACGTATTTTGATATCTTAAGGTCTCTACTTTTTAATCCTTTACTACTTCGAATGTGAGATGTACAGTAGCTTTAGCTTTTTATTCTAGTTGTTTTAAAATGTATTACATAGGGTATATAAATATAAAATATAAATATCTGAACTCTACCATTCTCTACCATTATAGAATTCAGAATGCTATGGCCAATTTAACAGGGAAAGAATGAGACAATCATTTTGGCTCGATTATTTATTAGCATCAGTTCTTGTTTTATTGCAGCAGACAGCTGGGAAATAAATGAGTGAGTTAAGCTTATTTAATGTAACAAATTCAACCTGGTGAAGACTCCATAGTTTGCAAACTATTAGAAGTGTAGCTTTTTGATTTTTCAGACACTTCTTAATAACATTTAATGGATGCAACAATAAGACAAAAGTCAAAGCATTTTAAGAATGTCAGCTGGCTTCTTCAGACATTGGGTCGGATCCAAACTAGGTTTGCTGAACTTGTCTCATTCAGATCAATAGGCTAAGTCATTTGTGATTTAAGTCTGATAATTTCAATGGAAATTAAGTTAATATCAGTCCATGTCTATGCAGAAGTAATAATGTGATTTTATAAAATATGAATGCAAAAATTTGGCATACAGTACAAAGAGTAAGGTAACTTCATCGATAGATTGTTTTATATTATGCATGATATAGATAAGTTCAAAAGTGGTATGCAATGTGTAGATAAAACTTTGATAGCTTGAATTTAAATCAAATAGTTCTAAGTTCAATGAATAATTTTGCATTTGATTAAAACACTCAAATTATACAAATAATCTGATCTTTTTATCCACCATCTTCAAGATGGAATATGAAAGAGATATCTGTCATTTTATGAAAGAGATATCTAATATTATGAAAAAGAAAAGCATGATAGACTATGTGTACTATGTCTAAAGCTGGGTAACGTTTTAAAGAACTTAAGCAATTGATTTTATTTTTTAAAATCCTCCAATTAAAAAATGCAAAAGGGAAGGGCTAAAATGTCTGGACCCACCTACACTAGTGGTCAAAGGCAGCTCTGGGACCCACATTTTTGGCAGCTTTGAAATAAAGCATTTTTGTTTTGAAGGGAGGGGGAAAGGAAGAAGAAATGCCATGATGTGGCTGTAATGACTTCCTACATTTTCAGAAGGGAAACTTATTTCTTTCCCTGGGGACTTAGCTTGAGTTTCATCCTACTATGTTTAATATATGCTTCATCTTACTTAACTTAATCTTGCTATAAACGTGCTGGGGATAAAAAACAACAACAACAACAATGCCTAAAAATGTTAAATTATTTTACATTCCTACTCCTGTGCAAGCAATTGTAGTGTTTACCAGTAGTTTTTAAATTAACTTCAATCAATATAGCATTCACAGTACCAACATCATACCAACAAAATCCCAGATCCCTGATTGGTTTAAATGTGACCTGAATTGAATGTGTTATAGATATTTCATATTTCTACAAGTGGAGGTGGGCATAATCAGGATGCTATAATACATTTCTAAATGATTTACAGTAGACAAGATTACAGAACATCTTCCAATTACAATAATCCCAGATCAGAACTGGGCGAGAACTAGTCAAGGCTTCAGATACAGATGAGCTGTAGTATGCAAGGTTATGTAAAGTTAACTTTCTTTCCCCAAAGGAAAGATGGATATTTTGGGCATGAAAATAAGATGATAAGACACCTTAAATATTTTGCAGGCCAACAAGTAGCAATTGGGTGAGTCAAGTCAATACTAATTTTCTGGCAAGGAAAAACATGCTAAATTGGCTGTTTGATTCTCTGCAGAGGAAGATGTCCCACATGCCCCATATTTGATGAGTATAATTCATCTGACCACCCTCTTCAAGGTATGCATTAGATTTTATTGTGAAATCAGTAGACTCTCCTAATAAGAAAGCTGTGGAAGTGCCCTAAAATTATCAGTTTTGATATGAATTCCTGATAGCCATGAGCATTGGGGAGGAGGTGATAATAAAAAATATCTGTCATCAATTACTATAATTTATGTTCTTGATGGACAAATTGGATTATCAGGCACAACTATGTGGTGGAATTTGTGTAATGACGTCATCATGTGTCTTTTTTAAAATGTCATCACCAGTAGTGAATAATGAAAATCAACTATAGCACAAAAACTTTTTTGTGATCCTTCCCTACAACAAAATCCACAAGTATTACCATTTTTCTTCCTTAAAGTATATCTGTTTAATTCCTGGAGCCATACTGGAGCAAATGATTCTAAGTATTAGTCTTTCCTTTGCTATTTGAATGTTGATATACTTTATCTTTAAAAACATGGGCTTGGATAAAAACAAGAGGAAGGTGGCTACCAATTTCCCCTCCTTCCAGTTTTACTTCAGTTGTATGAGAAGTTTGACTGCAGAAATGTTTCTGGAATGCCTTCAAGTCCCTAAGATTTTATTCTTTTTTGAATGTTATATTGCACAGTAATTCAGAATAACCCAAAAGAACTCCATGTGTCCAATACTGGATAAAACTAGATACACTGTTGTGTCAAGAGCAAACAGTTGTAGATTGCAAGGCATCTATTCATAATATACTGTGTTAAATTCTAAACACTGACCCGAGGGGCTACTCTAAGGAGGAATGTAGTGTCTTACCTTGTAATTGTTCCCAGAAACACCTTGGACTGGTCTGGTTTAGATTTGTAAACCACTGGGAATCCACTATGGCTGGTGCTGACAAGGACCTGAGCCAAGAAAGCAATGTTTTCCTTTAAATTGAGAACTCTGACGTGAAGCTTCATGACATCTTTGGCAGCAAACAATTCCAGATTTAACCTGAAAAATACAAAGCAAACAGTCATAATTTATTTAGTAAACAAGAAACCAGGCATGCAATACCATTTTAGCATATGATGGTTTTATAGTGTGCTAGTGAAGTACTTCAAGCTAAAATTAGGTTTATTTATGAATATTTTGTTTAAAGCATAATTACCCAATAAAGTAATGATCAAGCATACCCTTTTTACCTATGAGTAAAATCCATGATAAATTCAACCAGATCCAAGCCATGTTTTTTTTACTAGAGGACAAGCACCTTTCATCAATTTATGAGATTTTTTTTTTAGCTTTTTGTTTTAACATCCTAACTGAAAATGAAATGCTTAGAAAATCACATTCAGTTAACAAAATATTCTTAGAGTGAAGAAAAGTATGACAAAAAGATAAATAAATCTTAATTTTATAACAATAGAATAATGATTAGTATGGGTGAGACCAATTGTCCAGTTCAATATCCTGCTTATATCAGTGATCTGGGGAAATAGTTAGTGATCTTAGAAACCATGAACAACTGTTTACACAATGAATAACAAGAGAACATTTGTGCCATGTTGGTTTTATTTATAGTATTTTAACAACATAATAAAATATTATCATCCTACAAATTTCATGGAATTACACTAAGAAGATATAAAATTTGAGATAAAATTTACTGGCCCTAGAAGGCAATTAAGTCGCACTTAAGATATTTGGGTATGGAATTGGGTATGTCTAGTTTAATGAAAAGAAGGACCAGGGGTGACATGATAGCAGTGTTCCAATATCTCAGGGGTTGCCACAAAGAAGAGGGAATCAATCTATTCTCCAAAGTACCTGAAGGCAGGACAAGAAGCAATGGATGGAAACTAATCAAGGAGAGAAGCAACCTAGAACTAAGGAGAAATCGCCTGACAGTTAGAACAATTAATCAGTGGAACAACTTGCCTCCAGGAGTTATAGATACTCCAAAACTTTAAGAAAAGATTGGACAACCATTTATCTGAAATGGTATAGGGTTTCCTGCCTGAGAAGGGGATTGGAGTAGAAGACCTCCAAGATCCCTTACAACTCTGTTATTCTGTATTCTTTATTTTGTATTTTTGGTTTCAAAGCCAATCCTTTATTTTAGAGAGGGAAAATATTTTGTCGAGACTTGATGTATAATGAAATATCTTAAACTAGAATGATCATAACTAGGTGCAAGGATCCTCACATTGAAAGAATTTTCTGTATCACTTTGCTGCCATCTCATGGATATCCAGATGCTTGCAGCCCACATATGTAATCCTGCTATAAACCTACAAGAACATTCCTCTGGATTACCTTTTTTTAATAGAATATATGGCCATAAGGATCAGTGCAGAGGAACAGACAGTTTTATTCATTCATAAGTTTCACTGTAGTTTGTGTTCTAACTCACAATATTCACTTCACTTGGTGGGAATGTTTATCTGTTATTTAGCTAGAGATTTTCATCAGCACAACATTGGATTTTAATTTACTTTCATGTAAACCATTTTTTATTATGCTGAGTAACTATTAAACCTTATATAAATATATTTCATGAGTTTATTTTGGAGATAGCTTTATTTTCATGGTAATTGCCAACTTCATTTGGTTAGCTCAGCAATGTTTGGATTCTGAATTATATACAACACTGTAGGTTTGCCTGTAATTATCAACTGAATCTATGACTGAATCTTATTGGTTGTTTATCATTTATGACTTTTTTGCAGTTATTCAGCGCATCTAGTTTTGGTTGGAAAAAGGTAATTAATACCCCTACTTATAAGGTTATGTTTCATATTCCCATCTTTATTCTTTACATTGCTGAATGTTTATATTTCATTTTGGTGCACCATTTAATAAGTAAATAAAAAGAATTAGAAAAGACTCCATTCCCCTTTATATCTGTTTTTTTTCCTTTCAAAATGAGGGAAAGGTTCTAGCAATGTCAGGTGATAATTCTCTCAAGTTATATAAAAAGAGAAATGATTTGATTGTTTGGTTACATAAGCGGGTGGGAACTTAAATTTGAAATAGCTTTCAGTTAATTTAATACCTGTGCCACTTGCTCCTCCATAGAATATTTTAAAAGTTAGTTGTTTTTCAACGAGTAGTAGAACAGATGAGACATAACATTCTAGATCTATTCTGAGGAGAATGCAAGTCACAAATGCAACCAGAACAAAATCATTTTGAGGGTTTTTTGAAGGCATATATCTTACTTGGATCCATCTGTAGGCATTTCTATTGAATTTTACAAGGTAAGCTAGCAAAGAATTTTGCAAAAATCCAGTAAAACCATTTTGCTTCCCCCTTTTCAATCTTTGTGCTAAATTTTGATAGTAAGAAAGTCACGTTACTACTGTGAATTCTATTAACAGTTGTTATATTCAATATTATTAATAACATATATAGTATAAAGTTAGAGTGGTAAAAATAGGATTTCCTGATTTCCAACAATTTTCTGAAGTTAGAATTTTATCAGCAGGGAGCTGAAAGTTTTCATTTCTGTAACTTTTGTAGCATTTCTCTGCCAACCATGTGACATCATCATGATTGAATAGATATCAATATCCCCAGATAATATGCCTCCATGTCAACAAAATGTTATTTTTACTTTTATCTTTAAAGCATTGAATGTTGATACAATAATAGTTAGATTCATACTTTTCATTACATCATGCAATCTAGCTAATATTTACTGCAGATAATTTCACTCAACTGCACAGCATAATCACAAAAGGTACACATATACTCATATCCCAAACTATTAAGCATTTAACTTCATATAGATTTATACATAACTATATTTTATAACTAAAGGGACATTACAGATTTACTAATCTGTGCTTACTGTTGAAACAGTCATCAAATATGCTATTCTATATATTTTTACACATGCTTCATTTTTATTAAATATTCTTATTTTATAGTTTTATATAGTTTTTATTGCGCTTTTTCAAAATACAAATCTCTTATACATCCTTAACGCTATGACACCGATTTTACACATACATACATCTACATGCATATATACATTAATCCGTCTTTCTACTATCTAGCCAACGATACCATTTATCCCAAACCGTAACATTCTACTCTGCCTCTTAAATCTAATGTGAGATTATCCATCTGAGCACATTCCAACACTTTCTGTATAACCAATTCCTCAGAAGGGGTGCTGTCCCATTTCCAGCTTTGTGCAAAGGCTATTCTGGCTGCTGCCACTATGTGTAGTATGATGTATTTGACCTTTTTACTAAATTTTCTTTTAATTATTCCTAGTAGAAAATGTTCGGGTTTATTTTAACCAGGCAACATTAAACTCAATATTGGCATAAAATAATCCACAATTTAGGCCTATTCACTTTTCATACACTTTCTCTAAATTAAAATAAAATAAAATAAAAATTGCAATTCAATTTTTCAATGATTTGAAGAAATTTATGATTAAAACACATCCAGAACTGAACTTTTTCTAGCAGATAGTCACCAAATAATTACCATTTTCGTTCATTCATTCCTGGATGCCCAATAACTTCTTTTCAGCTCATTAATATATTTTCTTACCCAGTTCTCACCCATCCATTCATACTCTCTAACAGAATAATTTTTCCCTGGATCCCATTCATCCAGAATGTTGCATAATTTCCATAAATTCACTCAGAATAAGGCTGAATAAATCATAACTGGACAAGACAGACATGTCTAGTAACATTGTAAATAATGAATTAAGAAAGGTTCCAACAGTCAACCATAAACCAGAAAAATGTGGCATGACCTAATCAAACACATGTTAAAGCACCATAACAAATATAAAAGCTATCTCAATTATTCATAAGCAATTAAAATATAGCAGCTAGACAGTGGTGATCAGAGGTTAAATGAAGAGGGTTTAAATATATGTTGAAAACCACGTTTAGCACTTGGGGAAGTCTTCCCACAATCTACAGGTAGGTCCTGGAGAAATGGTATTGTCTGAACCTCTCCAGCTTTCCCATTATGCCAATAGATATGGAATAGGAATCTGACTGTTAATATTAAAGATCACACATAAAAGAGAAAGAAAAGGAATCACATTGTTATTATTCCTAAAATACAACAGATCTTTGCATTTATAAATAGACCTCAGGTTTTTTTAAAAAAAAATAAGCCAGCTGCATCGGTGTCTGCATCATCACAATGGGATGATCTGGTTGTTTTTAAGCAGAAAACCTCAGTAATTTTTGTCTGCCAGCTGATGACTAGATATTGGAACAGCCTTTACTAATTAGTAGAGTGTCCCATCCAATAACTAGATTCACTGTGTTTGCCACCTGCAAACTACCACGTCTGAGATCAATGAACCTTCTTTCTGGCACATAGAAACTATTCAACCTTTGTTTTTCTCTCTCAGCAGGAAGTCAGTTGCTCTCTGTACATTATCTATAATAGCCCGAAAAAGAATGGAGGATACATACGCACTCCATAAGCCTGAAACAAAATATATGAGCTCCATATGTTGCTCTCTTGAGCTTTGTTCTGCAAAGTGTGCGGACGTGGAAGAGATTTTATTTCATGAAACTTATCAAACATAGGAAACTTAGAAGTCAGTAGGAGGGAGTATTTTAATACAAAGCAAGTACCCATAAAGAATAGCAGTTTTGCTACAGCATCTGCTGAGCTTTTGCTAGTGTTCAAGTACTAAGAAAGAATGTTCTTGGTCCTACATTACTGGATTGGATAAAAAGTAGACATGAAACCCCACAGGCAGAAGAAAAGAGGAAATAGGGCTTAATGTATTATGTGAAGGGTGGTATAGATAGGCAGATCCCAAACCAAAGATACTCAGGGCTTCAGCAAGTAGCCTGTGGAAATTAATTAATGAATTAATTAGTTATATAAGTTGTATCATGACCAACCTAAGGTATAATATGAAATAGTGATGCTCATCTTTATGCAGTTTCCTTTATCATTCATTTCAGTTATATGTACATATGCATGTGTACTGCTATATGCTTCTGATATATTCCATGATGGAAAAGTAAAGAAAATTGCCATTATGCTACTGATATTAAATTGCCTTCTAAAATGTATTGTAAAATGTTCTCTCGTATCTGGAGAATGTAGCTATTAATAACTTCAAGAAACAAGTAAGATGTGGAATATTTTTTTAAAATGTTAGCTTGAGTTGTACTCTGCTCTTCAATAAGATTCGTAGGGCAATTCATCATATTAGAATCCCCAAAATTTAAAAGAAAGTACTATGATTGCTTGACAAGCAACTTCTGGGATTTAATATATCACAACTAAAATATGGGTATTCTGACAGCCATTTCTTTGGTCTTATTTGTTATTTTTCATCTCATGAGATTGCCAAAATGTACAGCCTCATACCTCAGATCCACACACTTCTCTCAAACTCACTGAAAAAAAAATTATCCATGTCACCCTAGAAAAATTGGAATTATTTCAGATATAATTTACATTGAACTTCAGGGTGACAGATTTTCACTTAAAAAATTTCAAAATAATTTTCTATGCACTAATTCCATCCATTAAAAATATGCATACATTCCAATTTTCCAAGTCCATATTAGCATTGTGGAAGAGGAAATTTGAAAAGCTCAAGTATGCAATAAAAATCAACTATTCAATATAATGCCATCCTGTTTTTATTTAAAACAATGTGCAATGGCTACAGCATGCTCAGAATTCTTGGCTTCAGCTTTATCAGCTCATCAGCTTTATGTGGTATGGCAGGCAGAAACCTCCAGTGAAAGCTTTGACAGAAGTAATGTTAAGTCTTTAACTGACCTTATCGCATTAAAGTGCTAAATGGAAGACATTTTCTCTTGAAATGTACAGGGGTCTATAAAAGCAAGATGCTCTGCCAAGTTGTGGATGTGTTCAAGAACTCTTGCCCTTATTAAAGAGCACTTCCTGGAACCTAGCAACTCTGAGCATTCCAGCCTGCTGGTTTTATAAGTAGAAATGCAACATTACGTAGAAGTCAAAGAGCACCCTTTTTACTTACATTCATCTCAATCAGCCAAAATCTAAAACATAAAAACCCATGTGATCAGAAATAAATATTTGCACATAAAAGTGAATAACTACACTATGCAATAAGAAAAACAGCCTTTCTAGTTCATTGTTTATTAATGGAAAGCATACTCAACAATTGAGACTTTCAATCTGGGGAGTCAGTCAAACTTGGCTGGAAACAGACCATGATGAATACATTGCCTTTTTCTCATCTCAGAGTACAAAGAGAGAGAGCAGTTCAACGTATATCTATTCCACAAAAGAGCAGAGAGACAGAAGAACATATATGTTCCCATTCCTCCTCAAAAAAAAAGTTACAGTGCCATCATTCATTACATTCTAAGTCACTTTTAATTATAACACTGCAGCCATTGTGGATATGTGATTACAAAAAACATGGGAATAGAAGGACAAGATACTATTCAAGGCCAATAAAGTCTTGGCCATTCAGTTATAGCCTCCAGCTGCAACCCATTGGAATTTGTTACAGGGGACCTGAACATAGGACTTGAGTGAATGTCTTAAACTGGGACAGGCAATAGACTTACTGAATAAGTGAACTTAAACAGCTTGCTGGTTGGTAGATCAGATTGCCATTGTTGGAAGATAAAAAAAGGTCTATCGGTTTGCAGTCGCTTGAAATTGGGCACCAAGAGTGAAATTGGGGCATATTCCCCCCTTTTCCTCCCAGTGTATCATCTTGGCCCCAATCTTCTGTCACAGGCTTACCTAGAAATGTCTCCAGTGGGAGATGGAATAGTAGCCAAGTTGTCCACAATGGTAGTGGGAGAGAGAGCTATTGCCAACTAGATTTGAAAAAGTAGGGGTAGATGGTTTGCAATATTATGTTGTAGGAATAATTCTTAATATCGTATGTTTGAATAAAAGGTACTATTGTATGCTGAGGGGAGGCCCAGTGAAAGATATTTCAACAGCAGGTCCTGTTTGCATTCTGGTTGGGTTCGAGACTTCCTTTTAGTTATATGGGCATGGAGGTATTAGGTAGCCTCAGCAAAATGTGGGCATAGGTAGTTATATTTTGAAACTATAATACCCAATGAAGCAAATAGGGTTCTCTGTAATATGAATTCTGCCACTTATTGACTTGACCCATGCCTTTCCATATTTCTTTGAATAGTCAGGCTGAGTCTGAGTGATTGAATACAAGAAATAATCAAATCAGTGAATACAAGAAATATTGAATGTAGGAACTGTTTTAAAATATTTCCTATTTCCTATAGCCTGTTTATTTTCCAAGAGGCAAGTTCAACCCTAACAAATAATGGTCAGTCCTACAATCCTGAACATTTCATCAAAACCTTGTATCCTTCATCAATTCTTTCCATTTTTAATTATAAATAATAAAATCAATCATTTTTCCACTTCCAGGTGTATATGCAGAAAGACTTCTTAAACACGTATTTAAAACATATAGTTCAGTGGTGGGATTCAATAGGTTTGCACCTATTTATGAGAACTGGTTGTTAACTTTTGAAGCAGTTCAGAGAACCAGTTGTTGGAAAAAATTCTCCTTTTGTTTTTTTCTCCTTTACAGGGCTAATCCTGTTAGGGAGGCAGGAAGGAAACATTCTGGTGTTGTTTCTAGCCTACTCTTTATTGCCCTGCTTACAGAAACTGCCTC
>JAOYMU010000292.1:31708706-31719366 GCA_025802295.1 Psammodynastes pulverulentus | reverse complement strand
CATATTTAAGGGAGCCGCGGAAGAAATCGGAAGCACGTAAGGGAGCCGCGGACCGGAAAAGTTTGGGAACCACTGGTATATAGTTACACACAGTACATGACAATTTATAAAGAGGTATGTTCCTTAACTCTACGTCCAACCTCTCCTGCCAAGAAGAATCCTTCACAACTTTCCTTCCAAATTAATTGGCTCATTTTGCATCCAACTTACCATTCCATTGGAATTATTTATTCCATTCATATTAATTTTAGTTACAAATCTAACTGTTGGAGGTGCTTCAGGATATTTAGGCCCACACTCTACTTTCAAGCTGTATATTCTGTTTTCATAATTTGTCTAGTAAACAGAGAAGACAAAAAGTTAATCATAATGAAAATGTGCATTCACAATTTTAAGAAAAAAATTAAAGTCAGCCATATTTCAGGTCTGGTAGACTTTTGCTGAGTAAATGCAGCAGAAATTGAAAATTGCTAGGGAAATATTCACTTCTGTTAATCAGCTGATTAATAGATTTTAGGCTTTTTTAGGAATTGCATTTACAGCCATTCTAGCTAACTGTAGAATTGTCACCATTCCAAAGGATTTGTTTGTAAACCTAGTTTCAATTCCACCTAAAAATGTGTATGCATAGGAACCCTAACTGAATGGGGGAAAGCAATACAATATTTTCAATTTAATTTAATCACTACATGATTATCTCTTTGCTTTTTTATGTGCATTTTAGACTATTTTAGGTATACTATATTAAGGATTTTGGCCAAAAATTTTTTTTTTAAATCAGAGAAATTTAAAAGTATCTATTCCTATAATATTAATCCCCAGTAATTGTTCCAAGAATCAATTTTACACTCTCAAAAAAGCTTTGAGAACTCCTTACACTTGTTATTTGATTCTCAAGTTCCTCCAGATGTTATTTATTTTTATTAATGTGTAGAAGGGGAAAAATATTGCATGCAAGTGAAGTAATAAAATTGTTTTTACAATTTAAATAACTATACTGTAGATTCAAATCAAACGATATCAAAGTTAGCTTTTGTCATGCCACAGCAATTTCTTTATTCTAAACACAGTTTTTGAAATGCCAACCTTCACACACCATGATAGGTCAACTATAGCTTTTGAACCTAAAATAATGTGCATATCTGACAGAACAAAATAATTGTGGCAAAACGCAATCAATTTATCAAAAATACAGAACTTTCTAAATAAAATCTATTTCTTTACATTTGTAATAGCTTGAAGATAAATATCAAAACTAATTATATTTAGAGGCTAATCATATTTCCCTTTTCAACTTAACCAAGCTATATTTTCTCACAACCCAGTTTTTCCCATTGAACAGCAATAAGCTTTATACTTTTTCCATGTACACTTATTTATTTTTATGCTGCCTTTATCATTTTTATAATAAAGGCAGCAAATAATATTCCGTCCTCCTCCTATTTTCCTCACAACAACCCAGTGAGCTGGCCTGAGAGAAAGTGACTGGACCAAAGCCATCCTGGCAGCTTTCATGGCTAAGGCAGAACTAGAACTCAAATTTCCTCGTTTCTAGCCTTATGCCTTAAATTTTGCTGCTATTATGTTCTGATGTATATTGACCTTTCAGATTCACAAATTCATGGCTATGCAATAATTAGATTACATATAAATTTACAAAGCAGGTTTCCCCTTATGCAAGGGTATTTCCTAATCTCAAAGGGTTCCCTATCTCTTTTACCGCAGATTTGAGGACCGCTTAAAAATGCAGTCATCAAAAATAATTTCTGCTGGCAGAATGATATCCATAAGATAACAACCCATTAAGGTAGAAGGATTCAACCCATTAAGGTAGAAGGTTTCTTCACACCTGTTTACTTCCATTTTCCATACTTGCTCAAGAAGTAATTCAGATTTTGAGCTAAAATAATACAAAATGACAGTATTTAGGGCACTGTCGTAACTAGAATAAAATGTTGGTTATTATTTCAATAGATTGTTTCTGTGTACAAGTTAAAAGTAAAGTTATTTCAAGTCAAACTTGATTTCTGGTGACTATGGATATACTGCGCTCTGCAGCAATATGGAAGTTGTTCGCCAATGTAATCGTTGTTTCTTTTCATCTAGTCTAAACCCCTGGGAATCCTCAGTTTTCCATTCAAGTACTAACTAGCCCATGTCCAATTAGCTTCCATAACCAGATAATTTACCTATATTAGGTATATATAATTATTTAATCTCTATTTAGCTTATTAATATACAATGATTAATGAAGTCATTAGTTAGCAAATGATAAGAATGCACAATCAAAAATAGAATATATACATAAACAGAACTGAGAAAATTATGGGCATCAAGCTAATCATCAGTGAAGTCAATTCTGCTGATTGAAGATTAGTCTAAAAAGTAATGTTATAAAATAGGGCTATCAATTGCTTCCTCTCCTAGATAGAATGGTATTCAGCATAAAGATTACAATTATATTATAATTATAACATTCTAGTTAGAACTAATTCTTAAAGCTTCAGGCAGTGAAGTTGCAAATAGTGTATTTACTGGCCCTAAATACTGAGGGTTTACAATCCCCTATTTTCAATCTGGATTCAGATTAACTGAAACTCTATGAACTCCAACACTAAAAATTTAAATATAAAGCAATAACAAAATATGTTTAGGCTTCAAAGAAGAAAAACCTTCTATACTGCCAATGTATGACACATTTGACAAAACAGGAAGGAATCCTTATAAATGAATAATAATTCTACTATCATTGATTTTGGGGCAATAAACAAATATTTTTGGAATTTTGTAGCAGATACACAAAGGCCATGACTTTAAGTCTAATTGTGATCTTCTAGATCAGGGGTGTCAAACTCGATTTCATTGAGGGCCAAATCAGGGTTGTGTTTGACCTTGGGAGGGGTGTGGGCATAGGGGGCGTGGCCAGCTTGACATCACCCACTGAGGCTCTGATTTCGACCACAAGGGCCTCCTTCAGCCCTCTGCCAGCAAAAATGGAGCTCAGGGAGGTCGCACCCAGCTGTTGGTCTGCTTCTGGGTACAATTCAAGGTTGTTATTATCTTTAAAGTCCTACATGGCATGAGTCCAAGTTACCTGAGGAACTGCCTCACTCCACTGGGACTGGCTCTCTCCACATACACCTGCAGAGGAGGCATGCTATGGGCTTCAGCGGCTAAGGAATTTCAGCTGGCTGGGTCAAGGAAAAGAGCATTCTTTGCCATGGTTTCTGCACTTTGGAATATCTTATCCCGAGATGAGATTGGCTGCCACCTAACCTTCTGCAGGAGGATGAAGACCTGGCTCTGCCAAATGGCTTGGGGCCCCTAACAGGGGAACATCACACTGGAGGTGACTGATGAATTAAGAGGCAATCCCACTCCTCCCAAATATATACATACACATCCTGTTCCCTCCCTCATCTTTTAATTATAATTTTATCTGGATGGGGACTTCTATTTTTATTGTTTTAGATATATTTATATATAACGATTTTAATGTTTTATGCTGGAGTTGTTTCATTATGAGATGGGCAGCAAATAAATTTAATTTAATTTAATTTAATAATAAATAATAATTCCCTCAACAGCACTGAGCAAATCCTCAAACTTCTCAATGCTAGGATCTCCATTCTGTAAAACCTCTCTCAGCTTAAAATAATAAGTGGTACAATTACAAAAAGAAATACAAAAAGAAATAAAAGAATTACAGTATAAGCACCATCCTATTTAAAATTCTTTTACGCTAAATGAACAAAATTCATTAAATTGTGCTCAATTCTAAAATACAAATTTGTATCAAAGAGCAAAATGCTGTATAATACTGCTTCACAAAACTAACAAGGCAGTCATGTCTAAGATAAAACAGGCACAATAACTGATATTGGAATACCTAACATAAGGTGACCAGACGTCCCGCTTTTGGCGAGACAATCTCGCTTTTCGGCAATTTGTCCCGCGTCCCGCAGCGTTTTTAAGAAGTCCCGATTTTAAAAAAAAAAATTAAACTCTCCTACTCTTCTGCGCATGCGCGCGCTTTCCCCGCTTCTGCACCTGCACGCGCGCGCGCTCTCACCCACCCTTCTGCGTATGCGCGCTCCCCCCTCCCCCAGTCAATGGAGTCCCGCTTTACCGGCTTTGGTAAAGCAGGACGTCTGGTCACTTTAACCTAACAAGAAAATGGTACTGCAAATCCAACACCAAATCACATTTAGGAGGTCTAAGAAGGATGCAGTGGATGGAAGGTGGGTTTCCATGTGGTAGGAGCTCTTATTCCCTTCTGTCTTTCACTTTATCTCACATATTAACCCTGGGAGAAAAGGCCACAAAAAAGGGGAGGGAAAAGAAACATCTCTTTGGATTCTTTAATGCAGGCCAATTAACCTGTTATTACACACACATACATACACACTCTAATGGAAAGGAGGGTGATCTGCAAAAAAGCCTAATGACCAAGATTTTTTATTTCTGGAAAGCGTATCAATTTCTTTGCAAACTGTAGCTATGTAGCATTATTTCAATACTGAATCCATGGAATAAGATATTTCAGTTGCATCACTATTGGAGAGTAGCACTCAAAATTCATGTATCCTTTGCTTTGTGAAATAGCTACCAGTGAACTCTATTTTCTCAATATATGATGATTAGAGTTAATGAACATTATATATATATATATATATATGCATGCCCTTATTATTTTAAGTATATTGTTCATGTCTTAGATTGAGCATATAAGAAATATTTCCAACAATATCCAAAAAAGGAAAATATTTTTTGTAACTTCCTCTATTAGTTCCTATTACTTAAAAGACTCCTGTCAAATTCCACGTTTAGATTCAAAGGAAGAATGGAATGTAGCTATATTAACTACCCCGATCATGTTCTCTTTAAGTATGACCCAAATGTTTCTTTTTAGAAAAATATTTAACTTGCAGCACCAACCCTTGGTGGTCCAATAATCATGCCTGTCCACCGTGTAAGTGTCATGTCTTCATCATCTTCCAGACCCCAGCTTACTGTACCATCTCCTACTCCTTTTTGACCCTCTTCAAGTTCTTCCAACAAGCGAAAATTACGAGGGACTTTAACTATTGGAGAGAAATGAGGCAATATTAACATTTTTAAAAACAGTATTCAGAGTTTATTTAACCTGTTAATAAATGTTTCATTTAATCCAACCATTATAAATCACACATCAGAGTATTTGAATTTAAGCAAAACAAAAACACTTTCATGATAAACAAAGTACATCACAATTGAAAATCAAATCATTATACATAAAATGTTGTTATTCTAGGTCACTCAGAGTTGCCTCGAACTTCAAGATGAGCAGTATATAAATTAGATGGATGTTTCAAATTATATAAATAAACATTTATTTTGGAATAAAACACTCTCTCATGAGTCTTTGATAGTCTAAATATCAAATTTCATACTTAGAAGTCAAATCAATTTTCTACATCAGAAAATAGACCTTTTTTGATAGTGAGGATTTTTTCAGTTCATGTTATCAATCTCCATGAAAATGTGAATAATCAAATCTTGACTTAATCCTTTTTCTTTCCAGAACATATACATTTTTTTCCGTAGTGAGACACTGAAATTAGAAAGATTCTAACTAATAGAACAATTAACCAGTGGAACAACTTGCCACCAGAAGTTGTAAATGCTCCAACACCGGAAGTTTTTAAGAAGAGATCAGATAACCATTTGTCTGAAATGGTATAGGGTTTCCTGCCTAAGCAGGAGGTTAGACTAGAAGATCTCCACAGTCCTTCCAACTCTGTTATTCTACTCTACTCTACTCTACTCTACTCTACTCTACTCTACTCTACTCTACTCTACTCTAATTCTAATTCTAATTCTAATTCTAATTCTAATTCTATTCTAGTTTTAGAACAGGCCAGAATATGAAACCAATCTCAGATTATGATTTATAATTTCTGATTTGTTGTAAATCTGATGACTGTATTTCTGTGATTTAGATAAAATAGGAAACTACAGAGCATTTCTGATTAGTTTTATTACACTGAGCAGGCAACTGCTTTCTGGTGCAAAGTTAAGTTAATGATATTTCATCTTCTTATCAATTATATGCGCCAAATCCACACTTGTACTGGTCACTGAAATTGGTATCCGATTATTCATTCAAATATTATCATACCTGATTCCTTTGTCTAGATTAATAAGTATGCAAACATGTACTACCAATTAAGTTGTTTGAATATTACTATGCCCACATAATAATTTTGCTTTGGGAGGCACAACCTGAGACAAGATCTATGGGTTTTTATTAGATGGTATCTGCAGCTCAAGATAGAAGTCTGAATTTTATTATTTTATTAAAATGTACTGAAAAAAATAACAATTGTAGCTACTATACTAAAATACACAAATAAAAGCTCAATCTATTCCATGATTTGAATTCAAACAAAGTGGAAATGGACATCTTAGCAAATTCTAAACAGCTACCTTTTCTTACAGAAAAGCAGTATGTTTTATTTCTACACAATGTAAGGTATCAACACACGCTATACTTGTTCAGTACATACTTATCTGAACTAGATGTAGTTATACAAATTGCTTTCCTCATGTATGTAAGAAGTACTATTATAAGACCTCCTAAATTTGTCAAGTTTTAGATAATACTTAAAAACACATGTGTTTATTATATTTTTTGAAGTAATATTAAGAATCAAAACACTTAAGCAAATGCCTATTGTTAAAACATTTGTATAGATACAAATCTATTTCAAACTTAATCAACTACTTTATTTTAAAGTAATGGCTTATTTTATTGCTTTGTATACTGCACTGGACTTTTAAGAGGGAGATACAAAACATAAAAATACTGTACATTACTTACATTTAATAATTTAAGCATCCATTGTGTGCAAAACACATCCTGTTTAACAAGAAACAATATTTACAGTCTAAGCAAATCAGAATATAAGGGCAGCTGCCAAAGGCCTACTTGCCTTATCATGGCAAATGGATGCCCATGGGAAACTCAGAAGTTATGAATAAAACAGCATCTCCAGGTAACTATGATTTAACAATCCCATCTATATCAACAATTGAATAATTAGACATCTTAAAGCATCAAATTAATGATCTAAGAACAGAACTTGTAGCACTAGAACACTTCAACAGAGTTGAGATGCAATAATGCCATTTCATGAACCCAAAGTAAGAACTGATTTAATCCAGATTTTTTTTATTAATTTAGGACACTAGAAAAATAAATTTTGAAAATATAATACATATACACACTGAATCATTGTTTTATTTTTCCACACTCACTGAAATGCCACGTTTTACATAATCTGTAAAAACTGGGTGAGTTTCTGGTTAACTTATATGTCCTCTCCAGAAACAAAATGTTTTAATCATTATGTGAACAATGAGGAGATACTGACAAAATACCAAGAACACCCAAGACAGGGTAATATGAAAGACAAAGCATACTGCATGCTACAAAGGGAGCAAGAATATTCACGTTTATCATACTGCCTAAACACAAAAAGCAGAGCAACAATCAAAAAAGAAAACAAAATCCCAAGCTTATATAAACTGCTTAAGTGGCAGATCTTCTTCCCTGAGATCCGAAGGAAGTTAGCCAAGATGACAGAGACGGAGGAAAGCGCATGAGATTATCACATAGAAAACCTTAAGAACAACCATTCTTCAGAACCAACAGAATTGTAAGCGAAGATGCCAGGAAAAACTCATTTTTAAGCTCTATTAATCAGGTAAATCCCAGACTTTAATGTCTGTATTTTCGAAACGAAACACGCGACCGAGTACAGTCTAGCTTGGAAAGAGCCGCATTTGTCAGCATTGTGACTGGAAAAGGATGCGACCGAAGACATTGCTCAGCTCGCACAGCCCTTTAAGGCTGTAAGTTTCCGCCACAGAAACAGGTTCAAAGACTCAGAAAACCGCTCCCCGCCCGTCAAGATACAAAAGCCGCCTTAGAGGGCGCGTTTGACGTCCTCGACACGTTCCTAGCCAGGTGTCTTTCCCCTCCCGGGTCTCTTCCAAGGGAATTCCCTGCCCCAGCGCCAAGCCCTCGGCCTCTCCTCCGCTTCCTCGGGTGGAACTTCAGTCGGACTGTAACGACGCCACTCACCCCACATCCCTCCCGAGGTCTAATCCCAGCCCCACGCTCAACGCCTTGTCATCGGAGGGCCCCTCCCTCCCAACCGACAGCGCCGCAGCAAGCCCCAAATGACCCCCCACCCCAATCTCAGCACAGACCTGTGGATCCGGCCATCTTGTCCAAACCCCTCCCCCACCAGCCGGAAACACACTGGCGGCCAGCCGTGAGTGTTGCTTTGCGTGCAACGTCATTTCCTGGAAACAAACCCCTCCCCTTCGCTGAACATTTTTTTTTTTTGTAGTGGTGAGATCCGTCAATCTCACGGCTAGCATAGAATGAGGGCCTTTGCATCCAGGAAGGGAGGGCGTGATAAGCGCTGCTGCTTAAATGGAGGAACCTTGGTTGAGGAAGGTGGGGCGGTTCCAACCAGTGGAATATTCTGGAGAAATCTGTTATATAGACATTGTTCAGGAAGCTACTGCTAATGTGCTCAACGAGTATTTTCCCATCTGGGTAGTTAATCCATTTCACAGTATATAATACTTAGCTTTTGTTGGATTAGTTTTGCTGAGGAATAGGCTTCCCTGGGCAGTAATCACTGGCTGAAATTCCACTGAAGTATAAATTTAAAGCCTGCAGACGAGTTTTTATAGATTAGGCCGGTGAGAAAGAAGATCATAGGAGTGACTCGGATGAGGAGGAAATACTTATCAGTATTGTGTGATTTTTACCTTGAGGAGTGGTAGCTTTTACTGACTTCTCGCTTGATTTAAGATCCAGCCCTACTTGCTTACAGCATTATTCATAATGAAACTGTGTTTCCAAGATTTGAAATTGAATGGTTTCGTCAGACTTGCCAACCTTCAAAACAGCGTTGCCCTCAGCAAACGACACGTGCCACGACACTTCATCACCACAGATAAGGTTATCTGCGCATTTAGTGCTGCTGTTATCACAGTAGAATATCTTTTACTTGTCACCATAATCTCATATGCGAGTGTGATTAAGGCCTCAAAAATCGTATTTGGATTCACTGAATGTATTCTGTTAATAGACCTTTCTGTTGTTTATTGGATTGAGAGTTTGTTGATGCGTTGCTTTTTAAAAGTATGCAATGTGAAATATGACTTAATACAGGAGAAGGAATAGATTTAAAACAAGCTTTTCAACATTTAATTGCATGTTTCACTTTTAATTAAGCTGACAAGTGACGCAGAATAACCAATCCAGTTTACTGGTTAATATATGTAGCATGAACGCCTTCGTCTTTGTTTACTTTTAAACGGAACACGAAAAAACACGTTTAGGAAGGAGAATTAGCTCAAATGGTAGAGCGCTCGCTTAGCATGCGAGAGGTGGCGGAATCGATGCCAGCGTTGTCCAAGGTGCTTCTTTTTTTAATCTTCCTCATACAGCCAGCAATTAACTCTTTCCCTATTAGGCAAATTGCTAATTAATCATCCAGGATAGATTATTACTGCACCAACGAGTGTTATGAACCACTGGATATCCAATCAAGGTTTCTTGGCCATTTGACACTTAAGGGAGGAGGAGGACGATTGGAACATATCTATGGGAGAAACGTATTTGATTGTTCAGAAGGGAACAAAGACTGAAAGTAGCAGACCTCTCAACAGTTTCAGTTGCAATTAGCTGAATGGGTGAATCTGCGTTGGAAGAAGTGTATTTTGGCTTTCTTTATATTGCTTTAAGTTTCTTCCAAAGGAACCAAATATGAATGCTGTATTTGTGGCGGTGGGAAATGCATCGTACTGCTTAATCTGAACCATTCATTTCCTGTCGTGATTCATCAGAGGTTAAGCACGCAATATTAAGAGGGGAATTAGCTCAAATGGTAGAGCGCTCGTTTAGCATGTGAGAGGTAGCGGGATCCATGCCCACGGTTTCGGAATATTCAAATTAAGTCGTATGTATTTCCCGGTCTCCAATGTATTCCTTTTAATAAAACGCATATATGCTAGAATCATACTTTAGAATTTTGGGGTGAATTTTAAAAAAAAAATATCTGAGTACCGTATTGTATAGAATAAAGATGTGCTTTATTTATTCAAATAGCGGTTGCTTAGCATGTGAGAGGTAGTGGGATCAATGCGCACATTCTCCATGGGGTAATTTCTTTTTTAACACCATGTTTTTAATTACAGAGCTTTGCTTTTGACTGTTACAAAGGATAAATGGAAGATCAAGTATAGCAAACGTTTCCATTTCTTTACATGAGTACCCACAATTGAATGGTTACAATTGTAGGAAGTAGGACTGGCTTAACTAAACATGGAGAGAATTACAACAACTATTTATTATTTGCTCTTGTTTTATCATAAGCCCAAACTTCCAACTCCTGGTATAAAAGGCTCATTTTCATTATAAATGTTGCTTTGCAGTTTTGCTGCTGAAATAACTGTGAATCAACGGCAATCCCCTGATGCTTGCCTGTTCTTTTTGTCAAACTTTTCTATACAGAAGCTTCCGAGTGAGTATTCGGGGAGGGGAATTAGCTCAAATGGTAGAGCGCTCGCTTAGCATGCGAGAGGTAGCGGGATC
>JAOYMU010000292.1:31678514-31691634 GCA_025802295.1 Psammodynastes pulverulentus | reverse complement strand
GTTGTTACCCGCCCCGAGTCCTGTGTGGAGATGGGGCGGGCTATAAATGTGACCAAATAAATAAATAAATAAATAAGACTTCCATGTATACACATGAGAGGTCTTCAGCGAAGCTTTTCATGTTTGCAAGGCATTAAAGCTTGTTGGTAAGGATGGACTGTAAGACTTGGTTTTAATTAACAGTAAACCACGGAAATAATGCGAACAATATTTGGATGGTACATGAGGACTTTAAGAAATTGTTGTATTTTCTTTATTTAATTTTGGCTTGATTAAAGTGAGCCTGTTAGTCGAGTTCCCCCACACAGCCCTTGCTTCAGCTGTTAATTGTCAACAAGGAAGGATAAGCCAACTTTTGGCAAAGCAATATGGCTACTGTGGCAGCTTTACTGGGTCACAGCTAGAAACATTTACGTTCAGTATAATTTTCTTGTTCTGAGGCTATTTGCCTTAATTGGAAACTTTTGGTTCAGACAAGGTTATGAGATGAGCAATAGACAGTATCCACAGTTAGCCACAGCCAGTGACAGATGTCACATTTTCCCTTTACACATCCTTGTGGCTCTTTTCTCAGATTAATTTTACAACATTTAGGCAAGCAATTAATTTGATTTCTGTTTATGAGCTTCCCAAACTGGCCCTTAAATGTTCTAGACATTTATATATCCCTCACGGGTGGGTAGTGAAACTAAACAGGACAGTCATCCTTTTGTCCTTAGTCATCTTATAAATTAAAATTTTATTCAAGTACAGAGCATGGGAAAGAAAATGGATAATGCGGATACAGTTTTAAATAGTTTGATCTTTAACTGTATTAGCATTTAACCCAACACTCCTATTCACATGGAACTAATCTCTTTATGTGCACATACCCTACTTTTTTTTTCATCTTAGATTGAACATGAAACAAGGTCTCTCAATTCAAATATAGTCACCACCACCCCAAAACCTTAGCAGATATTCTCTATTTTTGTAGTTACAGCCACACAAAACTTCCTGGTGGAAGCTGTTCCATTGATTGATTGTTCTCATTGTCAGAAAATGTCTCCTTATTTATAGGTTGAATGTTACAGTTGTTAAACCAAACTCTAATTTGGACAACAGAAAGACTTTCTGTTCTGTTGAAAACAGAAAGAATTCAGGTATTCTAAGAATCCTAATAAGGAAATAGTGGTTACTGTAAAGATAACACTTCTACATGGACTTCAGGAACAGTGGAGGAAGAAGAACTGCATTGGATAATGGAGAAAGACCTACTACTGTACTCTACTACCCATGTAAAGTAAAGAAGAAAAGGACTTCCTGTGGATTTTACTCCTCTAGTCATTGCCAATTATAGGGGGCAGTACTCATCTCCATTTCAATGTAGCCAGTATTGTCTGAAGCATTTCCGTAGTCATGTGGCCAGCATGATGTCATGGGTGTTACCTTCTCATTAAAGTGGTACCTATTTATCTACTCACATTTGCATGCTTTCAAACTGCTAGGTTGGCAGGAGCTGGGGTGAGGATGGGAGCTCACCCCATTGCAATGGTATTTGAGTCTCGAACCTGGGCTGCTGGTTTTCCAGCCAAAGTCCAGCATCAAGTCCAGCATCTTAACTGCTGACCCACCATGCTACTCCTGTGGGACAATGCTACAAGTATTTAATATAAACAAGTATTTTAAATAAATAAGTAAATAAATAAATACATTTTCCAACTTGCTAGTGATCATTTCATTTCATTGTGTTAAGGTTCCTCATTTATACTGTATAGGTCACTGATTTTTTTGGGTGGCATGTCAGAAATGTTTAGTTGTAGATTTTGAGTTGTTTGTTTATTGTTCTCACTTTAAGAATTGCAAATAAATGAGTGTGATGGGCAAAATTTCATTTTTCATTTAGTTGAATAATAATTCTGTAGATATTCTCCTAAGAAAGCCAAAACCCCACTTTTACGAACTTAAATGTTCAGGTTTGAGGTTTATTAACATTTTGGATTGACCAAGAGCAGTGTAGTTATTGAATAATTAAATAAATCCTCCAAAATACAACTTGCCTAATAATTGTGCACAGAGTGTATGCTAGGTGAAACAGATATATGCATATATTTTTCTGCAGTTATATTAATGTAAAAAAAGTGAAAAATAGTTCAAAGAATGGGTGCTCAGACAGGGTTTTGGATGCTGTGTGCAGATGTATGGATGCTTTAGTAAATTATAGAGTTTTGATTTATTTTATCTTTTCAATGAAATCCATCTCAATTTTTAAGTTTTTCTATGTTTTCGATGGTCACTAACTTTTCTGGTCTTAAAAATATTATGTGTGAACTGTATGACCATACTATACTCTTTTTGGAAATTGTTCACCTCTCACCCAGTTAATAACATTTTTACAGCCCTTGTTTTTCATGGTATGTATAAAATAACAGTTTGCACATGTGATTTTCCTGTACTGAACATTACTTGTCCGTACTGATTTTCATATGGAATTTTTAGTGGAAAAGGGACCATAGAAATGGTTCCAATTTTATAATGAAGTAAACAGCATTTCATAGTGTTGTGTCAATAGTAAACTGAAGAAGAAAGAAGGAAAGAAAAATAACTCCAGTATGTTGTCTGGATCAGATTTCTACTGTTTAGCCAAAATACACATTTTAGAAGGGAATATATTTCCTTGGTTTTCCTACACACGTAAATAAATTATTGTACTATACAGAAAGAACTAGTGAATTCATTTCTTGGGGAGGGCGTTATTATGTCTCATTATTGTATGGAGAAAGATGTTTATTCCTTTACATTAAAACAGAATTGCTATATTTAAATATTACACATGAAAATTAAAAACAATGTACATACAATTGCTAGGTTTCTGAATATTTGAAAATTATAGTTAAATTGTGTGAAATTCTACAAAATTGGCATGTCTTTGTAATCTTTTCATATTGCAATATTTCGGCATTGTCATCATCATTCCCTCTTGAGGACAGGATTACTTTAAGAACAGGAATAATCCCTACTCAAGAAGATCTCTATTTCTGGCACCAACATAGCAAACAAAGTAATAACTTAAAGGATCTTCCAGCTTTTCCCTATCATGATGAAATCCAGATCCTTTTTCCTCTCATGATCCTCCAGTTTTTCTCTATCACTGATAAAAATCAAAGTCTTAGGGTGAGATGACTACTCTGTTCATATCCTACTTCACATTGAATTAGATATGAGGACAATCTTCATAGGCTTCAAATGTTACACATAGATAATGTGAAAGATTATGTGAAAGATAGATCAAAGAATGCATTTAAAAGTGCCGATCTTCACTTCTGGAACAGTAATATCTGCCTAAGGGCCAAATTAGATTAAATGAAATTATGAAGGAGGAAACCAAATCAGATGGCATCAATCCTTCCCCTCTTGTCCACAAAGAGGCATCAAATGATTATCTGACTACCATCTGATAAAGTTTGTTATGGACCAGTTATGGAGATGAAGAGCCACAAATGAAAATGCTGTCCATCCTTTCAACATCTAAATATCTCGGGATGGCACAAAGTTATCCACAATGAAAATCCTCCTCTAAACTCTTTCTTGGAAATTCCATCCCCACTTGCAGAGATATAATAAACCACCTTAATTGGGATGGCTGTGATTCCAAAGCACCAAAAGAGATGGTTGTGATTTCCCAAGTACCAAAAGGCAAGATGAGAAACAATGGATGGAAGCTAACCAAGGAGATAAGCAACTTAGAACTAAGGAGAAATTTCCTAAAGGTGAGAACAATCAATCAATGGAACAATTTTCCTTCAGAAGTTGTGGATGCTCCATCACTAGAAGCTTTCAAAAAGAGACTGGACAATTATTTATCTGAAATGGTATGGGGTCTCCTGCTCAAGCAGGGGGTTGGACTAGAAGACCTTCAAGGTCCCTTCCAACTCTTATTGTTCTATGATTTCCCCATCCTGAAAAGAATTCATGAGGATGATTTGCCCAATGTTGGCAGTTTGCCTGCTGATTTTTCAGAAGCAAAGGAAGATTTCCTGGAGCCTGTCCAGGATTTTTAGGGCCTGGGTTTGTATACAGTATTTTTCCAAACAAAACATCTGATATAATGCTTTAACTGTTGCTTTTATTTTGTTAGTTCTGTTGATTTTTCATGCATTAATGTTGCCTTGGGTTTTGTTTTTGTTAGCGTCCCAAAGAGGTTTTTAGTTGACCAGAGGGACCAAACTATTTTTTTTTAACAAAATAAACATCCTTCCTGTTGCATTTGTCCTTCCTCATTCTATTCTTACAAATGGTTTATTTTCTGCTGAGTGGGTAACAAGGGCAAAATAGGAAGAAGAAAGGAAGAAAGAACTCTGAATACTTTGGTATAGCAAAAAGAGTGAAGTGGTGAGAAAAGTTTATCAGTTCTTTGTATTTAATGTCACCCTGATGTAGCAATAGAAAGTAAGTTTTACAAGAATGTTTTGCATGGAAACAACATAGTTCTGCCCATAGTTTCTTCCATTACAGTCTATACAGTCTTCATGCTTGAATAGCAAACAAGCGTGTCAGTTTGGTTGCTATGATCATATTTTCTGTTTTCTTCCCATTTTTGATTCAAACAAGACTGGAAAAAAACAAAACAGGCAAAAGGGAATTCAGTATCTGAAAATGTCACCTCCAAATATTCTAGCCAACAGGCTGAATACAGGCAGAAACATTTTGCACAGTTTTGATAGCTTGGATAGCTACAGCATTCAAATCTGCACTAAGACTCTGTTTGAGTAAAACATCTTTACAGCTGATTTCTGCAACATTGCAATTTGGTTTTTTTTTTACCCCATTTAAATTTCTCCTAAATTCTATATCCAAAGATCTCTATTATAAGATCCTAAATCCATCCAAGTACTTACACTTTGCTTTTCTAAGTTTGCTTGTAGGTTCACCATTCACAAATCTGAAGTGCTGCTGTCCAGAAAAAAACATTACGATCAGTGAAGATTTTCAGCATTGTGGGAGCAGACCTGTGTTGTACAAAATGGCCTTCCCTTCCTTTTCTTTTCTGGGAAGTTCATATGTCCCTCCACATTTGCTTGGGAGACTCCCTCAATCTTCTGGAGCACATTTACAAAACGTGCATAAGAAAAATCCATCCATTCTCACCACTATATTGGTTCCGACTGGGATTCAGATAGCAGTTCCCAAATTTTTGAGAAATCTCTCACATGTTTTAAAATTGTAAAAATGGGTAACTAGAAATGTTAATCCACAAAGCATTCATGGGTAACCAATCTCCAACCCAATCACTTGAAGAGAACACAGAGAAGTTCCCTGAGAATGGGATCCAGCATGAGTCCGAAAAGTCAGAAGACAAAACCTCTGATCCCCGTGACTGAACCAGATTGGACCCTGCAACATTATCCTTATGTTTGCCTTCATTCACGAGAAGAATAGATGGGTTAATTTTGTCACAAAACCTGCTGGAGATGACATTGGGCCCCACATTATTAATTAGTAAGCAAGGAATTAGAAAGAGATCTTTAATTCAAGCACAAATGTTCGTAATAGCAAAGGAACCAGGAACAGCTGAAGACATTTGACTTTGGAGTCTGATCGCAACAGCTTTTCCCTGTGTAGAGATAGAGTTGAACATTAAATTTCAGCCTCTCAGGCAGTTGTAAGAAATATGAATCAAGGAAAAGAGAATCAAACCACACAAGTACATGTAACTGTTTCTAGCTCATTTTAATGCAATGTTTTTTCTTTAATTAGGATTTCTCCCAACTAGAAAATAAATCATGATTTTAAAATAATGTTTTGAATGATTTCAATTTCAATTTCAATTTAATCACATTTATAACCCGCTTCCTCTCCCCTAAGGGACTCGGGGCGGGGTACAGGCCGACAACATCGTCATATATAATACAACAGTAGACGTAATAATAAAACCCCAAGTTAAAACCCTACAATTATTATGAACCCGACTAAAAACCCAGGAAACCCCAAGAAACCGGACCAGGGGGTACTCAGGTCAACCCAGCCTGAATAAACAGCAGGGTTTTTAGGTTCTTTCGGAAGCGGGCCAGGTCCGAGATAGTACGGATACCTGGTGGGAGGTCGTTCCAAAGGGTGGGGCCTTCTCCAATCAGACATTATCCTATAAATGCTCTAAATCATATTCACTGTTGGAATTGTAATCTTACAGAGAGAACCAGACTAGAAAAAGTATTCTAAAATAATCTTGTTCTCCAATTCATGCAAACAAAATAGCACAACCGGATCACCATTTTTCTCCACAACATGCATTGTCTTTTGCATTTTCTGGCTGCCTATGAAAAATGCAAATAGATTCTTATAGCAGGGTAAGATTAATTGATTAGTAGCTATGGCTTTTCGGTAGCTATGAAATAAATAATAAAAGTGAAGACAAACACTGAAAAATAAATAGAAGTGCCTTGTAGATAAAATATATAAAGTCTTAAGCCTGTATCAAACTTACTGTTTCAGATTGTGCACGAAGATCATCAAAGAGTTGTTGATATTTTAGAGCTGGTGTTTTACCCTTAGACTGAATAAGTTTCTTTAAAGCTTGTGCCAATTCTTCTCTGCGCTTACGAGCAGTGGCACTCATCCCTTTAAGAGCAAAAGTAGAAACAAATCATACAAAGAGGATTCTACACAACATTGTAATACGACACACAGATCTGTCAGAGTATGGCATCAAGAATTTTTAGTTTTATCATCATGTGGAAATATTTATACACATTTAAACAAGGAGAGAACATGTAGTATTATATAAAGACCTGTTGTAAGAATAGATATGTCCACAATTCCAGTCCTTGGGTCAGTGGCAGACTGTTTTAAAGCCTCACGGTGAAGACGTTTTGCTTCTTCTACATCTATTGTTTCCACCTTTCCAGAAAAACGCACTTTAGCATGAGCTTCAGCCAAACGAATCAATGATTCTAGCTGTCGAGGATATGCTGAAACCATCCCTTTTCCACTCCCAACTTTCCTCATATCCACATATGCCTAGTGGAGAAGAAAAGGTTATAATATTGTTTGTATATATTATGCACGTGGATTAAACATTTTAGAAGAGACATTAATGAAAAAGAGAATACAAATATAAAAAACACCAGTTCTACTATTTAATCCAAATAATGCTAAATTGTTTACCTCGGCCATTGTGGGAAGGGGGATGAGAGACTTCATATGATTTTCAATATATATGGGATCAATGATTTATCTTACCTTTAAATATTTATGTAATGGATATATGTTTTGTTTATTACTTAGAATTAAGTTGAACATGCAACTGATCTTTGTAGGCAAGCAATTCCTTAATTAGTGCATCCCTCTCACATCCACACATAAGGTTGCAACAGAAACTGACCACCCATCCAGCCATTTCGCTGCAATGAATTCCTTGGGCAACTAACAGGATGAGTTGATGCTAAGGGCAGAGTTCTTCAAACAATACCTAAGTTCGCATATTCAACTAAGTAGCCTTAAATTAATGCATGAAATTCCATTTTAAATTTAATACTGACATAAGACTCTAATCAGTTCTAAATTATGTTTCTTTGCTTATTCAATACATTCATTTCTGAGGATCTATACATCTTTCAAGACATTTAAATAGTGGGATCATCTATTTACATAAAGGTTCTCCATCAAAATGGATTTAATCCAGAGCCCAGTTCCCAGATCTCATGTATCCTAATATTAGGCCATGCTTTTCAAATAAAATACACCTTTTATATACTTGTTAAACTAGTTGCGTGTAATTAATTATATTTCCCATTAGACCTTTAAGAGGCTGTTAAGACTTCAAAATCAGATGAGTAATTTAAAGGTGCGCTGTACGAAAGTTAAAAAAATGTTTTAGCCTGCTTGTACCTCAATGAGAGCTTGACTTGCTTCTTCACTCAATTTGGGATTGATGTAATTACGAGCATAAGCTATATAGTCTCTAAGTACGGCCATATCCATATGTTCCTCTTCAACCTGTTCTTCAGTTTGGTAGTATAATGAAACCAAATGATGAGCTAAACGTCTATCATAAGTTTCGTCACGAGGATCCAACATAAGGAAAATGAGATCAAATCTATTTGGAATACAATAATATGGATGATTTTTCCATCATTAATAGGATTGCTTCTTAAAAATGATAGTATTAATTTCAAGTTACAATTTTATTACATTCTGGAATGTGAACTTCATCCAGTAGAATCTAAAAGTTAGAATTTTGTTCTCTATGTAGGGCATATTCAATCACTTGATTTCTGTCCTGCTTTTCACACAGAAGCACAAAAGGACATACATAGTGCTCCTTCCTATTTTTCCTCATATCCAGCTTGCTGTTGAGGTAGGTTGGGTTGAGACAGGAGTGATTGCTCAAGTCACAGTGAGCTTCTTTGATTGAGAATGGACTAGAATGTCCAGAAGCTACAAATCTTAGGTCTAGTAGTGACATGCATCCCTATTCCTACCTGCTTAAATATTTAAACTTTCCTCTGCGTATGCAGCCATAGGAAAATCCATGGCTTCTTTTAAGGAGCAGCTACGGATAGCGATAGGGCACCCGTACCAGATCTGAAGTGTTCTTGCCCACTTCAGATCTGAATATTGCAAGCTTCAAAATAAAATGCCTCCTTTTGGAGTATACCAAGAAAGTAATATAGAAGAGTCAGTGAAACAGCTTCCCGTTATCTGAATATTTAACATTAGTGTCTTCCTCTTCTTGGGTAAGCAATCATATAATCCCAGAAGATACAGTAGCCCTGAAGAGTTACAAACAAGTACTCCTTCCTTACACTTCAATGCACTGTTTTGCCTTTAAATCCAAAGCACTGTACAGCCCTAGTAGGGAATTAGTGAAAAACTATCTGCAGAGAGCAAAAGAGTAATGTTATGCAAAAATAACTACTAGCAACGATAGTGCATATATTTCAAAGCATACCTGGATAATAATGTGTGGGAAAGCTGGATATTTTCAATTGTAGTTTTCTTTGGATTCCACTGGGATTCTATTGGATTAGCAGCTGCCAGAATGGAAGTACGAGCATTTAGTTGGCAAATAATTCCAGCCTGTTAAGGAAGAAAAGATTTGGGATTCTCTTACACTACTGAATATCATTTACATGAAAGCGCAGCAACAAAGTTCTTGTATGTGTTACTTTTATAAAAACTCTGTAAGTGAACCATTTCTCAATTGTTCTATGTGAATAAGACCATAAACAAAACATCAGTGGGAAATGCAAATATTTACCTTTTCTCTGGTCAATAGACCCCCTTTCTTTTATCATTTCCATAAACTCAAGCATTTTCCCTTTCCCTCTATATTATTTAATTTTTTCTGTGGGACTCAGTCATACCTCCTTATTTGTCCTATCCTATTTTGCATGAATTATTCTATTTGGGTATAGAGATATCTGCACTCACATCCTGGAGGCCAGATATAGAGGGAATAATATAAATTACAAAAATTTTAAAATGCTGATTTTCTTTTAAGGACTTACCTTGGCAATAGAGAGTGTTTGTTGCTCCATAACTTCATGAAGCACTGACCTTGTACTTTCATTCATTTTATCGAACTCATCAATACAGCAAATCCCATTGTCACTGAGGACCAAAGCTCCAGTCTGTAGAACTAATTGTCTTGTTTCAGGATCCTTCATTACATATGCTGTAAGACCAACAGCACTAGAACCTTTTCCAGATGTATACTGTCCTCTTGGAACCAGGTTATAAACATACTGAAGTAATTGTGACTTGCTGGTGCCAGGATCTCCACAAAGCAGAATGTTTACCTCAGCCCGGAAATTACCTCTGCCAGTGTGACTGAAATCTTTTCTTGAACCTCCAAATAGCTGAAGAAGGATGCCCTGCAAAACAATCTCAAAGTCAAAGCTTTCTCCCCCTTTTTAAAAAAGGAGATTCAATCATATTAACAAAATGAACCAGGTGATTTTTAAATTTCAAATTCAGATAATTAGATATCTGATTAATATATATGGAACATTTTCTTAGAAGACCTAATTTATAATCTCATGTATATGTCTGGTCATATGCATCTTTTCCATAAAACAGGCATTACTTCTCAGAAAATCTCCCTGTACATTGCTTATAGACGTACCTTGTTAATTCATTTATTAGCCTTTTAAAAACACATCCAAAATCAGACTAAACCTTCAAACTACAAATCTTAATTGAGTGTAAGATGCATGTTTTAAAATTTTAAGGCGCAATTTAAGGTATTAAAAACCTCTGACAAGACAGGACGATTCTTTCTTTTGAAATAGACAATATAGTTTTCCTTACCTTTTTAATGTCTTCATGCTCATATATGCTTGGAGCAAGAGCAGAAGAAAGTCTGTCATAAATATCTGGTTTTTGAGAAAGCACTTGAAGCATTTTTTCACGCTCTTCCATAAACATTTTCTGTTCTGTTCCTTCTTCAATTCTATGGAGACGTTTTGAATCCGTTTTGCAGTAATGAATAACATCAATATGAGTCTTATAGACAGACCTTACACTGCTCATTCTTGGTATGACACGAACAGGAACTGCTCTGTAGATTCCTGATCAAAAATAAAATAGTGTTAGATTTACCATATATATTTTTATATATATTAGATTATGGGGTCACAACTGGGTACCAGAATGCTCCTACACAATACGATTATATGTATTACATATTAAGTAATACACAACAGATAGATCCACCTCGTTGGTTATGTCTGCCCTTCAGTAAAATATAATAAGCAACATGAAGAATTATTTCATTGAGCAATAAAAAGATAATACACCCAAAATGAACTCCATAATTCTTGGATTTGTGAAATAAATATTGTGATCTATCCAAAATAGAAAAATGGTTTTGTAACTGGAAAAAAGTCATTTGTGTTTTGGAGGATCTGCATAATTTTTGGAGATCCCAGTTTCAGCAAAACAAACCAGGGAATGTTTCTGTTCAGATGAAACAAAACCCAGATATCCTGGTGCGTGGGGCCCCTTTTTCATTCCGAGAAGCTTATAGCATATCATGCCCATCAACCTGCCCATCCCTCTGCTCTTCCCAGTGCATTTTTGGGGTCGTCCATCCCCAGGTTATAAAAAGTAAAAGACTATCAATCTCTTGTTGCTTACCAGTAATATTAACTCTGTCCCCAGGCTGAACTTTATCCACTAGATCATTGTGAGCAAAAAGGATAATAGTGTAGGGTGTCTGACCAGCTGGCATATCTTCTGGAGACTCCTGTAGTTTGATCTGACCAAAAAAAAAAGAAGTGCAAAAATATATTTTTCTATTATATAATTGCAGAATAATCTTCTTCAAGAAAACCATCAAGATGGAGCAAAAAGAAAGGTGTTTTCCTACATAGGATCTTAGTAGATCTTACAGCTGTCTACTCTCAATTAATTTAGCTTTGGATAGGTCAAAAAAGTAGGATTTATAAAGAAGGAGTCATATAACTTGGTATAAAAGTTAACTGCTTAATCAGCATGAAGCCCAGGAATGAAAATTTGCAAGTCACTATAGACGTGGAACTGAAAGCTAAAAAGATATAGTAATTTTTGATAATTAAGAACGAATTTTTATGATTGAAGATAAGAGCAACATACCATCTGTTTATCCGAGAAGAGAGAGCGATTGTGAATCAAATTCATACTATGTGTGGTGTTACAATTCTTACAGGCTGAAGGTTCAGCAATCCTGCCACGATCAATCTCAACTCTTGTTGTGAATCCACAGACTTGACATTTGAAGAAAGCTTCTTGCATTTCTGGAATTAGCTGGGATGTTCTGATCACCATGCCACTGATTGTGATAAGCTGATCAATATCTGATTTTAAAATGTTTTAAAAAACATATTAATCATAATAATTATTGTGAAATGGCATTTAGTATTTCTAAAATTATCCCAAATGGATAGATAGAGTAAGACACATCCAAAATATTCATTGTAGGATTATACATTTATATAAGGTAAATTATTCTATTTCAATAAAATATATTAGGAAGTAATTTCCCAAATGACATTAGTTTGTTTCTTCCTTTGAAGCCAAGACATTTGTTAAAATTAAACTGCATAATAGTGACAAAGTGTACTAAAATTCAGTTGGCTACAAACCTGTTGACATCTACAGACATTTCTAAACAATTTCTATGATAATACACAAATACCGAACTTATACCAAAACTTCTTACCTTCAGGGTTTAAACTTCTCATGTTTCTTGTCTTTAATGCATTGTATGGTCTAACTTGAATTTGATGTTCCAGTATGGAATCAGGGTAACGCTCAAAGAAAATTTCATTAGCAGCCATATCAAATGTTGGGATTACTTCCTACGCAAGTTAGACATAAATAAAAAGTACATTCTTCGGTACTAGCACATCTTTCCCATAAAAAGCAACTCAGTCATTCAATCCAATTGTATAGTGGACAGTTTCAGAATCCACTTTATTAATGATATATTTGCTTTAAAACACAAGGGGGATAGATAGAATGTCATGGTAGAATGGCAATGGCTATATAGTAATATGTGGTTTTTCTGGACACAGTTGTTGTTTTTTTAAACAACAGTTGCCCAGAGTCACTCTGAACTTAGGCAGCCTCTAAATCTTTTAATACATAATTATTAAGACTCAAACCATTCAGTAAAATTTTCAGATAAAAAGAAATGCTTGCTCATTAAAATAAGCAATTAAGTAATTTCTAATCACAAACACTTATAATTTTTGCAGCATCCTTATCATGCACATTAATGAACATCCAAATTACTTAAAGCAATAAATCCAAGCTGTCTAAAATTACCTTTGGCTAAGACTAATCCTCCATTAAAAATGACTATTACCTGGGGATAGCACATCAACTGTCTGTAAAGATTTTCATCAAATGATTTTAGGTGGTCACAGTTTAGATTCAGAAATGGTTCTCCAATTAAGTTTATCTGCAAGGTGAACGAAGATTGACAATTAACATGTAAGTCTTCTAATACAGTGTTCCCTAACCCCTGGGCCACGGACCGGTACTGGTCCGTGGATCAAATGGTACCGGGCCGCCCGAGGAACGAGGTCGAGGCGATGCGGGAAGGGGGGTGGGCAGGCAGGCGAGCCGGGGACACTGCCAGGGGGGGAGGAGGAAG
>JAOYMU010000292.1:31645014-31658041 GCA_025802295.1 Psammodynastes pulverulentus | reverse complement strand
GGTGTAGGGTCTCCTGCTTGTGCGGGGGGTTGGACTAGATGACCTACAAGGTCCCTTCCAACTCTGATTATCTGTTTGTTATCTGGAAGGTTGCAGCAACATATGAACATTGACCTCCAAATAGCTTGCTCACTCTTGGCTATACTGTACACATGAGGGGTTCTCAAAACTGCAGCTTTTCTTGGGCCCCAATGATGCAAAAATTGAATAGCAGCTTCTATGTTGAGCCACTTTTCTAAAATAAGCCCGACGAGGGTTGGCATCAACATTGAGTCCAAGTAAACTGCTGAGGTCTTACAACCGACTAACATGTAAAAGCATAGTCTTGGTGAACAAAGAGGTTGCATTTGTTTTGCCCAGTTGAGAAATCAGCTTCAGCCAGAGAAAGAGTTTATTAACCAGCATTGATGAAGATTCCTATTCAGTATTGAGCTTAAGAACTCAACCGAGCAAGAGTTGGCATACTTTTAAAAGGGCTGATCAGGTTTTGTCAGATAATCAGTATGAAACATTCAAAGCCAATAAACGGAAGATTCTTCCAAGTTCTACTTGGAATTCACCATGCCTTAAAGAAATTTCACTTTAAGGTTTGTCTTCTTCCAATGACATTTGAATAACATTGTTTTAAGATCAGATGTTATCGAACACAAAAGCATCAAAACATGCTTTTAAATAGCAAATAATGCCTTAACCTGCATGACTTAGAAGTAGGATTATTTATAGAAGAGCAATGGGGAGAGGGAGAGAGAGATGGGAGGGAGGGAAGAGAAGAGTTTATTCCCTGCTTTGCCTTAAATGAGTAGGAAACTCAATTAGTATCTGCAGAACACAAATCTTCTGTTGTGATAAATGAATTAAATGGAAATTCAAATAATGTAAGATTGCGCTTGCAATAATTCCAACTCTATTGGAAGTCGGAAGTGATTAACACAATTGTTGCAACTTAATCAGAGTAAATTTTGATCAATTAAAAACACCCCAAACACCTTATATCTGTTATTCCATTATAAGCATTACAATAGCAGTCATGCTTATAAACTTCATGGATACCAGTAGAAGCTTAAATCCTGTTAAATCAATTAGACTTTTAATACATATATATTTAATAAAGCCCTTGACTCTGACAAGTCATACAGTTGCAATGGAATGACTCTCCATGTCTAACTAATTCTAAAATGTTTTGCTCATAGTTTGCATATCCTGAAATCAGTAATTGTGTACTGGCTGGACATATGAACAGATTCAGTTGTGATGTTCCTCTGAAACGAAAAATTGTGTAACATTGATGATATAAACATATGTGAAGTATCTGGGCTGTGTTAAATCCCTCACATTCAAACAATTCTACTACAGGTAGTCCTCATTTAGCAACTACTTTTCAGTGACTGTTTGAAGTTATAATGGCACTAAACAAGGAGACTTTGTCCAGAAAGTACTTGATGTTATGGCTGTCGCAATGGCCCTGCAGTCACATGATTGCAATTCAAGGCCCTTTGGCAACTGGCACCCAATTATGACAGTCAAAAAGTCTTGTGGTCACATGATCACAACCTTCATTGGCTTCATTATACTTTCTCCAACAGAAGGAGCTTGACTTTTAACACTAGAATATAATGCATGGTGCATTGCAAGGAGCACCCAGAACAAGATAGTTTCTTGCAAACCTGCTTTCCATTCATGATTGGCCACTAGGAGGAAAGCACAAAGCTGTCATATAGATATTTTATTGTATCTCTGAAAGCTTCAAAACTTCTGATACATCTTATCCAAACTATGGGTACACAATAGTTGTGTAGCTGTCATTTCAGATGGAGAAATATTTAATTTGGTTTTTTATATTGTACTTAAATAATATTAGCTAACTTGCACTTTGTGGACAAATAAATGGATTGAAATACAACTCCTCTTTGATTGATATATTCTGTAATGTAGTTCTCACATTAAGAATTTTATTTCAAAATATTTTTATCGGGGAAGACTGAACACAGAAATGTGGGATGTGAAAAAAACATTAATGAAACTCCCAAATATTTTTCATAATATGAACACTTTAAAAGCTGAATGAACCTTAAGCTTTTGAATAGAGTAAGGACTAATTCTTACCCATGAACTAGAAATAAGCTCCAGTGTTAAACCAGGTACAGAGTGTTACTGCCAATTTAGTTACTAAGTAAACATATCGGCCACATTTTGTTATAGTACCAAGTGTGTATTTTAAAATTCCTATGTGTCACTAACACTTAATGTTTTATAGCTGCATACAAGTTCCCATTATCACTTCAAAGCATAGCAATTCATACTTATGTACTTAAAATATAAAGCTTTTCAATGCTGTACATTCAAATTCAATGGAATTTGAGGGATTTCCATATTGTAAAAACCTGCAGATTGGACGTGATTTTAAAGTGCTGTGAAGGAAGTTGAAGAGGGAAACTACCAATTTTCCATGTTATTCCACAAAATAACCAACCATCTTGTGGGGAAAATAACCCCAAGAGATAAACTGACATTACAGCAAATACTCCATCGAAAATGAAAGTGTTTAAGGAAAGTTCAATGTAAACCATAGTTTTCCTGTTTATTACTCTGTATTGCGTAAAAAAAACCCCCATCCATCATACTAGATAGAGGTAGGTAAGAGGTTTAAATCCAGCATGTACATTAGAATTTGCAACTCAATATACTAGTGGCAGATCTCTACTTCTATTTTAAATTGAGATCTGATGTACATTCTATGAATATCAGATAACTGCCTAGATCAGTTATCTAGTCAACCCTGCTGGGTTTCTTAAGAGTTTTTGGAATTCATTTGTCCCAGGCCATTTAGTGGTTGCATCATCACATAACAATGCTTTGTTTTTTAAAAATCAAAATGCAATTAAGAGCTGTCAGCCCACCCATTCACTCAAAACCAAGACTCAATCATATGACTGTGATCCCAGATAGAAGCTTTTTAATAAAGAATTTAAAAGCAGTATATATTTTAAGTTGAAAGTAAGGATAAAGAAGAAAAGTAATAAGTGAAGAACTAAAAAGTAAAAAAAAGGATGTCACAAAGAAGTTTCTTCTGATTGTCTTAACAGTTGTTATAAAAATATTTATATTTTACTCTCTCTAGATTCATCATAATTTTCTTCTTTTCATAATCTATCCTTCCTAATCATCAAATCCAAAAATCACAATTTCTTTCTCTTTCCAGAATAAGATCCATAAGGAAAAAGCAATTCCATTCTTCAGCCATAACTTAGTGGGCTATGCTTGCAAATACAGTCATGTATCTAGCAACAGATTATAGAAATAAAGTACTTTATACATTGATCCTTGAGGAGTGAAACTACTTGTCTTCCTTCTTATATATTTAGAGATCATATCATCCAGCCAATCTTTCTCAGGACATGAGAATTAACTTGGTTAAAAAAAAATCCAAGATTCTCTAAATCAGGGGTCTTCAAACTTGACAGCTTTACGACTTGTGGATTTCAACTCCCAGAATGCCTCCTCCAGTCATGTTAGCTTGGGAATTCTGGGAGTTGAAGTCCACAAGTCTTAAACTTGCCAAGTTTGAAGACCATTGCTCTATATCAGTGTCCCCTAAACCCCGGGCCGCGGACCGGTACCGGGCCGTGGATCAAATGGTACCGGGCCGCCCGAGGAACGAGGTCGAGGTGATGCGGGGCGGGGGGCAGGCAGGCAAGCAGGGAACCCTGCCAGGGGGGAGGAGGAGGAGGAAGAGGAGAAGGAGGAGCGGCGGCGGCGGCGATCGTCCCTCTTCAGCGCGCAGACAGGGCGAGCGAGGCAAGAAGAGGGAGAGACGTACACACGCACACCTTGCATACCCGGAGGGGGGGAGCCGGGGGGTGGTGGTGCAAGAGGCATGCACACATGCCCGGAGCTGGAGGGGAAGGGTCTCTGGGGTGCAGCGATCCCCCCTCCTTCCCGGGTCTTCTGCCTCTGCGCGCGGCTGGTGCGAGAGGCTTCTCCCGGCTGCCTCCCTCAGTCTCTGGATTTTGCGCGGAAAGCCCGCTTCCCTCGCTGGGTCCTAGAGCCGATCGGTTTCCCTTAAATGACTTTATATTCATTTTTTGGTGTAGCTGTATTTTATTTTGAAGGCATGTTTAAATACAATTAAATTAAAATTATTAAATCAAAACAAGCGGGCCACTGAAAAATTATCAAACGTTTACCGGTCCGCGGCGATAAAAAGGTTGGGGAGCACTGCCTTACAGCATGTTTCTCAGCCTGAAAAACTTATAACTTAAAAGAAAGAAAGAAATTTAATTTAAATTTTAAGCCTGCTGAAATGGACAAATGCTGCCTTATAGAAAATACCTTGCCTTTCACTGAAGCCTTATATGTTTTTCAGAGACTTGAAGGTATAACGGTATATGCAAGCAAATGGAACTTTTTATATACTTGCTGTAAGTTTTCTTAGGGAATTAGTATTTGAGTTATGCACAGAAAGAAATCATTGGCCAGTGTAATTCATTTAAAAATTAGCAAAAATTTAAAAACAATTAATTGTATTCTAAACCAATCCCAACTTCTATACAGTCTTCAAAGGAAATGATATATAAGGATATTGCACTAATCTTTGAAACTTACTTTTGTTTGGTACATGGAATTGCCTAATATTTTTACATTATCCAAAAAGTTCTTTTAAAACATAAAACACAAGATTAATAAAATCTGTATAGTTAATCCTATTTTGTCTTTTGCCAGGGTATCAGTCCAGAGAGTACGAAAAAATGTCCTGAAGATCCAGAGAAGAGTTCCTGTTTTGCATTATTTTCCAAATTCGGAAAAGAGGTTATTTGTATTTTTTTTTGAACTGTCTAGTAGCCTTTGCAGGGATGAAAAAGAATTCTAACTTATCATCTTTTCATTTATATTTTTTCTTCCTTTAAATGCATGACCTGTTGATTTTAGTTAAAAGGACACTTTTGTGGGCTTATTTTAAAAGAATATAGTTGCTTTTTGGGGGGATACAGTGAATTATTTTTCACATTTATTTATTTATTTGTTCAGGTAACATCTTACGTTATTTCCATTAAAAAAATTTCTTACCTCAGGTAACTGCAAAAATGAAGCAGTACAAAGATGAATTATTGGCCTCCTGTCTGACTTTTGTGCTTTCTCTACCATATAACATCATTATGCTTGATATCAAAGCATACATTCCTGCTTTACAGGTGGGTTAATGTGGTGATTGAATAATGCAAAAAATGTATTTTTGTAATTTTGTTGGTATTCTTGCCTTCATTTCACTTATACAAAATATATTTTTATGATACTTCAATAATAGGAGCCATAGTGGTGCAATGGTTGGAATGCAGTACTATAGGCTATTTCTGGTGGCTGCTGGCTGCCAGCAATTTGGCAGATTGAATCTCACAAGGCTCAAGGTTGACTCAGCCTTCCATCCTTCCGAGATTGTTGAGGACCCAGATTGTTGGGGTCAATATGCTGACTCTCCAAATGGCTTAGAGAGGGTTGCAAAGCACTGTGAAGCAGTATATAACTCTAAATGCTATTGCTGTAATATGCAGGAAGGACTGCAGTCCTCTTTATATTACCATCACAATTGTGAGCAAATCAATGAGAAAGTCCCAAATGTGAATGATAAATTCATATGCCTGTTACATGTGAGGTTGTAGTTTTATCACATCTATTTGATTCTGTGGTTTAACTGTATCTTATTCCAAGAGCAAGTCTCTTTAACAACCTTAACATTTTAAATATTTGTAGCACTAGTTAAGAAAATAGACCATTGTGTAGTCAAAGATAACTTCAGGACAATATGGATGTTTTATATCTCCAAAATTCTTATATCTGTTTGTCATTATGCACAAACTACAGAATGCTTTTAAACTGGGCCTCAGCTACACTCCAATGGCTGATGTGGCACTGGATGCATTGGAGGACTGGTCAGCCCACATTCCCAGATACACTATTCAGACTTATTACAAAGACATTGTGCCGTGTCTTGATGGTTATTTGAAAACTTCTGCATCAGCAGGTAAAAATAATAAATATACATCCTATTTATTTACAGCAGTAAATCTAGGAATATGAAGATGTTTTAGCATCATTCACGTATTACTAAATAGTCTTAGAGTGAGTAACTTCTGAGGAATAAAGGGCTGCAATTCAACTTCCTGGTTTTCTGTAGGATCGCTTAGTGGCTGTTTAATAGCATTGATGGAAGGTGTATGTAGTCAATCATTTCTACTGCATTTGGGGGGGGGGTTGAGTTTAAATTAGTTTCTTGAAAAATCATAAATACAGATCTTGTTTTAAGATTTATTACTTGCATATTAATTTTTCAGTTTGTTTCTTTAAAATAGGTGACTCTCAGAATAATTTGGAAGTGAAGAAACTTTCCAAAGCCATTCAGAAAGGAATGAACAAAGTAGTTATTCAGCATCTCAAAAAATCAAAGAATCTTGAACTGGTAAAGAATTTTTCTGTCTTTCTAAAATACTAGCTTTTCATTTGCAGAAGTGATATTCAGTTTTATTATTTCAATAAAAGGTAATTTTATTTATTATGTAAATAAGCCTTGAATAGAATTTATGTATTAAAGCTTAGAATTTCTCAGTGAACAGTCAGTGTCTCATTAGATTTCATTGGTAGTAATAAAAACACTCAGACAGGTTAAAATCTCATACGAACAAAACTGTACCTGCTAGCATGACCTAGCAATATCCAGAATCAATAAATATTCCATTCTACCAAAATCAATGGATAGCATGTTCTTAAAAGGCTTCAACATTTACAATATTAAAGAACTTTCTGACAAAGTTTAGTTATGAAATATTAAAGATTTATAAAGAGAGTATCTCTCTTATTACTTTTTTTGAAAAACACTTTACACATGTATTATCTGCAGGCCAAAGTCAATTTTATAAAACCATTTCTGTTGAAAACTTTCTAAATTTGATAAATAAATTTGAGATGTTCCAGGAATGTTTGTAGGATTCACAGGTTTCTGACACAGGAAACTAACTGTTGCAACATTGGTATATGCTTTGGGTATTTATCCCTCTATTACTGTAATAGTCTCCTGGCAGGAGTTCCCAATTTGTGTCTCTGTTGCCTGATCTTACACCAAAATAGTGCATTATATTGTTATTATGGTTTAGGAAGAAGACCCATCTTTAGAAGCAGTAAGAGCTAGAGTTGTACGCCTTCTTGGAACTTTGGGAGGACAAATCAATCGGCATTTAATTACAGGTAGCAATTTTATTTATATGCTTTTATATTTTTTTCTTGTTTTAAATTGCTACACTGGTTTTGCAGTTTTATACTGGTTTAACTGTTTGAAAGCTTCCCAGAGTCATACATTGTACATACTCAAGTATTAGCCCATCTGGGAGATATGCCAGTTCTCAGATTTTTAACTAGACATTCTTTTCTAAATGTGCCAGCTGCTTCTGCAGAGGAAAAGATGAAGAAATTTGTATCCTGGGATATAGAGAAGCGTCTGAATTTTGCAGTTCCGTTTGCTGATATGAAGCCTATTATATACTTGGATTTATTCTTGCCTCGGGTCACTGAATTGGCTCTTTCTGCTAGCGACAGACAAACTAAGGTATTAGGCTGAATGTTTTTGTTCTATTCTTTTCCTGTTGAACTATTTCTTTCTGGATTGGGGCTATGGTTCATCATTAAAAGTAATCTAGATATGAACGATACAAATAAATATTCCAAAAGTATAAACTGTGAAGATCTTTGAATACAGTGGCATTATTTACTTATTGATTATTGGGGGCAATATACTGACTCCATAAATAGCTTAGAGAGAGCTGTAAAGCACTATAAAGCAGTATATAGGTGTAAGTGCTATTGCTATTACATTTATATCCTGCCTTTTCTCAGAGACTTCTGCCCTACTTTTACTGTAGCAGCTCTGTGGGATAGATTGGACTGACAGAAACTGGTCCAGGATGCTCCAGTGAATTCCATGGCAAATAGAAAGTAGAACTTGATTCTTTCCTGTACATGTCCAACAGTGTAAGCATTACTCACCCCAGCTTTCTAATTGCAGGATAAAGATGTTAATTATTTGATGAAATATTAATCCCTCTCTCTATATTGCTTGTATGTTTTAAAGGAAAATTAAAGATTTAAAGTTGTAACATAATATTCTTTCACATTAAATTGTATTTTTATCAAATAGAAATTGCTGAATAATTCATAATGATAAGTTAATTTGGACAATCCAATCTAGTGATTGATCAGTACTCACATTTTTCAGGTTGCAGCTTGTGAGCTGTTGCATAGCATCGTTATGTTCATGCTGGGAAAAGCTTCTCAAATACCTGAAGGACACGAGAATTCCCCACCAATGTTTCATTTGTATAAACGTATGTTTCCTGTGCTGCTTCGACTTGCTTGTGATGTGGACCAGGCAAGTAAATTTCATTTTACTGCTTCAGAGAGAGATTGGTTTTTGATGTTTAAAAAAAACAACATATGAGAGGATTTCCAATGATTTTGGATTTCATCTTTGGTCTTATTGCCTCTCCCACAGGAAAAATTACTTTTTTGTCTGTTACATCATGGAAGCCATTGAAAATAATTTAAAACTAAAAAACCAGTAATCGGTCCAGTCAATATATAGGTTAACTCAGTGTTTCTGAACTAATTTAATAATGGCTTACTAAATACATATCAGGAAAATGAGAGCCAGTTTGGTCAGTCAATTCTGGATATAAACAATGGATCAACACTCAGTTGATTAACTCCTCACCTCACCCCACCCACCCCCAAAAAACCAGATCCTGCGCTTGTGGGAAAAACTCTAGGAAGGAAATGAAAATACGTTAGGAAAATTTTAGAATACCATGTTAAGCAAATAATCTCTCCTTAAGTCTTTTTTTAACTGTTCACATTTTTAAATGAATTTGTGTAAGCTTTCCTGTCCTCTCCAAACATTTGAATCCATTTATTGGCTCCCTTGAGTTAGTTTTATGTTCTGCATGCCATAAGGGTTCCTACTACAAACTCATAGGGACATAAAGGTTGTTTGATTGAAATCTGTGATTACTTGAGAGCTAGAGGAGAGTGAATCTCCAGTTTAATAAAATCTCATTTTTATATATTCATCTGTTGTTTCCTTTTGGGATTGCCTGTACAAGATCACAATTCCACCTATCACAGTATGCATAGATTTACAGTCAGTAATTGTACTTCAGACATATCAGTTTGTCAGTTTTCTGAATTTAAGCATACATGCCAATACATGTATGTTTCAACAGTCAGTTCAAAAGGGAACGAATAGAAATCATTATATAGCGCTTAATAGTTAATAAAATATAATAAAGAGTTGAAACTGTATGAAATCAAGTTGTGAGTATGTCTTTCTAAAAAATCCAACAAACATTGGGATCACTTTTGAGAAACTTTCTACAGTATATTTATAAATCTAAAATGCAGAATAAACTGATCTTTCACTTTTTTTAGGTTACAAGACAACTCTATGGCACTTTAGTAATGGAATTAATTCATTGGTTCACAAACAATAAAAAGTTTGAAAGCCAAGACACTGTGACGCTATTGGAAGCAATTTTGGTAGGTGATTGTTGAGTAAAATAAATTATAAAGATTTCTGTCAAAGTTGTAACTTACCAGCCTAAGTTTTAAGATTTTCTCAATTAATTTTCAATTTCTTCTACAGTGGTTGACAATTTGCCCAACTTCTATTTTTATTTTCAACCATTGTAATATGGATCTTATGCTGCTGTGTTTATTTTATGCTGACTTCCATTTTTTAAAAAATTAATTGATTGTTGATTTTAACCAACTATAAAGAATCCTTTATTTCTATTTTTTTAAAAATCCTCTATTATTAAGCGAAAAATTTGTCTTGGAGCAGCTTACTTGAAAAGGTTAAATAGCCAATTTTTGCTCTCATTACTATCTGTAATTATTTGGATAGCCTAAAAATGCCATATATAAATTATTTCCCATTGCATTTTGTGTTGCATAAGTTGCATAACTCTGAAACATGGTGAACCTAGATTGTTCTCTGTTTCAGGATGGGATAGTGGATCCTGTAGACAGTACTTTGAGAGACTTTTGTGGTCAGTGTGTCCATGAATTTTTGAAATGGTCCATTAAGCAAACTACTCCCCAGCAGCAAGAGAAAAGTCCAGTGAACACCAAGTCTCTTTTTAAGAGGCTGTACAGCCTTGCTCTCCATCCTAATGCTTTCAAACGGCTAGGAGCTGCCCTTGCTTTCAACAACATTTACCGAGGATTTAGGTGAGCAGTGAATAAATTAATAGCTGAATCAAGCAATACAGTGACATACAAATATTTGTGCAGTTTCTATCAAATGTACTTTAAAATACTATTAAAAGTTGTTACTTGTGGAATATTAAGTATTTGCAAATCTGCTGAGGATAAACATTGTCACAACGTTTTATGATATTGGGAGCAACAGATTTGAATTGAAAGGACAAAAATAAATAAATGAAAGGCTTTATTAATGTTTGCAACAATTTTGCTGTGTTCATAGTTATTAAAATCTGGATTGTTTGTCATGATTGGCATTGGGTAACACATCTGTGGTGTCTGTTCAAGTTTAGTAGTCCAGTTAATAGTTCATGTTTATTCCAGAAGAGATCAAATTGTTATTATTTGCCTCTATTCTAAACTTTTTTGAACCATCTGAGACAATAGAGTTACCATTTTTTACACTGCATTAGCTGTAAATGGTTCTCACTAATAAGCTTAATTTGTTTCCCCTTCCTTTCATAGAGAAGAGAATGCTCTGGTGGACCAGTTTGTTTTTGAAGCATTGGTTGTATACCTGGAAAGTCTGGCCTTGACACATGGAGATGAGAAATCTTTAGGTGATACTGACAGCTTTTGTTGGATTAGGTTTACATTTGGTGTTTCAGAATTCTTTAAAGACTTCAGGTCTAAATATTTTAATAGTTTTCTAATGAAATGTTTCTGTTAGAATGTTTCTATATTATAGAAATGTGTTGATAATTTTGGAAAGAATGCTTTTTTAAAAAATAGACTTGAAATGCTTTTATGTATGGTTCATATTTTACATTATTTCAGTATTATGTTCTTTTCAGCATTACGTTTAGTAATTATTACATTTCTAAAATTATAAAACAAAACATTAAAACAGTCAAACGTTCTCAGAATAAATAATCATGATTAATCAACTGATATTAAATCAAAGAAACAGCCCTTGATTCATTCTGAGACGCAGATCTGAATACATAGCCAATTTTTTAAAGCTTTTATTATGTAAGACTTCTATTACAAACTATCAAAATAAGCGAAGCATGTTCAGATTTTCTGTTCTCCAAAATTGGGGGAAAATGAGAACTATTAAAAATTAGGCTAGATGTTACAACTTTATGGATTAAATATAGATTGAATTCAATTTTCAGTTGGAAATGTGTTCATTAGCAGATTTCAGATTACCTTCTCAAACAAAGCATACGGAAGAGATATCATTTTTTTTCTTATTATCAGAAAACCTTACAAGTTCCCAATAGTCCTTATACAGTATCAGCAAAGCTGTTCAAAATTTTACTTGGAAGCAATCACAATATTACCTTTTCTGTTTTGAAAATAGGTACAATTCAACAATGCTCTGATGCTATTGATCACCTCAAGCGTATCATTAATCATAAAGCATCTACTTTGAACAAAAAAAGCACTCGAAGATTGCCTCGGTTAGTATTAATTTCGTTATCAATTCAGAGGGAACATCATTACATAGCACTTAGTTATTAGTTTCAGTGATTTTTCTTCTGAGGGAACACTATTGTAATCTAACTGAATATATTTCAGCATTCTATAAACTCTGAATTTATTCCCTAAATTTACTTGCAGCTAAGGTGGGCATCCAATTTAATTGACCCGGATAAAGCTCTGTATCCAGACTTTTGCATATAGAGTGATGTATCTAGATTAAATACATCCAAGTTACGTATTTGCTACATGCAGCAGAGTGCAATTCTGTCACAAATATAAAAGAAAAAACTGTGTTTGATCTGATGTGGTATGGGGGAATAAAGAAAGTTACTAATAATTTATTTTGCAGTCAGGAGGAGAAATTAATATTCTAATATCAAGTATAATATTTAATATTGGAGATTAAAATGCAAGGCATGGCAAAAAATCTGACTACAATATAAAGATCTTATACATATGAATCTGTTGATTCTCTTACTGGTAGAGCATTTGAAATTTTACTTTTATATTTAAATGCAGAAGCAGAGCAGATGATAATTTCAGACTTGCGTTTTAATTCATTCCTGCAGGGGATTTCCATCTAGATCTATTTGTTTAGAGGATGTTGTCATGTGGCTTTTAAGGCAGTGTGGACAACCCCAAACTGAATGCCGGCACAAAGTCATGGAACTGTTATTTGAATTTGTTCCCTTATTGCCAGGTATGTATATTACAACATGTGTAAATAGTCTGTTGCTAGCATGATATATTGACTTTTGCACATTCCTTTTGAAAAATGTCCCTTTTGGAAGCCTAGCAATTTATTTTACTTTCCTCATATCATACATTTTGAAAGTATGTGACCGGTTGTAATCTTGCGTTTTTAATGTAAGCATGGAGTTGAATTGCAACAAATTTATCCAGAGTCTTTAATCTGTTTGCTTCTCTAACAGGAAACCCATCTCCATCTTCATGGTTGAGTGATGTTCTTCGGAAAGAAGGAATCTACTTTCTTATAAAGAAATTTGAAGGAGGAGGATGTGAGGGTGAAAATGTCTCTGGAATCTTATCTCATCCAACCCTCTATGAGTTGCAAGGGAGCTTTAGTTTGCGAGCTGTTGTACAATGGATGGATATGCTTCTAGCTGCCTTAGACTGTTATAATACCTTTATTGAACAGGGAATGATAAAACCAAATGAGATCTTAGGTAAGTAGATGATCTAATCGGTGTGCGTTGTGATTATCTTTTTTATATAGAAAAAGTTTTATTGGTTACAAATATAGAAATACATCGCTTACAATATGTTGAATTTTCTTATA
>JAOYMU010000292.1:31476034-31492361 GCA_025802295.1 Psammodynastes pulverulentus | reverse complement strand
CTGTCAGTTGATCTTAATGTTATGAAATAAAAAGTATGTCATTTGCAATTAACTTGGCATAAAATAATTTATTTGCACTTAATTGTAATGGTTCAAAGAATGTTCGGAAAAATGTTCAGCCTTCCACTATGTTCACTTCATCCAATCTGGCCCTCTTTGAAAAAAGTTTGGACACCCCTGATTTACACGCTGCTTGCTCTGTTACAGGCATTTATAACTGCAAATTTCAGAGCTGGATACTATTTCTCCTTCCATATTTTATTCTTCAAAGGGATGTGTGATGTGTACAGGAAATTTCTAAATCTCATTTAATTCATCTATTCAGTGGGTGATTTGGATCAATCTCTGCCATGTTGGCCTTCCATCTAGAATATCAGGAGATAAGGTTTATTCTATCTTTGTAAGGCACTTACAAAGGGACACGGTGGCTCAGTGGCTAAGATGCTGAGCTTGTCGATCGAAAGGTTGGCAATTCAGTGATTCAAATCCCTAGTGCCGCATAACGGGGTTAGCTCCCGTTACTTGTTCCAGCTTCTGCCAACCTAGCAGTTCAAAAGCACATAAAAATGCAAGTAGAAAAACAGGGACCATCTTTGGTGAGAAGCTAACAGCGTTCTGTGCGCCTTTGGCGTTTAGTCATGCCGGCCACATGACCACAGAGACATCTTTGGACACACTGGCTCTTCAGCTTTGAAACAGAGATGTGCACCGTCCCCTAGAGTTGGGAATGACTAGCACATATGTGCGAGGGGAACCTTTACCGTTACCTTTATCTAAAGGCACTTTTATCTAATATATACTACCATGCAATAGATAAGTTGTCAAAATTGATTACATTATTAGCTGTGGCAAGCAAAAACATTGATTTGTCCTTTGGTCAAAATAAAATTGCTAGTATGTATCATTAAGTACTGAATTTAGAATTTAGAATTGCACAGATAATGCTTTGCTGGAGGCAGACTTCAAAAATAAGGTACAGAATTGAATCTGTTCGTGTGTAGTATGTGACATTTTGCAAGGCCACAAATTCCAAAGGGTAGAGAAAGATTATCACAGAAATATAGAAGCAGTATTACATTGTCTACAAATCACAATTGTTCCTTAAACTTCAAGGCAGAATCCGATTGCTTTTCTATCTGTAATTGATACATTCAGACAAAAATAATAAAGCAGCCTGACTAATACTCAAAACAGCTCAGAGACAATTAAAAACATATTTCATTTACAAGGCACTTCCATCAGGTATCAAATGGCGTTCAGAGAGCAACATTTAAATTGTCTGCTTCCAGTTTATCTTGCACTCAGAAATATGCATACCATATTTCTTTAAAATCATACTTTCATGAAATGTTTTGTTTAGAAACATTTAGCTGATAAAAATGAATGGTATGCTGTAAACAGAATGAGAATTGCCCACACACACAAAATGAAAAGACAGCTAACATTAGTTAACTCAGAAAAATCCTTTCCCTCTCATCCCTCTTGAGTCTCAGCAAATACCAATTTAAAATGTATCTTGTGTAACTCAAATTTGGACTTTCCTTAGGGTAAACACTACAAATGACCTCAATTCTAATTTACCTACCTTGAAACATTGGCAATAGCATTGGAAATACTATCTTTACTCAGATGGAGATCTGGCAATAAATTTAATGATGTTTGACTTCAGATAAATGTCATATAAATGTAAGTTGATATATAAAACTTTTAACACAGAAGTAAAAATTATAAAGGAGTTTATGAATAATTTAGATTGAATCAGGTAGCTCGTTTAGAACTGCATAAATGAAAATGCTATAAGATTTATTATAATTTCTTCTAAAATTATTGATTTTCTGGGAATATAAATTGCTACATATTTTAAACTAGGTTGCTTGTCACTAATAGGCACAAATCATCAAAAACTTATAATGTGGAATTTAAATCAGGCTGCAGGTTATTATTGCTAAATGACTAAACTATTCAAATATGTGCACCAAGGTAAACCAGGGCAGATACAATTGGTCTTTTAATAAAGCTTCCTATAAAGAAGTATTGGGTTTCTGGAACTACTTTTGAGGCAAAGATGAAGGATCTATATAGCATTCAGTTGGATGTGTTAACCAACTTTTATTTTTAGCAGTAGTAAACTTTTTTTTTTTGCCGCAGAAAATAAAAGTCTACCCACATGTTCCTATTAATTTGTCTGATAAGAATTTTATAGGAATAGAGTTGAGATATTTTTATGTGTATTTTAGGAACAGCAACCTACCCATTCATGCAATTGATACAGATGAAGATCCATACACTGTATTAAACAACTGATGGTTTGAGATATGGGTTACACAAAAAACAGTGGTGGTCTAGTTCGCATATATTCCAAAGCCATAAACTATGATTTGCAAACCTCAGAAGCTTGATTCACAATAAAGAAAATATAAACAAACCACTTAATACAAGAGGTGATTAAATGCTTAAATGAAAAACTCAAGGAGAGAACCAACCTAAAACTAAGAAGAAATTTCCTGACAGAATTAATTAATTAATCAGTGGAATGACTTGCCTCGAGAAAGTGTGAGTACTCCAATGCTGGAGGTTTTTATGAAGAGATTGCACAAAATATTTGTCTGAAATGGTATGGGTCTCCTGCTTGAGCAGAGACTTGGACTAGAGCAAGAAAAAGAGATTGCAGATATTGTGAAACCTGGAATTATGCATCATATTGCTTTTGTAAATAGTGAGCCACAGAAAGGATTTAGTTTGAGAGTTTGTTCTCTCAGTATCTAAGTCCCTTTATTGAAAGATTCACATCTTCACCCCAAAAAAAAAAAAAAAAAAGAGTATGAAGGAAAAAATAAGACAATAAGGTAATAATGTCAGAATGTCAGTTTAGGAATAACATCAGCAGCAATTTCTGAACAGTAAACCTGGACAATAATATATTCAGCCTTTAAAAATCTCAGCTTTTAAACAATGATTAGGTCAGCTTCACTGTTTATGCTTTATTACTACAATCTTCGCACTAAAACATAATTTTATAACCTTACACATTGTGTAGACTATTCCAACATCAGTCTCTTGTATTTTCACATAGGTTCACTAAAACACTATTGCCTGAAAGCCTGGGAGCTACTTTCATTTTGTGCAAAAAGTAGGTTAATGAATCTACTGAGCTAAGTCTTGATTCCATGTCTAGATCCTAATTGTATATCTCACAATATGAATGCATCTGAATTAGCAAATGATGTGGCCTTCCAAAGTCAGAAAAGATTCCTAGAATAGACAGTACTTTAAATAAGAAATGTTTGAAGTAGTACTGTGTTGCATTGTTTTGAGTAACCCAAAGGATTTAAATCAACTTATGATAGCTTCTTTTTCAACTTCCTTTTAAGTTTTCTTAGTATTACAAATCCACATTCTTTTACTTACCTTAAATTCTGATGGTCTGATTTTAAAAACGGTGTCATGTTCTGGGGAGGATTACTTCCATGAGGGTGACATCTGAAACCATCTTCAACAACCAAATAATAGACTCTCTGAATAACCACTTGGACTTGGATTGCAGTGCTTTCAGTTGTCCCTTGCATCTCCACAGCATCAAGAAGAGAATCGTTCAAAGAAATAACTGATACCTTGGGTTCAATATTGAAACAATTCTCTGTACTTTTAGAAATCTTCATATTGGAACAGGAAATCTATAAAAAAATCCTCAAATTACTACACAAATTGAGAAATTATTACATTTTTAAAAGTTCAAAGGCCAAACTATCTAGATTAGTTCTTCCTGGTTTACCAAAGTTGGTGAAACAGTTTCCACCATCAGTGATGAATATGGCAGCAATAACCTCAAAATGCAGGGCTATAAACCTGGCATCATACTCATTTATTCAGAAGTGAAAGGAATGCAATGCTTCCATCTTACTGCCTTTAACTGTCTTTTTCAAAATGTATTCCATAACTAGTTAGATTTCATCTTTATACCAAATCAATTTATGTTTTGGGTAACACTGAACAAAAATTAAGCTATATCCATTTCTAAAAATAGAGAAGCATATTTGTTTTTATGAAATACCCCCATATATTTATAAATTATGTTCCAAGCAAATTGAAAGCATCAAAGAACAATCATGAAATAGATAATAGAACATTATTCTATTGGGGAAAAATTTAACAGGAAGGTTTGGGAGGAAGATTAATGAAGTCCAAAGCACTTGGTTCAAGCTTAGCATAAGAGAAATATTAAACTAATGGAAGATGATTAAGATAATCATGTATTAATTTTGTAAGATTATTTAAAGCAGAGTAAAATCCAACCCAAGAGTGGGCCTTCAGCCAAATTCCATCTTCCTTAATATTTCCTCATTTAGAAAGAGGATTCCCTTCCCTCTGTGCCACGGATACTTTTATATATATATCCAGAGTGGGTTTCAAAAAATTTAGCAACCAGTTCTCTGCCTCATTGCTGGGTAGACGTAGCCATGGTCTAGTCAGCCTCCTGCACCATGGCAGGGGAGCCATTTTCAGCCTTCTGGAACATCCGGGAGGCCCATTTTTCGCCCTCCCTGGATTCCAGAGCGTTTCTCGAGCTTCCAGGAGGGCGAAACGGCTTCCCCAGGCTCCAGAGACCCTTCCGGAACTTCCAGGAGGCCTGTTTTTCGCCCTACTCGGGCTCCAGAGGCTTTCCTTGAGCTTCCGGGAGGACGAAAACAGCCTCCCCGAACTCTGGAGAAAATATCCCTCAGGAGAGAATAATGCTCAGTGGAAAAGATTCAAAGCTTTCTTTAGATCACATGCATTTTTATTGCAACTTACAGTGAATATAAACTCTACACACCTCTATCAAAATCCCAGGTTTTTGAGATGTAAAAAAATCAAATCAAGATAAATCACTTCATAATTTTTTCCATCTTTAATGTAACATATGAACTGCATAATTCAAAACTAAAATATTTTAGAGGGAAAATAACAATGAAAACAATGTAGTTATACTTAAACTAATATTTGTTGAAGCACTTTTTGATTTTATGACAGCATTTAGTGTTTTAGGGTACGAGTCTATCAGCATAGCACATCTTGTCTTGGGGATCTTTGCCCACTCTTCCTTGTAAAAGTGCTCCAATTCTGTCAGACCTGCAAGGGCATGTGCTGTGCACAGTCTTCTTTGGGTCACCCCAGATTTTCAATCAGATTCAGACAAAGGCTCTGGCTGAGCCACTCCAAAATTTTGATTTTCTTCTGGGGAATCCATTCTTTTGTTTAGTGGAGATACAATTTGGGTCATTGTGTTACTGAAAGATGAAATTCCTATTCATCTTCAGCGTTTTAGCAGAGACCTGAAGATTTTGCACCAAAACTGTTTGCTATTTGGAACTGTTCATAATTCCCTCCACCCTGACTTAAGTATTGGTTCCAGCTGAAGAAAAGCATAATGCAACCACCACCAAGCTTCACTGAGAGTATAATGTACTTTTGGTGATGCATAATTATTTTTATGCCAAACATACCTTTTGGAATTGTGGCCAAAAAGTTCAATTTAGTATCATAAGACCATAATCCATTTCCCCTCATGCTTTTGATGGATTTGGTGTAGATTTTTGCAAACTGTAGCCACACTTGGTTTTTTTATTTTTTAGAAGGAAAGCCTTTTTGTCTTGCCACCCTACTCTACAAGCCAAACATATGAAGAATATGGAAATTGTTGTCACATGTAGTATACAACCAGTACTTGCCAGATGTTCCTGCAGGTCCTCTAATGTTACTATAACCTCTTGGCATCTTTTCAGGCCACTTTTCTTCTTTTTAATCAAGTTTGAGGGACATCCAATGTCAGTGTTGTGTCTATTTTCTCCACTTGTTAATGACTGTCCTCATTGGGTTCCACAGTATATCCAATGCCTTGGAACATTTTTTATACTCTTCTCCTGACTGATATCTTCCAACAAGGAGATCAGTTTGATGCTTTGTAAGCTCTTTGTAGACCCTGGTGTTTGCTGTCAGAGGCAAATGAATATAGTACTCCACTTATAACAACTGAGTCCCAAATTTCTGTTGTTAAGTGAGAAATTTGTTAAATAAACTTTCCCCCATTTTATGACCTTTCTTGCTAAATTTGTAGCAAGTGAATTACTGCAGTAAAGTTAGTAAGAGGTTGTTAAGTGAATCCGGCTTTCCCATTGACTTTGCTTGTTAGAAGGCTGGTGACCTTGGGACATTGCAATCTTCAAAAATACCTGCTGGTTGCCAAGTGTCTGAATTTTGATCATGTGAGCATGGAGATGCTGCAATGGTCGTCAGTGTGAAAAATGTCAAAAGTTACTTTTTTCAATGCCATTGTAACTTTGAATGGCCACTAAACAAACTGTTGTAAGTCAAGGACTACTTGTATATGTAAAAAAAAATCCTAATAGATTAGCTGAACTTTATATGGCCTTGATCAGAGTCACCTTAATTGTGGCAGGTGTGTACTACTACCTAACATTGGTTTGAATGTGACTGATTAATTCTGAACATAGAGACATCGCTACTTATAAGAAGCTGTGCACACTTATGCAATCACATTATTGTAAGTTTTTTATTGTTATTTTTGCCCCTAAAAGATTTGTTTTTCAAACAACAGTTTTTCACTGTTGGCAAAGTGCTCGCCTAGAAACTGTGGAGATTGTATTTTCTCCCACCTTAGGAATGAAAACCAGTCGAGTAATTGTAGGTCAGTCACTATGAGGCGAACCCACCTCACAGGGTTGTAGTTGTGAGGAAAACAGGAGGAAGTAGTATTAGGTATTTTTGCCACCTTGAGTTACTAGTAAAGTAATAAAGATGGGATAAAAAAAATGTAACAAATAAATGAAATACATAAAATTACAAATGGCAACCCCATGACCGCAGGCATATGAATGACCAGAGCTATGAAAACCAGTCACAAATACATTTCTTTCAGCTTTACCCCCCTGAGTTTGAACAGTTGCCAAACAAGTGACCATTAAATGAAGACCATTTGTTCTAAAATCTGCGGGAGAAAAAAGCTTGTAAAAATTATACGAAACTTGTTCCCTATCAAACATTCAAATTTGCTCAAATGGGAACATATACAAATTACTTTCAAAGATTTATTCATCAATTTATTATAAAGCATTAAAATCACAAAATAAACCTTACCTGATTTATTGCAGGTATTAAAGAGCAATTTTCTTTTATATCAGATAAATTAAACACTCCGGCTAAAGATACGTTCCTTTTAGCAAGCACTGGCTCTTGCAAAAGGGGTTTGTCCATATCAGTAGACATATCTGTTGATTCTTTAAGAGTGACCTTTTGACTGAAATATGTATTCAGGATAACTGGAATATTTTCATTCTGCAGAAGGAGTTTTTGCCTGAAACAATGGATACGTTTTGTTAGCTTTCAAATTATTTTGAATGATAATCTACTTCAGTTTTATGTATCAATTGCTTTCCTGCACTTAAACACAATGAACGAAAATTATTTGTTTTAACGATATGAAGGTACCTTTATATCTATTTTCACAAGAACAGTTAAAAATTGATTAATTTGTATCTACCATTTTCTTAAATTATGTGGGTTACACTCCATATCCTAAAATTAAGAACATAATGGGCAGAAGGCTGGTATCATCCAAATATATGAATGCCTCTAGTTTATTACAGTAACAAAAAAAAAATGATTTTCCTAGAAAATAATTTCCTTCAAATCATTAAGAGCTGTCTGTCTATTTTGGAGTTTTCCTCGATTTAAAATGGCTTGACTGATATAACAGAATAACAGAGTTGGAAGGGACCTTGGTGATCTTCAAGTCCAACCCTATACCAGGAAACCCTATAACATTTCAGACAAATGGTTGTCCAATCTCTTCTTAAAAACCTCCAGAGTTGGAATACCTACAACTTCTGGAGGCAAGTCATTCCAGTGATCAATTGTTCTAATTGTCAGGAAATTTCTCCTTAGTCCTAGGTTGGTTCTCTCCTTGATTAGTTTCCATCCATTGCTTCTTGTTCTGCTTCAGGTGCTTTGGAGAATAGGTGGACCACCCTCTTCCTTATGGCAGCTCCTCAAACATTGGAAGATTGATATGATGTCACTCCTCATCCTTCTTTTCATTAAACTAGACATACCAATTTCTGCAACCGTTTTTCATATATATATGAGTATTTTTTAATGATTCTATGATTTATCTAATTATATAAAACAATATAGAATAACATATCGGTAAATTTTAAAAAGCTAATAAAATAAAACAATTGTGTTTTGGGAGAGATTTCAAATAAAATAGTTATTCATTTAAATGGATTCAGGAAGATAAACAATTAAGCTGGAATTATTCTGAAGTCTTATTCCATAATACAAAAAGTAAAGAAAAAACTCTGTAACTGTCCTTACATAACCCCACAGCCTTGAATAATGCCCTTTTTATTCAAAGCATCATAATCACTGCCTGCTTCATAGCAAAAACTTTTTATAATGAATTGTAATATTGAAAAGCTGAAATTTATGTTCAATTTTATAAAGTTGAATATATATTTCAGATAGTTCAACAATACTTATTTTTAAAAAGAAATCAAGAAAAGAAAAAAATGGGAGAGCCTTTACTTTCCAACTATAAGTTGCTCTGTCAATCTTTTACAATGACAACATTTTATGGTCAACTTTAATCACTACACTACAGAATTAATTATTAGCAGCTCAAAATTAAAATGTGATGAGGATATGATATATATGACATAATATAATAGGAGAATAAAAATATTGGAAAGTTTGACTAATCTTTCAGGGATTTATGATTTATGTATAAGTTAAATGTTATTTATTCAGGAAACATAGCTAAATATAGCATAACTACACACACGCCAAGAAAATATGTAGTATATATGTAACTTTGAATCACCCCCTCAACTGCCACTCCCTGTGATGAAGGGTTCTGAAGGTAGAACTTCCTCTCTGTACAGATAGTCCTTGGGTTATGACAGAAATTGGGACCAAGGTTTCCATTGCTAAGTGATGTGGTTGCAAAGCATGACATCACATAACTGCATCGCTTAGCAACTGAAAGCGCAGAAGTCCCAGTTGCCATCATAACCCCATGAAGGTTATTGAGGATCTCACATGACTGTGATATGGTAAGATTCAGGTGTCCCTGGAAAGCAAGCCAGCAGGTGAGAGCTAAGGGCCAGAAATAGGTGACACGGGTGGGCCGTAGGGAGCATGGGGCTTGGCATTGTGAGGCTTGAGGCACAACTCAGCAGTCTTTGCCCTCTGTTGCACCCTGGCCCTCTACTTCAGATCCCAGCATCAGCCAGAGTGCTTCAAGTCCCAGTCCCAGCAGCACTAGTCATACTCAAGCCCAGGGCCACAAGGGCTGGCTGGCCAGAAGCCCTATTCAGTGCCAGCTGGCCAAACATCCAGCACCACAATAAGCCCCAGCAATGCCTGCCTGCCTCTAAGCCCTAGCGCTATGGAAAGCCATACTATGACTCGAACTCTGTGCTTCCTATGCCTGCCAATAGCACCCACCCTCCTGCCCACAGCTCTCACTGTCCAGCCTGCTTGACTGAGACTCCCACTTTTTCCCAGTCTAAGACAATGAAGGTTGGTTGGGGTCAACAAGAGGGATGAGGGCAGAAAGAGACCAGATGCAAATGTGGCTGGGCCTGAATTTTTATCACATGCTCATGAGAACACCGACAGCCAGCGCATCGAGGACCAGTCGTAAGTTAATTTTTTTCAATGTCGCTATCATTTTAAATTGTCACTGAATGAATGGATGGAATTTGAGGACTACCGGTCCCAAAAGTGTTTTTTCAAGATGCAACTGGACTTTCTGGTTTTTCTTTGCCAGCCCCAATTAGGATTGTTAAGCAAGGACTACCTATAATAACTCTTTTGAATCAGTAGATAGGAGATGATATGAAATAAGAATTCCTATCAATGGAAAAACAGCATATCCACAAGCTCTTTATAGATGTAAAAAAGAGCTTTATTCCAATATCAAATAGACCAGCAGAGAAACAGGTTTTAAGACTGTTTTTCTTCTGCTTTATCAATTACATCAATTTCAGTATTTGCCTTTTCCTTAGCAATCTGGCATAGGTAAAATTTAAAGCTAAGCACGTGTGTAAAACTTTTGGAGGGCAGATGAACATACTTACATTTTCAAACTGTATGCCAGGACTATAGCACATGGGGCTAAGACAAACAACCATTTTTCATTTCATTTCTCATTTCTTTTCATGGATTTATTAGTTTTTCCTTTCAGTTGTATTAAAAATTAACATTAAACAATAATAAAATTGTGCAACCATGGTTTTGGAGAGCCCATAATCCTAGAGCTTCAGGTTCTGTATCTGTGTCCCAAAGGAACAGGTAGGTAAGGTACTTTATTATTTATTTATTTCAATGTATATTGCTGCCCATCTTAACATTGTGATTCTGGGTGGTGAACAGCAATTAAAAACATGAACTGTCAATTACATTCCCATAAATATACTGCATAATTGGAAGCCAAAGTTAAAACCATCTGAATCATCAATTCAACCATCCTATGGACTCTTTGACATATTCCACAACCCATGTCCTATGGCATAACCAAGTCTTCAAAGCTGTATGAGAGGCCACCAGAATCTAATATCCATTGTGCCAGATGCTTGACAACCGTATTTGAATTACGCAAGCTCACATAAGTATTCACAAAGCTCTGTCCAATAGCAAATCGTATTTTTCGCTCCATAAGATGCACTTTCCCCCCCCCACATAAAAAGTGGGTGGAAATGTCTATGTGTCATTGCCAGTCCTTTGGTGAATAGTAGCCAAGCCGCAGTAGCAGGTTTCTTTTACAGTGCTGAACCGTGCCTCTTCTGTCTTTGTCATTGCCCGCCTCTTCTGTCTCCTTTCCACAGTGCAGGAGTCAATAGGCAGAGCTGGCAAATGAGAGGACACCTACCTGTCGTCCTCTCAGGCTCTGCCTGATATTTTTTTTGTTTTCCTCCTCTAAACCTAGGTGCGTCTTATGGTCAGGTGTGTCTTATAGTGGCACACATAAATGGATGAAACACCCAACCAGCAGAAATCATATTGCTTTTGCAAAGAAAATGTAAACAATCTTATTATCTGACAATTATTTTCTTCTACTCTTCTTCTACTCTTCCAATTTTTCTACGATCTGCCTATAGAAAATTCATCTTAGCTTGAAGTAAACACTTGTTTACACCAACCTACTCCCCCCATATCAGGATCCAGATTTATACTGGGGAAGAGGGATGATCTACAATTGTACTTTTTGATTGAAAAATTGTATATGCTAACACTAATCTTGTGACTGCTATAATATCTAGTTGAGGGGTTTTTTTTGGGGGGGGGTTAATGTATGTTTTTAATACAAGATTTAATTTAGCATGTCAAACAAGCTAACCTGGAAACTGAAAAGCAGCACTTTAAAAAAATGACTTAAAACATTTTGACATTCTCAATATGTTTAGGAAGAACAGCTGAAATTAAGGGAACATCCTATGGTGAACTGAGAGCCATATTCTTGCATAAAATGTAAATGAACTGATTCAACTTTGGGGGATTTCCCCTCTCTCTTACCTAATCTCTTTCAGGATACTGTGCTCACAAGGAATTCTTTTCATTTAGCCAGTTACAATACTCCGAAGAAGGCAAGTAGCCAAATAGCAAACATAATAAGTACATGAGTATTTAAGAAAATACACCAAAAAAGCATTCAATTTCATTGAGAGGAACACTTTTCATTGCAACTGTAATTTGAAACCTGCTTTATAAAAGAAGGCTTTAAAACAGAAATATTGTTCCTTACCAGCCAATCTACTAATTATTAAGGAACCAAATACAATAAATAGGTGTAGCAAACCTAAAAATATGAGAAGTAAGAAGTGGGGCAAATCAAAGTCATTACTAAAGAAGACTACATGAATAAAATCAAGTCCTGGAATTAGAGAAGACTACAGCCAAGAAAGTCTAAACAGATGAAAACAAAGAGGCTAGGATTCCACTCTTTATCCAAAGATTAAAAAGTAGTGTAAAGATCAATAGTTCTGCTGAATAACTTTTAAAAGGAAATCTTTAATGCATTTGTTAAACTACTTCCTTTTTTTCTACAACCACACAAGGCCTTTCACATTAATTTAAAAATATATAAAACAAGAATAAAGTCACTATGTAAAAATCAAAATTAATATCATTAACATTATTTATTTATTTATTGAATTTATTTGCCACCCATCTTATAGTGAACGATTAACAGTTTTAATTAAGTTAAAAACTTGACAAAATAGATGGTTTTTAAACTGTTTTCTTAGAATAGGTGCCATTCACACCTCCGTAGGAAGTACATTTAATAACCTAGAAACAATACATGACAAAACCTTTTCAAGCATTGCAGATAAATGAATTCCTGGGAATTCATTTATCTTTAATGATATAAGGTTTAGGTCAACAATATTGGGCAATATATTCCATATTGTTAGTCCTATTTTAATTAAGCTAAAATGTGCATAATTGAAATAAGCTTCAATTCCTATATGCATAAGCTTCTTCCATATATATTAATATGCTCCCATTCCCCATCTTGTTTTCAGACCAGGAACTCTTTTCATTAACACATTGTCAAGCCTGTTATTTGGGGGGAAGGTAGCACAAAAACAAATTCTAAAAACCCATAGGAAAAGTACACCTTGGATTCAATCTAAAAATGACATATATCTGTAAGGGATTCCTGTTCTGAGATTTTAAGTGTTTCATTTCAGTTTCTTGAATCTAAATTTCCTTGCAAAATTTCCCCATCCTCATGAAATATATCAAGAGCAATATCCCTCAGTGAAAAAGATCCAAAATTCCATAAAATATGGGAGTACGAATCAGATCTAACTGGAAGAAGAATTTGAAATGATGTCTAGAAAAAATAAGTAAAATGATCTCATTTTGCCTTAAAATATGATAATCTGAATGAGCCTCAAGTGGAACATTCAGACTAAAGAACTGTGGAAAATCTATACTGAAAGCCTTTCTGTTTAGAACTTGAGGTATGGAAGAATCTCTCCACCATTTCTTAGTTTGTTATTTCTCTGGACTGAGAAAAAAACAAAGTAATGCAGAAATCTTCTGCATTTTATTATTGTTGGTTGCACAGCAGGATTTTTAGTCTGGATTTCACATATTGTTCCCATTGTTTAGACCTTTTAAGGATCTGGGATAGGCAGATGTTTAACAATATTAAAAATATAATCATAGAATATAAGCAGTGGTGGGATTCAAATAATTTAACAACCGGTTCTCTGCCTTAATGACCATTTTAAGCAGGGGTAACAAACTCAATTTCATTGAGGTCTGGCTCAGCATTATGGTCCAAGGACCAGGTGGGCGTGACTGGGGGTAACGTGACTGGGACGGGATGGCCAATTCGACGTCGCTCATATCAAGGGGCACATGTAATGGGTCAGACAAGGCTGGGAGGGGTGATCCAGGGTGAGCGCCAAAGCCTGGAGAGGGTGCCTGGGGTCGAATGGTGCTGGGGTGCAGAGCAGCCAAACTACCCTTTCAGTTTTAGGTTGGATCCAGGCAAGTAAGCTGTTCATCATAAAGCTGCCTTTTGCAATTGCAATTCATGGTAAATTTATCAATGCTGATGCTGTTCAGGAGCCTTGGTGGCGCAGAGGATAGAGTGCAATAATTGCAGGCTACTTCTGCTTACAGCCAGATGCCTGCAATTTGGCAATTTGGCATGTCGAATCTCACCAGGTTCAAGGTTGACTCAGCCTTCCATCCTTCCGAGGTGGGTGAAATGAGGACCCAGATTGTGCGGGCAATATGCTGATTCTGTAAACCGCTTAGAGAGAGCTGTAAAAAGCACTATAAAGCGGTATATAAGTCTAAGTGCTATTGCTATTATGGCTAAATCAATCCAAAAAGAGGGCGGTGAAAATATCTAGAGACCGCCTTCCATCCTAATCGGAGGGCATGTTCTTTCTCTGTCCCCAGGAACAGACTTAGGACAGACTCCGACGGAGACGATAAATGTGCAGATGGAGACGAGAACAGTGAGACAGGAAAAAACACGTCTCCGGGGGGGATTTACTGTCTTGGCACAAAGGAACCCGCGGTGCCGCAGCCTGGCATTGGGGGGGGGGGGAAGACAGCTTGAGAAGCATCCTGCTGGTACATCCCCCCTCCCCGTTGCAAGAGGAGGGGAGGACAAATTTGAACCCCCCTGCGTGTGTCGGGTTCCTTGCCTCCTACGAGAATTTGCAATAAGGACGCTGCTAGATTGCAAGCAGCCGGAAAACTTCGGGAAAATCTGCAAGGACCCCAGAGAACGATGCGCTGGAGGTAGTCCTCGACTTACGGCGGTTCATTCAGTGACTATAAATGAAGTTACAACGGCACTGAAGGAAGTCCATGACTTACGACGGTTCGTTCAGTGACTATAAATGAAGTTACAACGGCGCTGAAGGAAGTCCTCGACTTGCGATGGTTCATTTAGTGACTATAAATGAAGTTACAACGGCGCTGAAGGAAGTCCTCGACTTGCGACGGTTCATTTAGTGACCAAACTATAAATGAAGTTACAATGGGCACTGAAAAAAAAGGGCTTAGGGTCGTTTTTCACACTTACGACCGTTGCTGCCTCCCCGTGCTCACACGATCAAAATTTGGACGCTTGGGCAACTGACTCGTATTTATGACAGTCATAGCATCCCCGGGGTCAGGCGATCCCCTTTTTTGGTGACCTCCTGACCAGCAAAGTCAACGAGGGAAGGCAGATTCGCTTAATGACCGTGTCCCTAACTTCACAACAGCACAGATTCGCTTAACAACGAATGGTCAGGAAGGTCATAACCTGGGGCGAAACTCACTTAACAACGCTATCACTTAGCAACAGACGTCATGGGCTCCGTTGTGTTCATAAGTCGAGGACCATCTGTAATCTGTGGTTCTGAATAGAGCCTCCAGTTTTAGTGGCATTGTATCTGAGGATTGGATGCTGGACAGAAGAAGAAGAGAGAGGCCTTTTTTCCTCCTTGACTCGTAGTTCATGATGGTCGCAGCGGCCCGGGGTGTGTGTGTGTGTGTCATATGATCCCCCCTTTTGCGACCTTCCGAACCAATGAGAAAGCCGGATTCACTGAACAACCGTGTTCCTAACTGAACCATCGCAGCGACTCACTTAAACAACCGTGGCGAAAAAGATCGTAAAACGGGGCCAAACTCCCTGAATGACTGTCTCGCTTATCAATGGACATGTTGGATTACATCGTGGTTGTATGTTGAGGACCTACCTGCAGACACTACAGAGAGGAAAGAAATTAACAGCTGGGCTGGGGTGGGCTTCAAAAAATTTTAACAACCAGTTCTCTGCCCGGTTGCTGGGTGGGTGTGGCCATGGTGGGCGTGGCCTAAACAGCCTCCTGCATCACCCTTCTGCACCACCTGTTTCTCGCCTTTCCCGAATCCTGGAGGCTTTCCTCGAGCCTGCAGAAGGGCGAAGAAGGCCTTCCTGGGCTCCGGAGGCCGGAAACGGCCCCCTAACCGGGCTTCCGGAACTTCCAGGAGGCCCTTTTTTCACCTTCCCCAGGCTCTGGAGGCTTTTTTCCAGCCTCCAGGAGGGCGAAATCAGCCTCCCGGTCTCCGGAGGCTTTCGGGAGATCAGAAACAGGCCCATTTATGGACTTCTGAAACTTCCGGGAAGCCCATTTTTCATCCTCCCCAAGCTCCGGAGGCTTTTCCCGAGCTTCCGGGAGGGCAAAAACAGCCTCCCCGGACTCCGGAGGCTCTCCGGAGACCAAAAACGGCCCCGTTTCCGGCCTTCCGGAATTTCCAGGAGGCCCGTTTTTCACCCTCTCCGAGTCTCCGCATGGGCCCTGCACTTACCCGCGATCCAAAACGGGCCGCGTGGGGACTCCTGGGAGGGACGTGGCGAATGTGACCAGCCAGGGGTGGGAACTACCAGTTCGCCAAACTGGACATAAAATGAACAGCCGGTTTGCCCGAACCGGTGCAAACCATTAGCAGCCCACCCCCCTGCAGCTGGGAATGGTAACCTCTCCTGTTTTTCCCCGTTGAATTTTACGGCACTTCCGATCGGGAAAAGAGAAATAAAACCGGAAGGGGCAAACGATATTTTAGCCTCTCAAGAATTGTGAAAGGAGAAAGAAAAGCCTGCTCTAAATATGTCAGCTCAACGAAAACTCCTGGAAGTTCCTTTTCTGACACGCTTTAAATAAAAGGTGCATTTTTTTAACATAAATAAATAAATTTATTTATTTATTTATTTATTTATTTATTTATTTATTTATTTATTTATTTATTTATTTATTTATTTATT
>JAOYMU010000292.1:31394227-31406653 GCA_025802295.1 Psammodynastes pulverulentus | reverse complement strand
TGATTTCACAGAAGTGTGATTGACATGGAGTTACATTGTGTTGTTTAAGTGTTCCCTTTATTTTTTTGAGCAGTGTAAAATACATTCAACAAAAATCATAAGATACAACACTTAGTGATAGTCATAGGTTACTAATAAGCAATCAAATCATACTAGGGAACAAGTAGAACAATATAAGTTGTAAAGATACAAGCAACATGGTTATAGTCATAAGTGGGAAGAGATAGGAAGGATGAGAAGAAGAATAGCAGAGGTGGTATTCAGTCAGTTCTGACGGGTTCTGGAGAACCAGTAGTGGAAATTTTGAATAATTCGGAGAACCAGTAAATACCACCACTGGTTGGCGCCACCCCCATCTATTCACTGCCTCCCAAGTCCCAGCTTATTAGCTGGGTCTTCTAAATGGAGCTGGAAAGCAGGTTAGTGGGGAAGGAATGGGAATTTTGCAGTATATCCTTCCCCTGCCATATCCACCAAGCCACGCCTACCAAGCCATGCCCACCAAGCCACATCACACCCATCAAGCCAAGCCAAATTCACAGAACCAGTAGTAAAAAAAATTGAGTACCACCACTGAATAATAGTAATACAGTCTTAGTAAATAATTTGACAATGTGGGAATTAGTTGTTTAGCAGAGTGCATTCAGGAAAAAACTGTCCTTGTGTCTAGTTGTTCTGGTGTGCAGTACCCTATAGCAGAGATCTCCAACCAGTGGTCTGGGAACCACTGGTGGTCCACAAGAAAATTTTGGTGGTCCGCAGCGCACCCAGGTGGAGGAGCTGCTCCAGGATGACCAGTGAGCCAGTCCTGTGACTAGATCTCTGGAATATGGGACCGGCCAGGCAGCTCATGATGAGACTGGAAATCTCCACCATAGAGGGAGGCATGTTCAACTTGCAATTTTGCAGGAAGTGCAATGTGCAAGGAGTACCGCAGCCCTCACCAGCCGGAATGAGGTAATGGTGCTATTGTGGCAAGGGAGGGCGGCACAGGCAGGCCAAAGCAATGCCTGTTGGCAACCCACAGTTTTGTGCCCCTGGTGTGGCTTCCTGTCAGCTGAACCCACCAATGGCTGTCCCCGCCCCTCACTCTCCCCTCCCAGTCACTCCTTGCCTGGCCTGAGAAGGGAAAGGCAAGGGATGGAGACTGGCTCCATGTTCCACAGCTGGAGTGAAGCTTCGTCTCTTTCTGGGTCTCATATACCTCAGTCACACAGGGAGATGCATGACTTTCTGTCCACCCTGAGACACTGGCCTGGCCCAGCTATTTCTCCATGGTCTGCAGACTGCTCTTGCAGCACAGTTAAATTTAGCACACTTAATCAGAATGAGAGAGAGAGAAAGAGAGAGAAAGAGAGAGAGAGAAAGAGAGAGAGGAGAGACAGGCAGACAAAGAGAGAGGGGGAGAGAGAGATGAGAGAGAGAGAGAGATGAGAGAGACAGAGATACAGAGAGAGATGAGAGAGATACAAAGATACAGAGAGACAGATGAGAGAGAAAAGGAGAGAGAGAGAGAGATGACAGTTCCCGGTGCTTTGTTTTCTATGGGAAATGGGTCCAAATGGCTCTTTGAGTGTTTAAGGTTGCAAAAACAGGTGGCCAAGCTAAGTGCCTGAAGGACCTCATCCTGTCACTGCGAGTCCAGGCCCTTCAGTGAGCGGCGCACTGGATTCCTATTAGTGGTCCGCGAGATTTAAAATTATGAATTTGGTGGTCCCTGAGGTCTGAAAGGTTGGAGACCTCCAATCTAAACATTCTGGAAAGGATGATCTTATTATGTATAAGAACGAACATCTTGTGTATTGATGCTGGTTTTTTTCTTTAACTTTATTGACTGGGTGATGCAAAATAGAGGAAAGCAGGCAGACACAAGCGTTCACAAAATAATGTATTTCACACATTCCGATATGTACATGTTACATTTTTTGTAACTACGGGTGCTGCCCTTTATCAAGCACACACAGTGAATGATGAAGTGCAGTTTTATCTCAAAAGTAGCATAACAGGAATCTTAGCACTTCACAGATGACAAGACAGTAAACTTCCAGTCCTTCAGGTCAGTGGATAGTGTTACATCTGTATAAATAATTAAAAGGCAAATAGCAATGCCTTTATGTAGACTTAATGCGTTGAATCTCTGATAAGCTAATATCCAGGATTCCCAGTGCATCAGTGTTAAAAATGGAAATAGAATGTGCTTTTTTTTTCCTGGAAGATCAAAACCTTACACTTTTACGAGGAATAGTGAGCAGACAGATCAGTCAGACTTCGAACTATACAGCCAGGAAAAATATCTTCTTTAATATTTCATTTAGAAATACTTATTTCCTGATTGTAAGTATATAAAGATGAAGTTGTACATGTAATCCTAATAAACTGGTACAAAATAACAGTTTACACTTTCATAAAGCTAACTTTTGTGCAGCAAGCTTCTACATGATTCCTGTATCATCACTCATTATTATCAGAATGACAACCTAAATGATGGAGTCCCAAAGGGGCTTTTTCGAAAAGACTTTCTTTTTGCTTGAAGGCGTTTCGCTTCTCATCCGAGAAGCTTCTTCAGTTCGGATTGAATGATGACTGTCCGCACTCTTTATGAGAATCGTTGAGGTTCTCCAAGTGGCCTCAATGACTCTTTGAAAGAGTGCTAATGACCAGATGACTGCAAGGAATGTAAATCCTTCTATTCCCCTCCATCATTCAGTCAGAACTGAAGAAGTTTCTAGGCTGAGAAGCAAAACATCTTCAAGCAAAAACAAAGAAAGTCCAGTTGACTTTTGGAAAAGCACCTTTGGGACAACCATGACCTCGATGACTCCATAAGCACATAAATAATTGAGATTTATGTATATATTGTCTTCCATTCATTATTTCTGAGTTCAAGTCTTCTGGCCAATCTCTTCTGCAGCACTGAAAGTTATATTTAGACGTCTTATCTATCAATATTACCAAATCTTTAATATTTTGCCCTTATAGCTTTCAAGTAATGAATAATCTTCTAGGTCAGTCCTAGGGGAGATCAACCCTGACTGCTCTTTAGAAGGCCAGATCTTGAAGATGAAACTCAAATACTTTGGCCATCTAATGAGAAGGAACGACTCACTGGAGAAGAGCCTCATGCTGGGAAAGACTGAGGGCAATAGAAGAATGGGACAACTGGATGGAGGTGGCTGGATAGAGTCACTTAAATGGACTCCAAAAGATGGTAGAGGACAGGAGGAACGTTGTCCATGGGGTCGCGATGGGTCGGACACGACTTCACAACTAACAACAATGTGTATTCACTGTCTGAAGCCTCCATCGATTCACTGGCTAGATTTGTACTAGTTTATACTTTAGTGGATTTATACTTTTTAGTCTTAAAACCTATACATTAATTTTGAGTTTTGGTCTTAGAAATCTTCCATTAGCCTTCAATTTAAACCTGAGAAATAACTTTAGGGAAAAAAACTTCCAAACCTGCTTTTTTGCCTGCTGCTCTTTATCTGCCTGCCAGTGAGCATTTTAATTCTATCATATTCTCTCCTTCCCTCCCTCCCTCTCTCTCTTTTTTGATGAGAACCTTTCTCCATTTGTAACAGGAAATAAATATTTTAAAAAGACAGTTGAATGAACAACTATATATAGTTCTTGTTATAGCTTAAATATAAAACAGATGCTTTTATTTAAAGATTCATATGATAAAATTAGCCACTTTGTAATTTCCATAAATAAAAAAGCAGGAACTCTGTCCTTCATATATATTAACACATATGTAGAGATTAACTTGATAACTTAAAAGGAAAGGGTATCTTTATCACAAACCTTTCTACACAAGTGAGAACTTTTTTATTTTCCTACAAAATTTAAAAACTACTGGAAATTTTTATCTTACTAAAGTGACTACAGGTAGTTTAAATCAACAGATGTGGTTCTATTAACGCTCTACCCAAACTAGTTTTCCAAATGAAATATTATATTTTATTTTCATTAACAATTTGGATTAATTGCAACCCTTGCTTGTGCTCTTTTTAAATTTTTAATAGTGAACATGGAATTTCAGCTATGTATTCAGTGAGTCCATAGGAAGATGCATCTCGTTACTGCTCATCAACCACTTGATTGCAAGTACTGTATCACAGAAGTATTAAACAATGAAATAAATACCTACATTTGTTCTCTGTCAGAATGAAATGTTTTATTCAGGATGAAAGCTGCAATCATAAAATCACTCCAACTTTTTACAATTTGTAAGGTGAAGAAAACCTATCTGCCTCAGAAAACAGTCTTGTTAATAAAGTCAATTGGTGATAAATTCAAAATTCCATACTGGACAAGTAAAGCACTTGCTAAAGAATGAAATAATAACAGAAAAATAAATAAAAGCAAAATGAACACAAATACTACATTCCACAACATTTACTGAGCAACTATAATTACAAGCAACACCACACCCACATTTGTGCATTCTATTTGCTTAAAATTTTAAATTGCATAGGTTTTTGGATACCGTATATGCTTTTGCTTTTTGCTAACAAATCATCTACCATAGCCATTCTACCTACTACTCCTAATTAATGCCCTTTATTAATTAGGTGAATGTCATGTTCAGGTATCAATATATCTTTTGCTAGCTGCATTTATACTCAGAAGTCTCCCTTTTCACTTAATTTTTAACAGGTTTTTTTAATTGTGAGGCTGATGCTTCAAAATAAAATGCCAGCTTTCAAAGCAATGTCTTTTTTCTATGTTTACAAGATTTCCTTGACCCCATTAAGCAGTCTTTGAAAAGAGATGGTTGGTAATTTCATTTTGAAGCATGCTAAATAAGAAAGGAAATCACACGTTACAGGTCTAGAAGTGACAGAAATAAAAATGACTGGGTTTTAAAAGTTGGATTCCAACTTGTACTTACAACCTGGAGTAAATTATTTTTCTTTTTGCATTTTCTTCTGAGAATTAGCTGTTTTATAACTGGACCTGCTCATTACGCCATATATCCAGTTAACATTTTGGTAATGTGTATATACTTCACATTTATGAACATTATCTTTGAAAACCTTAAAACTTTTTTTAATGTTAAATATGGGGACAGTGGAAGGAGTAGTAAAAGTAGTCCTCAACTTACAACGGTTCATTTAGTGACTGTTCAAAGTTACATCGCAATGGAAAAAAGTGACTTATGACCGTTTTTTACAGTTACAATCTTTGCAGCACACCCGTGATCATGTGTTCAAAATTCAGATGCTTGGTAACTGGTTCATACTTATGACTTTTGCTGTGTCCCAGGGACATGTGATCACCTTTTGTGACCTTCTGACAAGCAAAGTCAGTGCGAAGGCCAGATTCACTTAACAACCAGGTAGGTTACTAATGAACTGTAGTGATTCACTTAACAACTGTGGCAAGACAGATCGTAAAATGGGGCAAAACTCAAATATTTCACTTAACAACAGAAATTTTGAGCTCAATTGTGGTCATAAGTTAAGGACTACCTGTCTTTCATGGGTCATGTCAAAAAAAAATCACCAAAATCTAAACCACATCTATTGAACTTGAGATTTTTCTGGGGTTATGTTTGTCCATTGCACACATTAGCCACCTAAAATGAATTGGAGATTCTAGCAATGCATACATCATAGGCAGTAGCTAATATACAATTTCTTCAGATCTCTCACATGCTATTTCCCATGTACAACCAAAATTACTGTATAAGTGAAGCAATCACTATGAAAATCTACACACTACTTCGTAAGAGAATTTTGAGAAAGTGCAGGCAGAAGACCTTTTGTAGAGACAGTCAATTCGATTCAGTTTTGAAACTGGATTATTTTGGGTGAGATTCACAATTCAAGACTGCTTGCTCCTCACTTGCTAGTTTCATGTGTAACACTATTTTGAGAACTTTTATCCACAGTCTAAAGTGGCATAATATAAGCAGATTGGAAAGTCATCTGCTGTTGGAGAGTACTAAATCTATGTAGCAAACTCAAAGCATGTATCAGGATGCATTTACTATTTCCTAATCAAACAGCCATGTTAAGAAGTAGGAAATGACAAACATGAAGACTAAGACTAAATAAATACCAAAATAACAGCTGCTATTGGCAGGAAAAGACAAAAACAACAAAAAAAGTATCTCTCTTTCTTCCACATACAAAAGTAGAAATGAAAGGAGGAAAACAAGGAAAGTCACTGCAATCATGACCTCTAGCGATGAGTACCAGGTTGATCAGATCTTGCTCTCCCACACAATTAAGATAAGGAAGCAAGCTCTGACAAGTAGATGTTCCATGGTGGGTGTTCAACCATGGGAACCTGGTACAGCTCTGTTTCTCTTCCTTAAAAAATGAACACCTGGTGAGCCAAGACCCAAAGCTGACACATAACCCCAAAACAAGTGGATAATTAAAACAAATGAAATAGAATTCTGCAGTCTATTATCTGCTTAATTCTCTTCTTAACCCATTTTCTTGCTACTCCCTAAACCAATCCCTTCTCTCCCTCCTTTCGAATATTGTATTAAGACATAATTAAAGGAGGTCTGTGTGACATAGGTAAAATGATACGGGCGGTAAATGATTCCCAGTTAGACTTTAAATACGGTACTAGCAGTTGTTTTGGAGAGATTTTAATAGCAATCTGATGATTACTACAATGTGGTGACTAGTTGTTTTATAAATTTGCCCAATACATTTTGCCAGCAATTCCCAGCTGTTGCTAACTATGCAGTTACTAGAAGTGAGGAAGAGGGGACAAAAATGCAATGTGATTTGTGGCAGAATTTCAGGAAGGAAAAGCTATATAAAACAGAAATAACGGCAACTGACTAAAGGGGAAGCTGGAAGAAGACAGTAAAGTTAAAGTTGTCATGATTACACAGTGCACCCTTGAGGAAGGATTCATCCAACGGGCTGTTGCTGATCGCTGTAAAATTAAAAACTTAATATATGAAATACACATGTGTTTATGTAGTTCAAGTACACATTCCAAGAAAACTCCTGGACTTCTGACAGTAATTTTAAAAAAATGAACAAACATCTAAGATTGGGACCAAATCTATCTTTATTTCAAGCAAGAACGCTGAAATAGCCGCAGAACACTCAATGCCAAGGAAAAGAGGCATACAGATAGCTTGCCTTTAAAAACAAAAAAAGATTTTTTTTCTTATTCGGTTTACTTTCTACATAGTTTGTCTCAATTTTCTTTTGTTTTAAATTTGCCAGTCCTATGTGCTACATCTCTCCTGAATTTTCCATGGCAGAGGCAGCTATCATGCAAAGACACGAATGACATTCCTTACCCAGCCAGAGCCTACGCTGAAACTTATTTGAATGAACTTGACCCTCCTTGGCCGCAAGCCAGTATGCAACGTCACTCAATGACTTAACAGAACACAGTGTTCTTGGCACAAGCACAAAAATGTGCTGAAAGCCATGCTGGAGCAAATCTAAGTATAACATTTCACATTAATAAAAAGAACAAGTAATAAAGAGATAGTAAACACAAAGCCAGAAGTAGTAATCTGAATATTTGCTTTCTGAGGGAAGGATTTTTAAAACTGCACCCTGTGCTTCTCTACTTTCTCCTTACTCCCACCAATCCCCAATAAAGTAAATTTATGGGCTTGATCTCTGAATTGAGCCTGTTTCTACTCCACTCTCAATCTGCTTCAAATCAAAGCCCACACACATTCTTTATCCTGCTTTCCCGCAGTGCTTTACCTGGAAAATTCCTATTCACCTTTTAACATGCAAGAAAAGGGAGTGACACTCTCTTAACTACCAACAGTTCATGACTCACATCCCTTCCTGAACTTCAAGCAGATGATACCCAACAAACATTTCACACGATTCTAGTGCACAGAGTCACCTATTATAAAGTTATGTCATTCATAAATGGATTATGGTAACTCTGTTAAGATATTAAAAGCATCCAAAGAGGAAGACCAAAAAATCAATACAATTTTACTATGAACTCAGCATACTTCCTCTATGTAAATAAACTGCTATTATCTCCTCCTCTATTTCCTTGTTGGGGATTTCCCCATTTTTTTTCCCGATGGCTATAGCTTGATATTTTTCTATTTTATCTCAGATGACCTATTTTTCTTTATTGTATCCCATTTTTTTTTTGAAGGATTGGGCTTAAACACTGTAAATATGTAAAAACAAACATGTTGTCACATGTAGATATATGAATTTGTATTTTGGGGGTAAACATGAAATAGAGGTTTCTCCATTCAGCTGAACCTATTTCTGAACTATAGTAATTGAAATAGTAATTGGCACAGCAAATAGCATATATATATATAAACCGTATAAACATGTATTTAAATTGCCACTTTTAATACAGATCCTTAGGTCTCATATAGCAAATAAGTTGTAAACAACATTGGACTTTAAATCCACTGAGTAATTGGGACCATAGCAATGAAAGGGGAAATGAAGAATCCATTTCCATTGTAACTTGAGAAGTGTTACCCTGCCATGACAGAGTTGTCCTGAATTTGCAGGTATTGGCTGAATCCAGGTAATGAAGACTTCTGCAGGTTTATATCAAATTGCTGACTATGACTCTTCCTGAATTAGTTGAATTCTGATGCCAGTTAGTCAGCTTTACTGTGAATTACTGCGTCACCTTCCACATGATTCTACCCTAGCTGCAAAATGTGGCAAATCTGAAATATCTGCACTGACTATTAATTGCTTACCAAGCATAATTTAAAGTGTTGGTATTTGTTTATTCAAATAATTTCTACACACTTGCCATGTAAAAATCTCAGATAACTTTAAAGCTATGTTATTAACTTTAAATTCTAAGAATTTTACACCAGGAGCCACCCACTTTATAAATCAGTCAGACTGGCTATTAAAATTCTCAGGAGAAATCCTTTTGAAATTGGCCCTATTCTCAGAGGCCACCTTTCTGGAAAGCTGGAAAAAGTCTTCTTTTATATTGCACCTGAACTACATGTTTGACTCCAACATTATTGGGACTTAGAAAATCTGGAAAGCTGAATCTCTCTCACCAGGACAATAATTTTAGCATTAACTTGTTGCTACTTTTAATTTATATTTTTAATTTAACCAGTTTTTAAAATTATTTTAGTGCCTCCTCTGAATACACACTGGAATAGACATCTATTATAAATTAAAGAAAAATAAAATTGCAGTTTGTACCCAGCCTGCAGATTCTGCCTCTTTCCTAATTTACTACAGTGATACATACCTAATAGTGTAGAATAGCAAGAGCTCTTAAGACTTAGACATTGCTCCATAATGCTTTACAGTCTTCTCTAAGTGGTTTACAGGATCAGCATATTGCCCACAATAATCTGGGTCTTCATTTTACCGACCTTGGAAAGATGGAAAGTTGAGTCAACCTTGAGCTGGTCAAGATCGAACTCCTGGCTGTGGGCAAAATTAACCTCCAATACTGTATTCTAACTACTGCACCACCACAGCTCATATTGCAGTTTAATTATTTATTATCCCCTCAATGTGTCACTCAAGGTAGTCCTTGAGTTATGACCACAATTGAGCTCAAAATTTCTATTGCTAAACTAGACAATTGTTAAGTGAGTTTTTGTCATTTTATGATTTTTCATGCCACAGTTAAGTGAATTACTGCAGTTCTTAAGTAACATGATTGTAAAGTGAATCTGGCTTCCTCGTTGACTTTGTTTGTCAGAGGGTCACAAAAGATGATTATGTGACCCTGGGACATTGCCACTGTCATAAATATGATAGTGCCAAGCATCTGAATTTTGATCATGTAACCATGAGGATGCTACAATGATTGTAACTGTGAAAAATGATAACAAGTTACTTTTTTCAATGCTGTTGTAATTTTGAATGATCATTACATGAAAAGTTGTAAATTGAGGATTACCTACGGTATATTACTTTTTTCTTCCCTTTCTACTTCAAAGCAGCCAACTTTCCCTGTGGTATCTACTAAAGTGCTAGTAACTTGGTTTTACTTATTTGGCTAAAATACCTGCAAGATTATTAATACAGAAGTTCTGGCTTTGTAAATTAAAGGTTGGAAGAGAAAGAGGAGGCAGTGGCAGTAAAATCTATACTGTAAAATCTATACTGCCTAACATGCTATTGTAAGCACACAAAGGCGCAATGATTTCTACCTAGTATTATATTACTAGAACCTCTGTGGTGCCTCTGGATGTATAAACACTTCATTGTAGTGGTTTTCTGTTTCATATAATATACAGTAGCAATGAAATACCTATAGCAGAGGTTTTAATATGTCCAAGGATCCAATCCTTGAAAACTAATTTATAAAAGGATCAGACAAAGTGATGTAAAAGGTTTTTATGTATTTATTAAATCTGCATGCTGCCTTTCCTTTAGGAGCTGAAAGCAGCTCAAACCTATTCCAGCAATACCACTGACATTCATGAATAGGTAGACAACTAATCTGATATTAAAGTTTCCTATGTAAATAGGATTGTTAAATTCTATCTAAAGGTTAAAATAATTAAACTGAATATGGTTGGTAGTTTTTTGCAAAAGTGCAGCAGTTTTATTAGTTTTTTTAGTACTGCATATTTTTTTAAAATGAAATGAAGACTATATTAGAAAAATATTTTTACTAGTTTTATGTAATTGACAAAAGAATGGAAACGCTGATTACTTTTACATTATGTTCTGAAGTACTGCTCTGATACTAGTAATATCATAGCACTTTCAGCCAAGTTCAATAAAGTCTGAAAGCTTGATTAACAACCAGATATACAGGTTTGTGAGGTTTCTAAAGCCACTCCTTTTTGGTTAGTGGAAAACCATAGACGGTTGCCATCATCCTTAAGGAGGGCAGAGTTGAAAGGAGAAGGATGTGACACATTTACCACAGCTAAGCAACCAGCTGGCCTTTGTAATTAAGCACGAAAGTAATTTGCAGTGGCTTAAGATGAAACTCAGAGCAGACAGGATTACACTTGGAGTATAAAACAAGAGTGCAAAATTGCATTCAAGAGGTTTGTAATATTTTTGAGATTCATTATCTGGGCTAAAAAGACACAGATTACGTGGAGATCTTCTCTATTAATCCCTATAATAAAACTAAAGTAAACCCAAAGAGAGTAATTGGTCAATATTATCCAATAACTTTTATGATCAAGTATGGATTGTTCATCTATGTTCAATACCTTAATCACAGCAGGTAAATATGTGAAAACCAATTGAAGGTTTCTATATATGGAAACTTTTGTCAAAAACTGAATTGGTAAGGATTGATCAAGCGAAGGGAAGTCATGATGGGCAGCTCAATGGAATTATCAATCCAGTATGCAATTACTATTTTTAAAAAAGACACATTGGTATTACCACAAAGAGAACTGACAAAATAATTATCAATATAACAGGACTTGGAGTACTATATTGCATTTAATTCTAATCACTACACTTTCAGAAGGATGTTTTAAAGCTAGAAAATATGTTTATAAAGCTACCAAAATTGTTAGAGAGCTGGAATTAACTCCCTCATGAGAAAATAACATAACAATAGAGGGTTTTCAGTTTAACAGCTTTGTATCATGCCTGACATACTTTTTCATACAATGCCTATTTCAAAGGTGAAATTTGCTGCTAGCAGTTGTGGTAATGGAAGCCAATTTATACAGTAAAAAAGGACTGAACAGGTTTTTAGAGGATCATATACATCAACAGCTACTAATATTGATTGTCAATTATTTTCTAAAGCACAAGAAATATCATTTCAATATGGTTACTGGAAAACAATATTGAAAAATGAATATTGTTATTAGTCCAGGCTTATGAGCTTTTAAAATCCATCTAGTTGGCCACTCTTTGACAAGAGAATTCTACGACCTGATTCTGGCAGAGAACCAGTAAAAATTGTAAGCTCTATCTTGTTCCACAATGAAACATTACTGATTACAGCAAACATGTTAAAAATTAATAGAAAAAAGTTTTTAGATATGTCTGGGGAAATTTACATACACATATCTGAAAGTAAGATCACTTAATATAATTTATATCTTCAATGTAACAGTATTACACCGACACAAAGTCACACTTTAGCTCCCATTTCTCTTTTTATACATAAATTTATACATTTAATATACATAACATTTACATATTTTTATACATTTAATACTTTCTATGATCCTACCACCAGTATTTAAATTGTGTATAACATAATCTGAACTAGAAAGCATATTTTTCTTTCTTCAGATGATGCCAGATAGTGGGATGTATTTTTCCTCAATTTAAATGCAATACAGATTATTTTCTGAACAGAAAATGCCAAATAAATAGGCATTCAGATTTCTCAAGGCATCGGGATAACACAGGGGTTCCCAATCTGTGCGCCACGGCTCCCTGGGGAGCCGCGCTATCGCCGTGCCATTTCAGAAAGCCTAGTGCGCATGCGCAGTTACAAGTAAAAAATGTAAAAAAA
>JAOYMU010000292.1:31377342-31391255 GCA_025802295.1 Psammodynastes pulverulentus | reverse complement strand
AGCCAATGTGATTGTCTGGATTTTTTTTTCTCATTTTGTCTCTCATAGTTGAGGTCTACCTATGATGCCAATTACAGCCTCTCTCATCTTTTTAAGTGGGAGAACTTGCACAATTGGTGGCTGACTAAAGACTTTTTTGCCCCACTGTAATGGATATGTTGAGAAGTAGATGCTGAACTAAGAACTACTATGCATAAAACTCATTAGACCCTCCACCCCCAAAAAAGAACCAATATAGACAATGTTGATTTTCATACAAAGATAAGCAAAACAGGTAGTTTGACCCAGTATAGTTGATGTACCAGTTCTGTAAGCCCCAAGTATCTAAGATTTAAAAAAAAAAAACAAGTCTATACAAGCTTACTTAGAAACCTCTCATTATTCACAAAAACTATTTGCTTGGAATGTTCTGATAAGTAAGGAATTGTAAATATGACTGGCAGGTTATGGATGAAGAAGGTATTTGCTTTATGACCCTCCTATATCTGTTCAGAGATAACACAAAAATCATGGCTCTCAACGTATGTCCTTCTCAGGAAAAGATTGATAGTTTTTAGTTTAGATTAAAAAGCCATACTCAATATTTAAGCTGATGATTATTTGTTTCAAAATTACAGTGATTTTCTGTTAGGTTTCATTGGCCATTTGTTTAAAACATCAGGATATCATGGAATTCCTATTTTGCTTTTCAATTAAGTCCAGTTCTTGACATTTTCCAAGAAATCAAGATCATACTCACGTTAAGCAGTGACTTTTTTCAAGCTCAAATGAAAGCCGGGTGAACAGCGAAGATATGCTGTAAAAGTATGTGATCCAAAACATTTCTGGATCATTTTCAAAGTATATAATCTTAGTTGCTTAATGTTTGTGCCTTGGTTAAAGTCTAAAACATCTCCCCACAATATAATATGAACAATTACATGAAAAAGTGACAGAAGGCATATGTAAAATGTGTATATAATGCTAATTCACAATTTTATTAACCATAGTTTGTTGAATAAATCACCACTGGCTTGGTTAAGACAAAATGATCTAACCCAGGGATGTCCAAACTTGGCAACTTTAAGACTTGTGGACTTCAACTCCCAGAATTCCTCAGCCAGCTTGTCAAGTTTGGACATCCCTGATCTAACCCATAATCCCTGATTTGTAAAATACAACAGTTGAGTCTGCACATTTTACTAAAGCAAAACCAAACAAACAATTTTATTTATTTATTTATTTTATTCAATTTCTATAGTCACCCAACTCAGCAAGTGACTCTGGGCAGCTTACAATTCTGAAATTCTAAAGCAATTAAAACAATTTAAAATACATTACAATTATATCACAGCATAGCAAGTACATGCAGCCGTACCATACAACTAGGAAAAAAATTGGATTCACAAAATAACACAGTTAAGCAAAGTATGTCAGAGATGCATGAATCTGTCATTCCACAGGAAAGTGGCTTGGCACAGATATGCTTGCTACTCTTGATTTTCACAATATTATAATTGGGCAAAATTTTGTAGCTGTTATGCTTGGGATGAATTCAAACTTTTTTTTCACATTAGAAGGATTCATTATAACAAGTGAGTGCTCCCAATGCAGCACAGATATCAGTGGAATGCAAACAATTGTTTGTCTTTTTCTCCTTGCTCCAGCTTGTTCCTCCCTTCATACTAACCAGTAATAGCACAGTTTTACCACACTGCCCCCTGTTTATCATGTGCTGCTTGGCTATATTCCCTCTATTCAAAGGCCAGCGGCAGCATGAACAAAAGCACAAGTATGTAGCAGGCTTTTCCCTTGTGAAATAAAGCAGGCGTAAAATTATATAGATATACATCTAAGAAAAGAACATTATCTATCTAAAAAAATGGAAAGAAAACAGACACACAGGCCTGAAGTGACCAGATTGCTGGAATCTCAATCTCTTTAAAAATGCCAAGAGCTAGCAAACACTACAGAAATCATCTATTTGATTAAGAAGAGTCTAATGGAAAAGAAAAAAAATAAGTCCATTATATATATGGAAAAGCAGCAGGAGCAATCTCCTTCATGGCAAACATGGGTCTACAATGCCATCAATGGCCCAAACATATGCTGTCTTGATGCACACATATTTGATGCTTATTAAACAATGTATCCATCAACTCCCCAAAGGGTTTTTTAGCAGCTTACAAAGTTCATCAGATGGTACACCTGGATTTGGTAGATATTGGAATTCTAATAAAAATCAGATTATAGTAACAATATTATCAAAGATATTTTATTTATTAATTTATAATTTCAAATTTTATGGCCGGAGTGGTACATCCCATTTATACACTCATGTTAATAGCAAACATTTGAACTATAAAAAATTCTTATTATGAAATACTTTCTAAATAAATATAGATTTGTTTGTTTGTTTATTAAATTTATTTGATTTATTTGCTGCCCATCTCGTTTCAAAGTAATTCTGGGAAGCTTATAGCATTAAAAGCATTAAAACCAAGATAAATATTTCTAAAATGATAAAAATGGAGCTACAATCAAAGATGAGAATCAATTTAAATACATGTGCTCTTCAAACAACACGAATTTTGCAAACTATGAGATGACTGGAAACCAGTGGAAAATGCAGTATGTCTTTTTTTGTTTATAATTTAAATACTTTAAATTCTTATTCACTAGAATATTTCTGCTGACATTATTTTCAAATAACTATATGTGAGTTCTTGGCTTCATATAACATGCATAAAAAATAACAATAAAAAGTTAATCAGAAAAATGATATTAAAAATTATCTGCCTTACCAGTGTAGAAAATTAGCACCCACCCCTCTCTTAGAAGAATGAAATATTCTAGGAAATATTAAAAAGGCAGAATATTATATTTCCCTGGATGAGAAAAGTTTTTAAATGTTTTTAAAGACGAAGCAGCTTCCTGCAGCCCCCTGCACCCCTCCTTCAGCTCCAGGGTGATGGGATTAAGACATGGCCCTCAGGACATGATAGGATTAGCCCTCTACCTATCTCACCACATGGCACCTGGGAAGATTACATCACCCAGCAAGATTCAATCAAACTACCTCTTGGGAGTCTGACAACCAATCAGGATACATTTCTTGCCACAGGAACAGGAAGCAAGCTCAAAGCCCAACTGAGGTTATAATTGTCTCTCACCCATGTGGTTTTTTGCCCAGAACCTCAGTGTGGTCCTGTCCACCATTAAAACCACTCTTTCCAAGCAGTCTCCATACTTCCAGTGTCTTTTTTCCCGCTTGGAACTGAACTCGGATGGACATTTCTTCCAAAACCAGGTATACCAGACAGGAAACATAACCAGATGAGCTAATTCTGCTTTATTGTAAGACTATACTAACGGAATCTTACAAGTCTGAAAGTACAATTTTCACTTGATTTCATTACACTCTGAGAAATAAGGGTGGATCTCTACTGTAACTAAAATTGCAGAATTGTTGCATTTCGGTTCTTTTATTATTTGCTTTAATCCCAGTAGGTATCGGCAGTGAAGTTAAGAAGAGTTAGGCCTATGTGGATGGGTCACTGGGGCGGGTGATGGTGGTGGTGGAATTCAACAGCTAAATTAGAAAATCAAAAGAATCCCAGGAGACAACAATGGTAATCTAATACACAGAGCTGGCAAGAAAGACATATTGATATGGACACATAGAAGGAGGATTCAAACTTAATTCAAGAGCATTTTTATTTTGCTATTTTCTTATGTTTTCAAAATGTTAATCCAAAATATTTGAGAAAAAATGAAAACTTCCATAGCTGTTTAAAATCTTCAGGTTCAGCAAAGGAGAAACAATGGATTGCTAAATTCTAGCAGGAATTTTAAATCAATTAGCAGCACAATTTGTGATCAATGTACTGTTTTCAATCTACTGCACTGTAATAGAGCCTTGTTTGCCCATATAGCAAAATGATGTGGTAGAATGAAATACATCATTCGGTGGCCTAGAGGTGGAGCTCTTGCCTCATAATCAGGAGGCTGTGAGTTCGAATATTTGGAATAGATTCTCCTGCTTGTGCAGGGGGTTGGACTAGATGACCTCCAAGGTCCCTTCCAACTCTGTTATTCTATGAAATGCTCATGGTTTGGTGTGCAACCTAGAACCATTGCATGCACCAATGAAATTTTGTAAATTGAATTGGGCAAGATGGTTCTCCCTGCTGTACATAAAATACTCCAGAAATATATAAAAGCAAACTTGGAAGAAAAGCTTTGACATAAACTTCTGCCAATTGAACTGTTGTATTTACTCAAAATTCTAGTAAACCATCCAGTATGTCATCATTATCCACAGGTATGAGTAAAACATTTTATATAAGAACACAGATATGTTATCTGCCATCAGGCATTAAGACATCAGTCTGACACAGATTCCATATCAAAGAATTATGTTAGTGCCTCTTAAAATAACTGCATTTTATATTATGCAATAGAAGGAACAGACAAACATTTCATTTCAATAGGAGAGAAAAATAAAGTAAAAACATCTTTTAAAATATACATACAACTACATGGAACCACACATACACACACATATGCACACTGTGCACAAATACCAACAACTAATTTTCTAAATGTTCTGATACTAAATGTTATTATTCGGAAGTCATTGCATCTTATATAATAAGCAGATGAGCTATTATTCCATTAATCTCAATGCAAATATTGCCACTGACTTAATTTGAATACTTGTTGCATACCAGAGCCTATTTTGGGAAAAAAAAGTTTAACAGAGAAATGTCTAGCAGCTAAATTAGTTTATTTACTAAATAGTTTAGAACATTTCCCTGTCTCCAAAATAGTTTGCTAAACACCATCAGAACTAAATTTCTCCCCCAGTAAAAATTCTTTTAGTTTAAAAACACTTCATCACCTATCTCAGGCTCTTAGACAGTAACTATATATTTCAATTAAATGCTCCTTGAAGAGCATTTGGAAGGTACACAGAGGTGGTATTCAGCAGTTCTGACCAATTCTGGAGAACCGGTAGCGGAAAGTTTGAGTAGTTCGGAGAACCGGCAAATCCCACCTCTGACTGCCCTGCCCCCATCTTTTCTCTGCCTCCCGAGTCCCAGCTGATTGGCTGGCTCTTCTTTTGTTGCCCTGCACAGGAGCTGGAAAGCAGGTCATTGGAATGGGGAGGGAATGGCAATTTTGCAGTATCCTTCCCCTGCCACGCCCATCAAGCCATGCCCACCAAGCCCCGCCCCGCCCACCAAACCACACCCACAGAACCGGTAGTAAAAAAAATTGAATCCCACCACTGAAGCTACAGCTGGGGCAGTGCAGCTGTTTAGGGCCCCTAGAATGGCCCATGTTACACAACTGCTCCTCAAACTGCACTGGTTGCCAGTTTGATTCCAAGTGCAATTCAAGGTGTTGGTTGTCACCCTTAAAGCCATAAATGGCATGGTTACTTGAGGAACCACCTCAATCTGATGGGACTAGCCTGCTCCACCAGTGCCGCAGAGGAGAAATACTGGGGATCCTGTCAGTCAAGGAATTTTGGCTGGCAGGGTCTAGCAGAAAAGCCTGCTGTGGAATATCTTAACCAAAAGGTGAGATCGGCTCCCACCCTTCTGACCTTCTGCAAAACCTTTAAGGCCAGATGGCTTGCAGACCCAATGTTGGAGTATCGCATTGGAGGTGGTTGATTAATTAAGAGCTAATCCCACCTCCCACCCACATATCCAGCTCCCTCCTTCCCCATCTTGTGACCAGGATTTTACTTTAAGAAATATTTATTTCTGATGATTCTAATATTTTTATGCTAAAAATTGCTAAGAGTCACTTTGAAACAAAATAGATGGTAAATCATTTGAACGAATGTCCGTCATTCGTTCCAATAACTTGACTGGAACATGAAAGGAATCCACCCCCCGCCATGATGTGCTCCAGGCAATGATGTTACCGGCTAATCTTTACAACATGGAAGCGCCTTAAATAGTGCCTCCAAGATGAATGGGCTGGGGACCAATTTGATGTTGGACTAAATTTTTTCTGTCCTTATTCATAGCAGCAGTTACAGTTCTGTACTCTGGCTATTAAAAATTGATATTTTTTTTGCAGCATTTGGTTCATCTATTTTTGCTTTCTATGTACCAGATTGAATTTTATTCAAAGTTACTGTTTAACGCAATAGGAATAAGCACAGTATCAGCCTTTAATGCTCAAAACTGTCTTCAATAGAAAACCATAAGAAGATCAAGAATGTTTACCATGTTTTGGTTAAGCACTGCTTAATATGTCAGAATCTTAAATTCTAATAAAGTTTAAATTATGTTCTCTTTATATCAAGTTAACTTCAACTATAGATTATAAACATGATGGGCTACAAAGCCCAGTTACAGATTAACTAAGTTCTGTCACCTATCTTTAAAAATACAATAAACTGACATTTAGGATGAATAGAAAAACTCATTCAGGGCCTGGAATGATATCAGGACAAGATTTTAACATCATAATTTAGATCATCAGGTGACGTTTGCCCTTGTTCAATGCTCTAATTATTAATTGTTGGTGGATAATTTTAAAGTACAAGAAGCAGAAGAAACTGATTTTGTATGAATCTCAGGCAAGAGGATTGCACAAACTGATTATAAAAATGATATAACTTAATTGCCAAAATGATTCACAGAAACACCTGTAAAATTACCATGTACCCTTAATGAAAAATCGATGGGAACACAGAGTTGAAGAAGTAGTTGAAAATGAGCTGGTTAAAATATTGTGGAATTTCCTAATACAGACTAATGAAGCCTGTGCTCGTAACACATCAAATATAAATGTGGTTGAAAAGAGGAAAGCATGCATAATTGATGCAACAATACCAAGGGATAGTTGAAGACAAAGAATTGAAAAGCATCACAAAGTATCAAGATCTGAAAATCAATACTGAAAGATTATGGCATAAACCAGCCCTAGTGGTCCCAGTGGTTATTGGAATACTGGGTGTCATACCAATTTTTTTTGACAGCACTTAGAAATTGTACATATTGACATTTCTAACTGTCAAGTACAAAAGCCTACACTGCTTGGATTCAAACATATACTATATGGATACATTACACACTCCTTCATTTTTGGGAAGACCTCAATGCATATGAACACCAACACCATCTAAAGAATTGGCAGCTGTGACTTCACATTGTTGTGAAGAGATAATAATTAATTTGTATTTCAGCTAACTACCAACAACTCTGGGTAGTTCAAAAGTAAAAACATTAAAAATACAATAGGACACAAAAATTAAAGATGGCAAAGATGACAGAAGCCAGTCAGGAATTAAAATGAAACAAATTCACAAAATCTAAGTGTTTGTGTATATAAATCATATGTTAAATATTAAGTGTTTAGTTAGGTTCAATCAGATTTTATTTTGGCTTCAGAATACATTGCTATGTAATGCTATGGTTTAAAGTTGCTTAATATCCTGGTTTATTTACAAATGATGGAACATTGTTTAGTCAAAAATACCTAAAGAAAGAAGTAAAAAAAATTGTAAAGAGACTATCAATTTATGTAGTACTACAATGTACAATTCTATAAGAACATATTGTGGTAAGATATTATCTGAACACAGTGTTAGAAAAGTTAATCAACCGTTACTAATACAGCAAACAGAATGAGATTTGTACACTTAACTCCAATACTTATGCATACAATATTTAATCATATATGGAAATCTGTAGCTGATACTCCGCTTTCATTCCACATTCATTTCTCTAAGTCTGCACTTAACAATAAAAATAATCACAAGGATGTAAACTAGATTCCTCATATTGCTGTTTGAATCATATCTAACAAAATAAAAGAGTTGGAAAAGACCTTTGAGGTCTTCTAATCCAACCCTATGCTCAAGCAGGAGACCCTACACAACTCCAGAAAAATGGGTATCCAATCTCTTCGTGAAAACCTCCAGCAATGGAGTACCCACAACTTCCAGAGGCGAGCTATTAATTGTTCTCTCTGTTAGGAAACTTCTCCTTAATTCTATGTTGGATCTCTCTTTAATAAACTTCCATCTGTTACTTCTTGTCCTGCCCTCAGAGCTTTGGAGAATAGGTTGATCCCTCTTCTCTCTGATAGCCCTTCAACTATTGGAAGACTGGTATCATGTCACCCCTAGTCCTTCTCTTTGCTAGACTAGACATACAGTACTTAGTTCCTGCAACCATTCATCACACCATTTAGCCTCTAGACCTCCAAATCATCTTTGTTGCTCTTCTCTGCACTTCTTCTAGAATCTCAAATCTTTTTTGTATCATAGTGACTACAACTGGACACAAGCAGTATTATCACTTCACATGCTCTTGATATTATCCCTCTATTCATGCAGTCTGCATTGGCTTTTTTGGGCAGCTGCAGCACACTGCTCATACTCATGAGGTTGTCCACTAGGACATCTAGATCCTTCTCACAGTTACTTCTGTTGAACCAGGTATCACCTATTCTATACAGGTAGTCCTTGACTTACAACAGTTAGTTTAGTGACCGTTCAAAGCTACAACAGCACTTGTGACTTATAACCATTTTTTCACAATTGCAACCTTTGTAGCATCTCCATGGTAACCTGATCAAAATTCAGATGCTTGGCAACTGGTTCATATTTATGGCAGTTGCTATATCCTGGGGCCTAACCCTAATCTTTAACCTTTTATGACTTTCTGACAAGCAAAGTCAATGGGGACACCAGAATCACTTAAAAACCAGGTTACTAACTTAACAACTGCAGTGATTCACTTAACAACTATGGTAAGGAATATTGTAAAATGGGGCAAAAGTCACTTTACAAATATCTCACTTAACAACAGAAATTTTGGGCTCAATTATTGTTGTAAGTCAAGATTTACCTATACCTGTGTATTTATTTTTTCTTGCCTAGTCTAAGATAGCCAGGTATAATATCTAGAGCTAGATGTTTGTCTTGTCCATAACTTAATTATTTACTGAGCACATAAATAGTAAGAAAGTCTTATTATACTGAATTAAGAAGCATCTAAACACTTTTTAAGCAATAATAAATAGTATGCACTTAATATAAGAAGTTGATAGTAACATCAGTTCTCTTGGTTAACTTATTTGAGTTGCTGGGAAAGGCAGTCTATATTCACTATATTTAGAATTTTCCCACTGTTTCATAACAGATAGATTTCAAAGGCTCAGACACTTTGAAGCCACTGCTTTACATTATGCTCACTTTGAAACATAGGAAGAGACAGATACACCCCAGCTTTACCCCTTCCAGGAAGAAGATAATTTGTATTTTTGAAAACGAAAGAGGATAAGAGAGTCAAATATGAAGCTTTGTGCTAGGATATAGTGAAGAAGGCTAATTTCTCTTCAACCCAAGTTTAAACTTTAGAACTTCCAAAAAACAGAAGGGAAGTCTAGGAGCAAAAAATAGGTGTCTCAGCTTGAAACTGCTAAATTTAATGTTTGTTTTTTCCTGTGTTCAATTAAAAATAATTTATGCTCCTCTCTTTAAAGGATTATATTTACTGTCAACTGGAACCCAATCATCAAGGAATTTGTGTTAATTCACCTCTTTAAGGCAAGTTTTCTCTTAACAGGATAGCACCATCTTGTGGTCTGCATGAATTCTTGTGTTTACTCCATATTCAGATTCTTTTCTTGTTCCATTTATTTCCAGTTGTTCTGGACTGGAATAACTTTGTAATTTATTTTCCCCCCAAAACCAATTACCTGCATTTTAATATTTAAAGCTAAAAGAAGCTGTTCTAGATTTACATCTTTGAAATAAAAATTCATATTAATTTCCAAATAGGGAAAAGGTTAGGGTAATACCTGTAATCAAAATTAATATAATTGCTATTGATAGCACATATCCAATTGTTTTAGTATTTTTACTAAATTTTAGTAATTAGTAGTAATTTAGTAGTATGAGTGTTTCTTCTGACCTTGATTAAAAGATCAGTGAAATTTAAAAATTAATTTAGAGATGCATTATTTCAATTACAATGCCAGATATAGAAGGTATCTGGTGACAGCTAGGATGACCATGCCACTCCTACAGGACAAAAGATGGAGCCAAGAGAACTTTTAGGGGGGAAAAGTGGAAGGCACGCTTCCATCTCAATAGACTCAGTTATGCTACTAAAGCATAAACCAGATTTACAAAACATTATGGCTGAGTTCATGTAACAAATTAAAAGCTTAGTTCACTGTACCTCCAGACTGCTTACATGAACTAGAATCCACTTGACTTTATTTATTAAACCTATCTTTACTCACCTCAATGAAAAACGAATTTTGTGGCTCACAAATAAACCTGTATGGTCATCTCTGGAGAAACAATTGATATTTCCCACTTTTGGGAACAAGAAGGAACCGTGCCCAGAAAATGCTGCTTTCAGTAGCATTACTGGCATTTTGGAACAGTATTCCATGAAAATTAGATTACACTAATACTAATAATAATGCTTCCTGTCTCTCTAATCTTTAAATATTATTTCCCTCAATTTTAATGTTAAAGAGTTTCTGTTGCTTAATCTGGGATTAATGATGTCACATTTATCAGATATCCTGCATTTATTACCTACTGAGAGTTGACCAAACATTTGATTTTTACAACCTATTTTTAAAAAGTACTTTTAGTACTTCAGTACAGGATAAAGCACATAAAATTCTTTATCAACCTTCTTCTAAATTAAAACCTTTAAAAAAAATGGCTCCTGTCTCCCTCTACTGGAGAATACTGAAACCCTCTATAAACCAAGATATTAAGTTTAAAAGAGCAAAACGCGTGAACCATTGTTATTTATTATTAATTAAAACATTTCTTCCTCATTGCATGCTATAAGTCTCAGGATTCCATGCATTTAATAAAAGAAAGGCTTACAATTTAAAAATGGTACCGGTCCGTGGCCTGTTAGCAACTGGGCCGCACAGGTGAGCGGCAGGCAAGCAAGCAAAACTGAAACTGTCCCCCCTCCCCCCAATGGAAAAATTGTCTTCCAGGAACCCAGTCCCTGGTGCCGAAAAGGTTGGCAGCCACTGATTTAAAAGAACAGAATTAAAATGCATTAAATTGTATACAATAATCTCCTCTTTCGAACAGAGTGGATATTTAGTCTGGCAGCAAACATTCTTAAAAGACCTCCATCTTAAAACATTTTTTTTTTACCTTTGAGGGTTCATCTTCCTTCTCTCCATCGGCTTTGAAGGTGCTGTTTGTGCATGAATCTGTATCCAATATATCTAAAGGAGCTTCATTACCTTCTGATTCACTACAGTGTTCATCATGCTCGTAATCACTATCATTCTTCCACTCAATGAATTCAGGTTCTTCATGAAGGAGCAGGGGAAAAAAACTTCCAGAAATTAGACATTTTTAAAACTACTAATGTTTTTATGCATATTTATTATATTTCAGACATATGTAATTTTTTATATAGAATCTAAGTTAATGACCTCAACTTTATGTAGATTTGATGGAAACCAAGACTAGTTGTTATACTTGACAAAAGAAAGTATTTTCTAAATGGGTAAGCCACGGCTCTTTTCCCAATTAATTTTACTAATTATTATGTAGCTACTACTTACTATTACAGCTTAATAATCACATATTTCTCATTTAAACATGCTATACTGGCCGAGCTTTCACAAAATACCAGTATATCTACAGAGCCATCTAGAAGAAGTACATTATCTGGCCTTTTTCAGTCAGGATTTGAACTTGGAAAACTTAGTTGAAGGTAGCATCCACCCCTAATCCTATTCCATTTCTCAGTAGCATTTTATATCATCAACCATTCTTGACTGCTTATATGAGTTGAGTATTGGAGCCACTGTTCTATAGCACAGTATTCTGCTCCTTTGTTAACTGACATTTTCAGTCAATGATTATAAGGGAGAAGAAGGCTCAATAACATTCACATGTAGAGAGTAGTGGAGTTCAGTCCTCTGCCCATTACATAACAATTACATAAGGGCACTGAGAAAGGTAATGTCAGTCCTGGGTTTATGCTGATGATACCACTTTACATTCATATCATGGGACAAACCAGTTATGTTACAGAAATTTTGTTCCAGTGACTGAATATTGTTAGTATCCGAATGAGTTAAGGGTTTTGGGTAACCCTATTGTCAGTTCATGAGAGAAGCCACAGTATCTTTGACAGGGTAGGTCCACAATTTGCAGTTCCTTCTTATCACATAGGTATGTGGAAGATGTGAATAGGTATGTGGAAGATGTGAATAGGTATGTGGAAGATGTGGCCAAGAGGACCATTGCCCAACTTCTGTTGGCACACCAGCTTTGCCTTACCTGGAATGTGATAACCTTGCTACAGTAACCCATGCTTCAGCATCATGTATAGAGTACCATATGGAGTTGCCTTTAAAGGACATCCAGCTTCCATTAGTGCAGAATGAAAACTAGCTGAGGTACTAGCTGAGAAATATATTTCACTATGGTAAAGGCACTGCACTGGCTGTTGATAGGAAAGCTTTCTTTTGTATATTAGCATTGGCTACCAGCTTGTTCCAGTTGTGATCCAAGATGCTGGTAGCTTTATGGCTTGGCAACAGGTAACTTATACTTATCAACCAGTCTTTTCCAGTTGTTTCTACCCATCCTAGTGAATCTGTCAGATAGTGTATATACTCTAGGCCCTGTCAATTGGTGGGCTCTTCCAGGACCTTTTCTGCCATGGCACCTGTCCTCTGAAACAACATTATTTCAGTGGTCAGACTGGCCCTGAAAACCTGAAACCCTGAGCCCAGGGACCTGGGTATGTGTTAACAGCCCATCTCCTGGTTGTTAATGACTTGTAAAACAACCATTGACAATGTTTGACTGTGAATTGTATGTTACTACTTAATTATTATAGGGTTGATATACTGAGTTATCAATTTGAATAATGGTATTATAGGTTTATGAAGTGTTTTACTATTACACTGTACACTATGGACAACATATTTGTTATTGTTTTAAGCTTGCATTTATCTAAATGAGTCTGTTAAGAATATCAAATAAATAAAAATATCCTATTAAATGTTAGCACATAAACATACTGATTCTTCCAACTTTTCTCTCCTGATTTTCATTTGATTCTGAGATTTAATAATAGAAGTAACAACAACAGTAAGATCTATGAAATGTACGTAAATTGCCAACAAAGCAAATAAATGTATAAAATGATAAAAAGTAGAAAGAATTCAGGATTGAGGTTCCAAGACCAGATTGTTCTGAAGAATAGGAGAGCAAGACCTCAGGAATAGAATATAATTTTTCCAGAAAAAAAGGAGATAGGATTCACTCTATGGAGACAAGAAAATGCAAATATGGGAAACATGGCTTTTTGAAAATTAGAAATGAAAATTGATTTTTACATTGTGGACAGAAAATTTGTTACCTTTATTACACACTTCCTTGGAGATCAAGGCATACTTTCGATATTTCTTCATTTTCATATAAAGAAAATCTGAGGCTGCAATGTCATTTTCCTCATCTGAAAATTCACTCCCACTGGAACTCCACACAATGTCACTAAATTCACAAAGGTTCTCAGTTTTAGAGATTTCTATAAAAAATTGAAAAAATGTAGCACATTACTAATTTCTTCAGCTTTAATTAAAACATGACATTATTTAAATATAAAATGTAATAGGAATATATGAAACTATACTTTTAAACTGATACAATAAACTTAAATATATGCATAGAATTAGTCCAAATATTGCATATCTTTAAGCAGCAGTAAGACTGTGATGTATTTAAAGTATTAAGGGAACAAAAATTATCACATGTTCCAGCATATAATATAGATTTTAAATTCCAATCTAGGAATTATATGAAATCAAGTACAGTGGTACCTCGGTTCACGAACTTAATTGGTGAACTGACTCTGTTCGCGAACCGAATTGTTCGTGAACCGAGG
>JAOYMU010000292.1:31310536-31320953 GCA_025802295.1 Psammodynastes pulverulentus | reverse complement strand
AGCTCTATATATATTTGTTTTTGTGTGTGTGTGTGTGTTGAGAGTTTGAGAGAGAGAGAGAGAGAGAGAGAGAGAGAGAGAGAGAGAGAGAGAGAGAGAGAGAGAGAGAGAGAGCGCACTGTAACCCAAAGGAACAGAAGAGATCCACATGTAATATTGCATGACATTTATTAATTGTGGATAAAATGGCAGTTCTGGGAGTTAGAATCTTAACACAGTTGAAGGGAACAAATTGGGCCGTGATGATTACTAAGCCGAATGAATCATACAGGAGCAAAAAATAGTAAGTAGTCAATTGAAGAATCCAGTCAAAAATCATAAAGTGTGTAACTGAATTTAAGGTCCTGTAATAAGCATGTACTTGTGGCTATAATTCTTTATGAGAATTATTTCCCCAAATTATATGATGCTGAACTTCACGCTCAGGAACAAAGTTCATACTAATCTCACTTTTCTAATGTAGTCCCTTTCAATTAATTTTAAACTATACTTGTAATCAGAAGTGGCAATAACAGTTGCTATATAAAATTTGTGGAGCATACCCCGTTAGGAAAGGTTGTCGATGCATTCTCATCAAGTGTGGGAATCTTGGGAGGAACCCACTTCCTGTCAGGAAAGAGATTCATAAACAAAACTGATCTCCCCTTTCTTAGAGTTGAGTGCTTCTCCCTGTTCTGGTTCTGCTCTCCCAGCTGAGCTTTTTTCCTGAGTTTTGAAAACTGAGAGCAGATAGGTTGCTTTTCCCCTCCCCCTCTTCCTTTTATCTGTAGTGAAAAAGAGGCTTCTTCCAATAGAATAAAAATATAGCACCCAGTATTTTTGTCTTGTTTTATTTTTGCTGCTTTGTTTTTGGTTTCTAATGGGAATAGATAGCCTCAATTTGGCACAAACTCAACTGTATGATCTGGGGCAGCAGGAGAGGCACCTAAATTAGCAAATGCCCAAACTAATCTGTCCTGCAACTCTTGCAATTTTGCAGTGGCCTAATTAAATGAACCTGAGTGGTGACACTTGCGGAAGACTTCTTTAGTGGAATGTATACAATTTTTTTCTACTACAGATAAGATCTATTGTCATAGTTGCACGTTTCTTAACTACTGAAATGTAGAGCAGTCCAATTGCAGTCTGCTATAGAAATTATTATATAGCATCCTTTATTTCTGCAGCAAGAAACTGTTCAGTTTTATCTTTTGAAATTGTACGGAATCTAAGAATGCTCTCCTTATCTTGCCTGGACATGGATAGCCCAACAATCAAAGGCCAAGCACTGTGACTGATTATTTACGGCTTCTTTTGTCATAATAGAAGTAATCAAATTCCGAACTGTCCCAAGTCCCAGTTGACAGTATGAAATACTGTAAATCTTCCATTAGGGCTTGGGTTCTCCCACCAATGATAAAGTGGGTGCTTATAATACTTCCTTTTTAAAAAAAGTACCTCTTTTTTTAAAGATTGCTTATTGCCAAAGCAAAATCAGCTAAGAAATACAAAAAAACCTCAATGCCTATTTCTGCTTACTAGACTTATAGACCATAGGCAAATCTCCCAGAACTTTCCAGTACTCATTGCATTCTCCACCCCACCCCCCAAGTTATAAATATGAGTAAATATGGATTTTCATGCTTTTATAATATAAACCACATGTCATCACTTTAAATAACCAAGAAGCAAAAATCTAGGTCTTGGCCAGGTATGATTCCTGGAACTTGTGATTGCTTCTCTTTTCTTCTAAACATCAAATTTCTAACAAGGAGCATCTGTACATACTTAAATAATTCAAAGTACAGGTGGCTTTGTGGGTTACTTTACCATTTTGTGCAAAGAGGTTTGGAAGTAAAAAACAAACAAACATGCACTCACTAACTGCAAAGCATTTCTAGGAAGACCCAAGAATGAGAACTGATTGGAGAGAAATAGTCTCTCCACACATTCCCATTAGAAATTTTATAAAACTGGAATTTCTATTCCTGAAACAACTGAATAGAGGTATCTAGCTCAATTGTGAACATTAAGGAACATCAATAAAATATTAATAAATTAGAAAAAGAAATACTGCAGCTAAAACTAAAAGCTACATTCCTGCTCCATTCTATTTTGGTTCACCCACACAAGAGATTTCATTTCTAACTAAAAAGTAGTAAATATGCATGTTAATGAAAAAAAATGATTTTGAACTTTTTCCGTTTGCAAAAAAAAAAAAAAAAAAGGAAGAGAAGGAATGGAAGGAAATCCCCTGGATTTCCTACTAAGAATCAAAGAAATGTACATGACCTGAGCCATTGCTACTAAAGAAATACTACTTAAGATATGAATCCCAAAGGTTTAGAGATGTCTGAATGTGTACTTAAATTACCATGTATGTATTTCTTTTATTCCATACAAATATATGATCTTATTCCTGTTTCATATTTTCTATTTTACATGTTGTATTCTGATATGTCCTAATAGAAAAACAATACAGTATTATTACCAAATATAGAATGTACTTCATAAAACATTACATTCATAACCTGGAATTCTCTAGGCAGTTCTGTAAAAAGTTATAGCTTTTTCAGAGTTTAAAGGAGCCCAAGACTTTAGAATGATGGAAGAATTTCATATAGGTAGTCATCAATTTATTATCAATCACCTAATAACTGTTGAAAATTACAAGAGACTCAGGAAAAATTACTTATGAAGTTACTGCTGCACCACCCTGGAGGCCACGTGATTGTATCTCAAGCAGTTGGTAACCTTATGAATGGTTGCCAAGCGTCCTGCCATCACGTAATCACCGTTTGCAATCTTCTCTACTTGCTTCCTCAGAAAGTCAGCATCGTTGGAAAAGGCCTTTGTAATTACTGTTCAGAAAAATTGCATTTGCTAGCTTTCTAGCCAGAATGAAAAGTTTCTGAAGGGTAGAAAAGCTAGCAGACAGAAGGCAAGAGCTTACTTTCTCCAGCCCAACAGAACAATTTTCTTTTGCACAATGAAGGGAGAGGAATCATCTTGCTGGCCCCAGGAAAAGGCAGTTCAGATCTTCAGGATCCAAGTTTCCTTTCTCTGGTTCAGTCTGGCAGTTCCCTTTCACACACTGGAAGACAGGGGAAGGTCTGCGGTAGACTGGAGAAATGAAGCTTGGCTCTTTGGGATCCAATCTTTGTTTTTCCAGCACAGCACAGGATTTCCCTTCTGCGCAAGGAAGAGAGCTGCCTGCCCTCTTTCAGCAGGCAGCTTTCACTCTGCCTGCTTACTGACCACTACTATGAGAGCCAGTTTTGCGGTTGTTGAATGAGGCAGACACATAGGCACCTCACTAAATGATTCCAATGAATTAAACCAAAATCCCAGGCCTAATTGTAATTGTAAGTTGAGGACTACCCATACCATTATGAATGAATAATGGAGAAGTGGGTCCTTCTCTATTATTTATCTGATATTAACTCCATATTTTCAGAGAAAAGTACAGTATCACACATCTGCACCTAAGAAGTCTATATAATGGCTGTGTTCATTTATTTGTATAGTTAAAAGTGCTGGTTGCACTGCTTTCCTATATTATGCAATACTGTTATAATAATGCATAATGACTTGCCACCATCTCTTAATGGAACCAGTGGCCTAGAGGTGGAACTCTCGCCTCACAATCAGGAGGCTGTCAGTTCGATCCTAGGTAGAAGCTAATATTTGGAATAGACTTTCCTGCTCGAGCAGGGGGTTGGACTACATGACCTCCAAGGTCCCTTCCAACTCTGTTATTCTATGTCTATCTATCTATGAAATTGCCATTAGAAAATATATTAGTTTAAAGGCCACATATTAAAGATTTTTTTGTAAGAGTAACAAAAAAGATTAAAAACATATCTGTTGAGACAATTAGGGTGTGTTCAAATCTCACTTCATACAAATAGCCAATTGGAATTACCAACATACGTCTTATTGCTAACATTAATAGAAAAATCCTGACTTAGTTCTTGAAAGAAGGATTTGGAAAGCACAAGATTCAACAGAAAACCAATTATGAGAGTAACTCAACTTGCATGAGTGACAATTATTAATGCAGAGAATACTGCTAATCCTCCATTTTCTTTCCAGTCCATAGTAAAGAAATGTTCACCAGAAATTAGACAAGTGATATGATCATATCTCACATGTGTAGAGCCATATGGGGAAAAAGAAGTAACCTCCTTGTTGGGTTTGCTTAAAAAGTAGAGCAGTATCAAGCAAATGTTAGTCTGGTTTACTGGAAGGTTTTCAAGTGGGAATGCTTTATCAGCTCTCACCAAAATGAAAATTGTATACATTAAAGAGTAGGTCCCCAATTAATCAAAAGAACTTCAGCTTAAAATTTCATCTAGGAAAATGAAATTCTGCAATCTAAATGCTAGCATCTATTTTTAAAGATTATGCCAACAGAAGTTGGTTTATTTATATTTCAAAATACAGTACAAAAAGGTCTGATACCAGTTCTCCATTATAATACCAGCAAGAAGAGAATGCTGGCAAATTCTCTGGAAAGTCCCGAGGATGTTATATTCAATGAAGAATTCAGGTTAGTAAAAAGTAAGATAGTCTTAATTCAAACAATATTTTGGGTGGGAGTGACCCAACAATTTACACTTCTGCACTTCCTCATTTTGTGCAGCATTCTTCTCAATTTCCTGATCAGTATTTTTTTCCCCAACAAAGCAAAACCGTCGTGCATGAGCAGAGATAACTGGGAAAAGCTTCCAAAGTAGCCACTCCTAAGCACTCTGAAGAACATTTTAAAGGGTTTTTACAACATTAAAAAACCAAGGAAGTTTCATATGTAAAGTACATTTACTAACCACATTTCAGCATATAAGGCATAATAGCAACCTAGAGATAAAGCTAAGCAGGAAACAGAAACCTCACTCAAAATCAAAGAAACAAGCATGCAAATCTACAGCTTGGGTCCTACTTTGTATCCAGAAGAGTGCAGAAGTGAACAACTTTTGTGAGACTGAGGGCCAATTGGTTTTTTTAAGTATTGCATCAGGAAAAACATTGCTACATGTGACAGAATGAGGATAAAAAGATGGGTGGGACCAAATGTAACTTTAAATTTAAATTTAAATTCAATACAAATTTAATATGATTACTTCTCACATATATGAACATTTCCCAAAGTGGAATATTAAAATTCCAATTATGTGGCAACTTTTGTAGGGTGTGCCTGTTTTAGGAGGTTGTATATGGTCCTAAGAACAACATCTGTTATCTCCTATTTGGGCAGTGTTAGGAATCAATCCATTTTAGGAATCAGTTTTGTGTCTTTGTACTCAAAAATTGAGGAAATTATTTGAGAAAATTCTAATCTTTATTTTAAAGTGTGTTATGTTTTTGTTAATCTAATTCAAGTAGAATAGATTAACCACAACACTATGGAAATGCAGCTGGGAGTGAGTCTACTGTATGTAAAGGGAATTATGTTTGTATAAGTATGCTATGAAAATAATATAAGATCATTGCCAGAGTAGCACCATAATTACACAACTTACATTCTTAGATTGTTTTTCTTCTGGAACTAAATATACATGAATCATATAGTTGGCATTTTTATGGATTAGAAATTGTTCAAATATCAGCTTACTTACATACAGGCTTCCATTTCAGTTGATCTTGGCATACTTTAGAGGATCAGACCAACTGAAACAATTACAATTTCATGGTGGCTGCTAAGAATGCACCCTGGTGAAATAACTAAATAATGTTTGGCTTTCAGATGCTAGTCTGTGGATTATTCACAAATTTGTATTTTGGTGTTTTTGGCTTATTCATATTTCCCCATTGATGGAGGAAAATATATGGAATGGGATATCTGTAATCATATAGTTAGCACATGTCAGAAATAAAACACAACATACATCAAATAGTAGCAATTAAAGTGCTGCAGGAACATTTTGCTTCTCTACCATATTTATTTCAAAAAACTTTAAAACATGGAGAAGGGAAGAAATAAAACACAAACCTATTACCTTCTAAACCAAGTATTTCCATGATCCTTTGAAATATAATATTTGCAGTTATCCCCAAACAATTTGTCACATTTTTGCAGTATCTAGACTTTTACAACATAAAATTTACTTCTCAACTAAGCAAAGAAGCTTTTTCTTTAAAGAAAAAAATCAGCATATACTGTTGATCAAGTAAATACATTATTTTCAGTAGTAATGTTACAGTATTGAGACTGATATGTTCAATGAGATCTGACAGTTTATCAACAAACTGTTCTGTTCTTGAGATTAACATTAGACAGATCAGTTTTTCAATAAATGGTTTATGAAATAAATTTTCCAACAGAAATCTGCATAGTGGAATGAATGAAGATAAGAAATAAGAGCTTCTAACTTCTCAATAAGATTTAAATAAAAATAATCCAAAGTTTCAGGAAATATTCCACATTTTCAAAGTCCAATTAGTGCCACACCTAACAGATGCTATATATAAAACACAAGGGAAAAGCTTAAGCAATTATTGCTTTTCAAATTAGTACAGACTGAATGGATGTTAACAAATATAAGAAAAATAACTTAGATTTCACATTTTTGTGACTTCACCCAATCATAAACAAAATAGGAACCTATGGTTGAATTGGCTTTAGCTGAGCTAATGGCATGCAGCAATACTGCTTCAAAGTAATATTCATACACTATCCAACACTCAATTGATCACTTATATTTTATTTTTTGTCTGATTTTTACATTTCACAGTGTTGTCAAACATGTTATCAAATTTTCATTTTTTCATCTTGCTCCAGAGCATGATACTCTTAAAAAGAGAAAGTGATCGATTGTAGGTTGTGGAGAAGAAACATAAAGATATTGATGCATCCAGTTGCGTTATTCAATCATTCTTACCTTTTCAGAATGCAGGGATAAGCAAAGCCTCAAACATGAGGTTCATTCTCAGCTACACTTTATCCTTATTGAAAATGGAAGCAATCTTAATGACTCTATCTAGTGGAACATGCCAGATATGCTAATGTGTCTAGGGGGGAGGGGCAGAAAGAGGGGAACCCTCTTACCAAAGGTACATGCCATGCTATTATTAAATATGTTTTACAACTATGTGTAACAACCAAGAGCCTCTATCCAAGCAAGGAACATAATGATAATACTTTTTTTAAAAAAAAAAAGACAGGGATGTCAATTTATGTCCTTAGTGTCTCCTATTCTTTTAGAAGCTACTGTACACCTAGTTTCCAAACCGGGTATTAAGAGGATTTTTAATGTATTCCTGACACTCTGACCTCTACTGTCAAGCTTCCACCAATCAGGAGGTTGCATTTCTTACAAAGCTCCATCAATCTGGTGATTTAACATCACACAGACTGCAGCTTAATCTAGAGGATTCCATTTTCCCTCCTGCACACCAAGGCAGTGCACCATTATATAAGCCTGCTTCTTTCTTCTCTCCCAGCCTCCTCTTCTGCGATCTTCCAAATGCCCGCTTTACAAAAGGATATGGGGAGAAACATCAGCACTCATACGACTACAACCCTTTGATTGTGTGTGTGTGTGTGTGTGTGTTTGTATACCTACACGCAAAAATGCACTCACTCCAGAATGCGTATCTTATTTTCGCCATGCAAATAAAAATAAAATAAAATAGGGGGAACTGGAAAATAGAGAAAGCGCCTCTATAAGACGGAAAGCACATTCACAAGAGGTTTTTCACCGAGACAATGCAAGGAGCTCATTAAAACTGCTAAACACGCTATCCGCTACACGAGGAGACGCGCTAGATTAGGCTTCGGTGCCCCGCTGTTCTTATTATGCAATGTCCGGCAACCCTGCTCTTTTTCCACCCGACACTGCAGCAATTCTCCAAGGGGTTAGGGTGTGCGTGCGTGTGCGCGCGTGTGTGTGTATCCACGACGCACACGCAGCGCGCACGCCCAAACTCGCACACAGGGTGGTGAGAGAGAGAAAAGAGAGCGGGTTACCTGTAGGAACGCTCCCCTCGCACCGTATGCTTCCTGAAAGGGATGATGGTGCCGTTATCCTGGATGATGTCGTTGTTGTTCTCTCCATTTGGGGACAGCGCTTGAGTAGGACCAGGCATTGGAGCGCTCCCAAAAGCAAGCAGCCCAAAACCTGGGTGCCTGGGCGAGGAGAGGCTGGGACGGGCTGGGCTGCTGCTTTTTGCCTTTACTACCGATTCTGTCCGATTCTCTCTTCGCCGCCGTCTTCTTTCCCCTCCTTTCTGGTCGCTGACGTCAAATAGCCGGGAGCAGCACCCAGACCACGTGACTGGCTCCTCACCATAGCAACCGGCTAACTCATCAGATCTCCTCGATTCACACAGAGGGCTTGAGCGCGGCCACACGGAGGCAGCCAAACAGGCGCAAGGGGCGGGGCTAACATCTGGCACGTAGAACCCAATCGGCTTGGCGCGCCCCCCCCCCTCCGCCTCGTTTCCTCTACGATTTCCCTCCAGCCGCGCGCTGTGTAAATGCGGCTGCCGATACAAAGAGCCGTCCTTAGGAAAAGGGAGGCATTGAAGGAGAGCGGCTGCGCACGCTCTAAAAAGACATCCCTCCAGTAGTGAATTCGGCTTAGCGGGTTTTTTCTCCTTCACGCCTCACTCCCTTCGTAAAATTTTACAGTACTCATCCTGCTTTTGCAGACAATTCAACTCTATAGGATCGGGCGTAACAGAGGACAGAGTAGCATAATCAAAACATGCGATCAAGGATCGAGGAAGCCGAGCTTTGGAATTAGGAGGTTCTCTTTACCGTACTATAATCATCCCGGATGAAGCTTGGAAAATGTGCACAGCATGGGAAGTAGTTCTCAGTAGATAAAGCAAGGGAGATGGCGGGCTAAAGGCAAGTTTTCTACAGAGTTAGATTTAAATGGCGATTACACTATTGCTTTTTCTATTAAGGTGACTTATTTTCAGGCAAAGAACAACATAATAAAAAGCTCTTCCCACACCTAAGCATGGGGACAAGCAAAGAAGCATTTCCTATTCTATCTTTCCTTGGCAAGAATAATAATTTCTTACAATTATAACCCTAGCAAACAAAATGAAAAGCCTTTTGTTCATAGCTTCATAATCCACTAACATCTCCAACCTCACAATAACAACTATCTTTGGCCCCATGACTGAAAGCAGTATCAAAACCACTGTGTCCAAAACTGAGATGGCATCAATAATTTAAATATTAGAATTGTGGACATAAGTCCTAATAAGGTGTTTGTGTGGTATAATCCTCATCACTGTTATCATAAAATCACTTCTCAGACTTCAATACACTTATTTATTGTTAACAAAAAAAACGAGTAAAGCAGTGCTGCTAAATTTTTACAGTATTAAAGATCTGACTATAAAGTCTGCATGTGTTGTTTAAATGTTTTTCATTTTCCTCTTACATACTCTTAGCAGGAAAAAGAGTATCTGAAAACTCCTTTTTTAAAAGCTTTTGAAATCACCTTGAAAAGTTTAAATGCATTTTAAAAACCTCAGAGTATTCACCTAATCTTTTTGATGGTTTTCTTCCTTCGGAATATGCATGAAGAGGAAGGCAGTTAAACGTGTTTTGTAAAAAGTAACAGATCTTAACAACCATCTTGTTAAGTACCCTGATAACCCGCACTCCTTTGGTCTCAAGTGCCCCTGCCTGACAATTGTTTTTATCTACTTACCATAAAGTAATAAATAAAGCTTTGATTTTATAATCTTTTAAGCAGGGAGAAGAGTATCCACCCACATTACATTTTTTAAAGAGCTATTCCTCCAAATAATAAATAATTTACTGTAGATTTTACAAGATTAATTTAGGTCATGTGAGCAAGTTGGAGAGCTATGAAGTTTTTCTAAGTGATAGGCTTAGAAATTTCAGAAGGAAGGATCAAATAAACACAATTACCATTTATTTTCTATGAATTCCTAATATTTGTGCCTACCATATTTTCTTCAAAGCTGCCTAAGGTGAAGTTAATATCATTATATGCATGAACTGTTTCAAGGATGATTTGCAAAAAAATAAGATTCACAGACCACAAAGAACTGGATTAACAAATTGTGCTAAGTAAAATCCAAAATTACACTACATTTAAAACAATTTGTAAATCAATGTGAAATAGTTGAAGACAAACAAAGGCTATCTGCCCATTCATAATTATGTAGCAATTTGGCCAAAATGATCCTTAGCCTAATTTTGAAAATCTAGATCACTATATCATCTTAGCTTGGCTCTTTACTTGTTTTAAGCTAACCTATTTCAATATCAGTCAAGATAGATGGCATCATCTAGGCCAGTGTTCCCTAACCCCCAGGCCGCGGACTGGTACCGGTCCGTGGATCAAATGGTACCGGGCCGCCCGAGGAATGAGGTCGAGGCAATGCGGGGCGGGGGGTGGGCAGGCAGGCGAGCCGGGGACCCTGCCAGGGGGGGAGGAGGAGGAGG
>JAOYMU010000292.1:31277790-31288359 GCA_025802295.1 Psammodynastes pulverulentus | reverse complement strand
ATGGCTAGTCTAGAGCAAAGAAGGACCGGGGGTTACATGATAGTAGTTTTCCAGTATTTGAGGGGTTGCCACAAAGAAGAGGGGGTCAACTTATTTTCCAAAGCAACAGACAAGAAACAATGGATGGAAATTAATCAAGGAGAGAAGCAACCTAGATCTAAGGAGAAACTTCCTAACAGTGAGAACAATTAACTAGTGGAACAGCTTGCCTTCAGAAGTTGTGAGTGCTTCATGATTAGAGGTTTTTAAGAAGAGACTGGACAGTCACTTGTCTGAAATAGGGTCTCCTGTTTGAGCAGAAAGTTGGACTAAAAGACCTCTGAAGTCCCTTCCAGCTCTATTCTGATTGATTGATTTGAATGTATATAAAACGTATATTGTAAGTATATATTCCACATATAAAATATCTGTTTTCATTTTCCACCAGCTGAACCCCTAATTTGAGGCTTAATAGTTACACAACAGCAAGGGAAATCCTCTTTCTCAATTGTCACAAGCATTTTGTTTCCACCCAATTGCAACTCCCAACATAGTGAACAAATGGGTCAGAGTTTAAACACAATTGATCCACTATGCATCGGAAGACAAAAATATACTGTATTTATGCTGCAATGTGTGAATTGAGTCATATTTCATAATTAATTTCTAAGGATTGTACTGAATTGGAATCAGCCAAATTGTTGTTAAACCTAACTGTATAGTAGAAAAATTCATATAATTATAATAGCTATAATATATATTATTTCCATCTTAATATATGGACAATAGAGCAATCTTTTTAAATATTACACTATCCAGTTTTACATATCATTTTATTTGTACACTGTTTAATTTGGTTCAATCTCTTTCTGGTTGCTCTAAGAAAATGGCATTCTACTAGCTTTGTGCCTGTCTGGAAGCTTCTGACTCAAGATACAAATTTCTGACTTATAGTAAAGCAGTTCCTTCTCCTTTTTGAATACGATTTGGAAATTTGTCAAGGGAACTGCAGTTATATTTCACACTGTCTATTCATACAATTTCTGTTGTATACGTTATTTGAACTGACATTTCACCACTTGCAAATCCTTGTTCAGGATATTTTTTGCCAATGTTCATTTTTCAACACATAGATATGCAGGAAGCATTAATTTTAAATTAATGGAGTGTTAGCAGAAATATTTTAGTGATTAATATTCATCTTTGTGAAGCGCAAAATCTAAAACAGACAAATAAGTTCATTAAGTAACCATGGAAAGAATATATTAAATGAATAGATTTGACTGAAAAACATTTGATGGAAAAAGATAGAGGACAACACTACATTTATGTAAGAATATAGCCCAATATATCTTTTGACCAATAAAGAACTAACTGGGCTCAAACTGAAAGGAAAGGGTGATTACATTAAATAAAATGTAATGATAAATTGGATAAATTACTGAAAAGGAAAGACATTAGAAATAATAATCAGATATAATTATCAGCCCAACTCATCTCATAGGGTAGTTATTGGACGGGAAATAGGAGGAGGAAGGAATACTTGGTATGTTTGCCACCTTAAGTTATTTATAAAATACAAAAAGTCAGGATAAAAATAAATACACATAAATAAAAACAAGTTCACCACGTCTTTTCTGCCAAATGCTAACTTCTTTTTCATTTTGTGTTGTATCCTACTATTATTTACCACAGTGTTCTAAGTGGTTGTTACATCATAAAAGCCACATGGATGGCACTCCCCTACCATTCCTTCAAAGAGTATTCTGATATCACAGATATCAGAATAAGGAATAAATAGGGAAGTAGGGAAGAAATACTACAATTGCATGGAAGAAGGATGTTCCTTTTAGAGACCACAAAAAGATGAACAATTTTCATTGTTTTCCCAAGGGATCCTTTCATGTGAATTCTATGTCAGTTGGAACCACCAGAGAGCAAGCAATCATTATGGATCATGTAACAACTAAGCTGTGTTCTCTTTCTCTTGCATGACAGATTCTGGTTAGCTCATGAAACCTGCATTGGATTTTATATAGCAAAAATTGCAAGGTGATCAATGTGTGGTTCTGAAGTTTCAGCATTTATGAGGAATAATCTTTTTATAGACAGCGTAGAAAAGAATCTTAAATTACTGTCAGTCTAGAGCTCAGGGGTACAGATAAGATAAAAGACTTTCTTTCCCCTCTCCCTTGCAAAGGTCACCAAACCTTGCAGCACCAGAATCCATCTTTAGAAAAATAAGGATATATATGCATAGTTAAAAAGACTGTAAGACTTGAGTCTAAATAACCCCAGCTCTCAAATATTTTGGCTCCTATTTGCATTTTGCATTTTCCCTTCAGGCCAAAGGTTTGCTCCATGAGGAAGACCACACTGCAGTGACAGTGATAGGATCATATAGTACTCAGCTGCAATGCTTATACAAGAAAAATATGGCAGCTTCTGCAGATCTCTAGTCATGTTGTGCAGTTTTAATGACAAAAATATTGCGTAAATAATAAAAAATATTGTAGCATATACACTCATAAACTGCATGTTACTTCATCAATTTTGTCTTGGAAGAAATGATATACAGTAACTAGTTATCTAGTTAACTAGTGAGAAATAGTTATAGCAATAAAATTGGGTATTCTTGAAAAGACATTTTGATTTAGTTTAACATGAAACTATAAACCAGTGCCTAGTGATATTTAACATAGAACATTTTCCAATAGCTGGCAACACTTGGCTGACCTTGCATAGTATGAGCAGTATAGTGGGGTCATGACAGGTTAGTATGTGTAAAAGATAGCACAGGAATCCTAGGACTGAAGCTACCCAAAAAAATCTTTATGGAAAAAGGTCGTGGAGGACCAATATGAACTTCAGCAGACAGCATGCTACAAATGCCATTTTGAGCTGCAGAAGGAAGTTGGGATAAAAATGAGTCAAACAAACTTACCAAAAAAGCACTTGGCCATGTCGAGGTTACCAGGAATGGCGTTTGACTTAAAGCAGACTCTTTTCCACCCACAACATTCTGTTTTACTGATATCACTCTAAGTACCTAATGCTCCCAATTAGTGCATATTACTTACATGAAAACTTCCCATATTTACCCTCTCTCTGTAGTTCTCTTGACACACCCTAAAATTGCATTTGCCTCTTTGCAGATAACTCTGATAGGACATAACATAACACAAAGGACAAAACGTGTAAGTTAAATATAACAATAAGAATCCAGAATAAAAATAGCTGTAACAGAGGCAACTTTTATCAAATCAACTGGATCTTCATTGAAAGAAAACTGTTTAACTTGTTGTGCTTACTTATACCTAAGGAAGACAAATGGTTCCAAGTATGAGTACTACAAAGATCTTTTGTCTGGTCTATCTTCTATGTATTATTGAAGGGGATGAAGTTTTTAAGTCCCTCCAAAGATAACGAGATCCGAATGGCAAAGCATTTCCTTATACATTTGCCAAATGTTTTTCTGAAATCAAGTGATTTTATATATATAGTATTAACACAATATGTTTCATAGGAAACTACTTGATCAAAAAATGCGACATAGTCTATCAAGATCCGTTATTTTCATATCCATGGTAACTTCTGGTAATTAATGCTTTAAAGATGTTTACAGATCAATTTGCTTATGATCTGTTTTGGAATTTTTCCTGATATTGATGTCAGACTGACTGGTTTATAATTCCCTGGGTCCTTCTTTCCTCCTTTTAAAGTGAGAATGTTTGCTCTCTTCAAATCACTTAGTACTTCATCAGGACTTAATAAATGGGTTGATATAGCAACTCTTATCATAAAATCATAAAATGGATTTTGCTGTATGTTGGCTGTTATTTGAAGGAGTTGCATTTCATCCATTGGGAAGGATGATATAGCCTGTTTAAGTCAAATACAAAACTTTGGTCATGTGGTTTTAGTGTCATCCTAATTAAAGACCAACTATTTGCAGTACTGTACTCATAATCTATTGAGAGATAAATTGTTAAGGACTCCTAAAGCAGCATTTATTTCATTTATTGGGTGGAGCACCAATTTTTCTTACTCTGCAACCACAAACTGTTTATTCTATGTTGATTCATATGAAAGAAATGTGATTAAAAGACGACAGTTTGCATTACTTAGGCGTTAAGACGTTTGAAATAATGCCTTTTCAAAATAAAAGTTAAAATTACCTCAACTACAATGGGAAGAGTATATGTCAGATAAAGTTATTAGCAAATACAATTTTTATTTGTGCAATTAAATGTGTAATTAAAGTGTTAGAAAAACTAACCAGTAAATCAATGATATCTATTTTAAAATGGCTAATTTTGATGATCCCTTCTTTTATTCCTCTGCATTATCTTCAGGTACCATTCTATATGGCTGTAAACTTTTCAAGTTTATAATCTTTACTATTATTATTTTAAGAGGATCACAAGACCCCTCAAATGTCAAAGTAGGCCTGTTTAGAGGAAATATGCTAGTCCCTTTGTTTCTGATTATCCCAATACATAAGAATACTTTTGAAAAATCCAGTCATCCTGAAGTTTATTAAACTGCAAACAAGAACATTTGACATACTATTGAAACTTCTCTGATGTCCTGCCTCTTATTTTCTTTTCAGAATTTCCCACGGTATTTATTCATACTCAAAACTAACAGACACTTATAACTTTCCCTTTCTATATACTCTACATATTCTGCAAGTTGGGGTATGATACTAGTTAGCCTCCTCGTAGTGCACCCTGGATAGCATGGAAGTATGAACCAAATGACTAGCAACAATTGGCAGCCAGACTACATTGAAGAACTGGCAGTTAACGACAGTTGGCAATCAGACATCTTTGTAGAACTCCTGGCTCTCTAAATACATGGCAACGGATAAACAAAATGGCTCCCCACCTTGAGCCACATTGCACCACCAGCTCTACGAAGGCAGGAAGCCTTAGTGAAGGAGTACAATAAAATTACAACTTATTCAACAGCTATCAACTGTGGCAGTGGAAAGTCAAATGGACTGCTGAATGCTCAGATATAGGCAGTTACGTAGATGACCCTACACAAAAGGTTTTGACCTTCCTCGCCAGCATTAGTCAACTCTGAGTAGGATCCTTACCCAACATGGTGTCTGACAGGACTCATTGTTTAAGTGGGGTCTTGTTTCTACCCCTCAGTGTGACTGTGGTGCTCCTTGACATATCCATTTTGAACATTTGAACTACTGTAAGTCCGTGTATTTGCCATACGCTAAATAAAATAATAATTCTGCAAGTCTCCACTGATAGATCTTAAGGATTAATAAAGAAATGAAGTAGTACTGGTTTATCCTTCAACAATATTGTCTTCTGTCCCTGTGCAGAACAATATTTTTCCACATTTATCCAATAAGTTGTTTCCCTTTTCTTAAATCTTTCCTCGATAGCTTTCCTGATTCCACTCTGATTTATCTATACTGGATTTATTTCTACTAGAATAGTTCATTTACTTCATAATCAAATCCAGATCTTTCCTACTGTCATTCTCTGCTTAGTTTAAAAATCTACTGGGCAGGCACCCTTTTTCAGTTCTGCATTCTGTAGAATGTCTAGCACACTCTGTTGATGAATTACTAATAATAACCTAACCTTGAACAGCACAAGCAACAGACAGATGGTTGACTGCAAAATAAAATATTTTTCACATGCATTTTAACATCAGACTTCTGTATTACTCATGCTGGAAAGAAAAGTAGTAACTCAGCCAAAGTTTATAAAGCACAACAATTTAGAAGAACAATTGTATTCCAAAACACACCTACATGGACTTCTTTTGAGTATTACCTGTTGCAATTTATATGTCTTTCTGGCACGGCACAACAGTAGATCAAACTTCGCCTTATTCCCTTTAAAGAATATTTCACTAAACTTCTAAAATCAGCTAAAATACTACCAGAGTAGGTCTCAGAAAGGGTTTAATTTTGCTTAATCTAATGACTTATTCCTGCCTAATTTACTATTAATATTCCTTTGGAATAAAGTGAGAGGTTATATTCCTTTTGAATACAAATAGGTAGGTCCCTCCGTCTGCAGTTTTCCTGCATCCCATTCCCCCACAAAAATTCTGTCTTAAGAGACAATGGAGATCTTCTGAGAGGGAATAACAGTTTCGGGAGAAATAACAGAATGGACAATACACACCCCATTAACTTCACTAAAGTTGAAAACCTTTACCACTTAACCAAAAGTAAGCCTTATAGCAATAGCAATAGCATTTAGGCTTATATACAATTCCGTAGTGCTTTTCAGCACTCTCTGCATGGTTTACAATCTAAGCATTATTTGCATATTGCCCCAAACAATCTCAGAATCGAAGGCTGAATCAACCTTGAGCCCCATCAAGATCAAACTCCAGGCTATTGTCAGAGTTTGCCTGCAATACTGCACTTAAACCACTGCGCCACCTGAACTCAATAGGAGTTCATTCTGGGCAGATACTGTCTGTGTATTCCATCTTCCCACACCTCACTCCACATAATTCAAGAATATCCTCAGCCTCCAGAAGAGGTTTCATTGAAAACAGATGATGCAATAGGAAGGGCAGAACTACAAACATTCTTTCTATGAATCATTCAAATAACCTTTCTAGGATTTGTAACTGTCTTTTTTCTGTCTGCTTTAAAATTAAATTTTATCTGAAGCATTCACATCTGCTGAGTGGTAAATTCAAATCCCATATTTGAAAGGATTCACTTGATACTAATTGCTCTATGCTGCTAGTAAAACTATATTGTTATGACTAACTGCGGTATAAACAAGGGAACAATAGCTATGAGAGTTATACAGAAAAAAGATCCAGAAATGTGATACAAAACACTAAGCAGTTTTTGAATGACTGCATATGTAAAAAAGGGTTTGATCCACTTTATGACTTGTAATTCATATAACAATACTGTTTCCAAAACAAGTATGAGAAATATGGGACATTAAATAGAAATGCCTTGGCATTCCTTTCTCTATATTTCTTTTGCTAATCTACTGGGCTTTCCTCAAAGGTTGTTTATGCTTTGAAATTAATTCCTTCCTTTAGAAACATATTTCTTTCCTTAAAAACTATTTGCAATATATTTAAAATGAGATGATGTTTTAAAATACAATAATATATTTAGCCCCAGCTATAATACTGGATAATAAGAGTTCAAGGTTTTCAAGCAAAATCTCCATTTATTTCAAAAATTTATTCTCCTAAATAAATTTATGACTGCTACAAACCCTACCATTAATTGGGAAAACATCCCTCTCTCCCAGAGTGCCCAATAAGAAAAAAGATTGTAATCACATTTAGTTATAGCGATAGTACTTATATGCTGCTTCATAGTGATTTACAGCCCTCTGTAAGCGGTTTACAGTGTCAGCATATTGTCCCCAACAATCTGGGTCTTGGAAGGCTAAGTCAATCTTGAGCCCCATCAGGATTGAACTTCAGGCTATGGGCCTGGATATTTAGGAACATTTTGCAGGTTTTTTTACTTATTACATTTAAAACAGTCTAGGCTCATGAAGAGTGTACTATACCCATTAGTACAACAGTACAATCTATTTTCTGCCATGGCTTTGGGAATGACTGATGTACTGATATGCTAAATCCTGTAAACCAGACATTAAATGTATTTTTAATTCAAGCATACCAGCAGATTATTACAAGAGCAACAACAGTGATAATGAAAGTGGAGGCAGAAACTTCAAACCATTTGTTCTGATTCTGCTGGCCCCGGTTTTCAGGCATTATTCCTGTGGATGAACAACTAGGCTATTTTTCTTGTTACTCTAATATTCTTTTTTAGAAATAGATTAGAGACGAAAATGTTAGTACATTTCTACAGTATAAATACAGAAATTAGAAACAATATGGTTCATATTTTACAACAAGGATAGAGACAGAGTGTATTTTATTTCTAGCTGATGCAACCATATGACTCAGTTGTGTACAGAGCATAAAACACCAGGGTACAATTATAACAGGTATAATGTCAGAAATAAAACCAGCAGTATAATTGGAGGAACTATATAAACATTCCTGTCAGATTCTCAACTAATTGAAAGGAGTCTCCCACAGAACTCCCTCTTAACTTGCTTCTGGAAGGCCAATAGGGTCTAATTTAACTTAGGAGAAAAAGCCATTCTATGATAAGAGGACTATCATGGAAAAACACCTCTTCCTGATCTCTGTCCCGATGTCATAGCACGCCCCACCATTTTTTTAGATGTATCTTTTAATTCTACCTAAAGACAGTCCTGAATATACCTTGGCACCAAGTCAAAAGCAGCACGTTTACATTCAGAAAGTATCTGTAGCCAATGCTGGCCATAAGTGCTTATGGAAGATAACACCATTTTAACATACAGGCTCTGCATTTGAACCAATTGCAGCTAACCTCATGCAGACAGCACTGCAGTAGTCTATCCAAGTAAAGAAGAGAGCATGAGTTGTTGTTGCAAGGTCTTTCAACTCAAGGTGCAGTTGTAATGAGTGCTCGGTTGGCAAATGCCCTTCTAGTTACCAGCAGCAGCAAACCAGGATACCAAAAGTCTGGACTTGCTTCTTCAGATTCAATGCCACTTCTTTAGGTGAAACTTCAGAGCCTTGTTGGATGAACAGCAATTTTGTCTTGTTTTGGTTCAACTTCAGCCTGTTTCTTCATATTCAGATCTCAAAGGCACAGCACTGGACAGAACTTTATTGGCATTCTCAGTGCAGCCCACTGTTGGATGGGAGTCTATGAGTTTTGTCACTTTAATTGGTGTTGGAGGAAGCAAATTAACTGGCACTATTTTTGAAAAATTGCAGGCAAGTTATAGTAATAAAACAGGATTGATTCTGTTATATATTTGGGAAACATAAAGTTTATATTTCTGTTTTCAAATCATAGTTAATCTGTTAGGCATGAAGTAGGATGTTGCTGTATCTCAAGAAAAGGTCACCTTAAAATAGATATCTCTTGACAAGTAAATTCTTATGCCCCAGAAAACTAAATAGCACCATGCCTACACACACACACACACACACACACACACACACACACACTTGCCAAGTTTATTTGTAAATGGATAAATACTCCTACAGAAAGAAATCAGATTATTTTAAATCCTACACGCTACCCTCAACAAATGGTAAGAAAAATAGATTCAAAATATATTAAAGTATACTATAAAATATAGTGCACATGGAAAATGTCCTGTTCATCTAAATAAACAGCACTTGAACTCTTGTATCTAGACTCTGCTATCATTAAAACTAAGTCCCTGTGACATAAATCAAGCTTCACCAACCTTTCAGATGGATGCACCACTCACACAATGTGGAGGATATGGATACAAATTAAAAAATTTCAAAGGTCTAAAATCTCTCAAAGTTGGCTATGACAATGCAGAGAACTTGAAAGATTTGGCTATCTAGAGATTTCAGCTACTGTACTGTATTTCGTTTTTAAAAGCTGTTTTGATGTTGCTATATGCACCTAATTGCTATTCTCCAGTTTAACTTATAACATATTCCATCTGCTTTGCAGGATGTTTGTGTAGGTAGTTTTATGTGTGCAAGTGTTTGTCTGAAAGTAACAAAAACAGAGATACATTGCTCCAACAACAGAGACCTTAACCATAGCAGAAATCAAAATTACTCTACTAAGTATATCTATTGCAACTGTTCCTGCCTGCTTGTATGAGTAACTTGGCCATTTTTATTTTGCAAAAAACCCAATCACAATTCTCTAAACCAGGATGGATTGCTGATTCAGAATGGGGTTTATGCCAATTCCCCCATCCTTGCCATTTTGTGTGCAAAAAGAACAGAAAGGAAACTTTTCAGCAGAAAACCAGTACAAGGCCCCATTTCAGACTGCCTGTCACTATCACATTGGTGCTCAAAACAAAGGATGGTTGTTCAGCCTGACACCACAATTTCCTGAATTAATAGTCTTCTAAAATCAGAATTGGATTGGTTCCTTGACTGAGAAATCCTCATAAAGCCAACAGGGCTGCCACAGGATTGATGGCAGGTTTAGAAAGTGGAAATAAAATTTGGCAAGGCCAAGAGTTCTTCAGTACAAATCTATGACAAAATGCCCCAACAGGCTCAACCACTACCATTGCTCACATCCCACAAAATTTATGCTTACCGATCTACCCTTGACATTTTTACAATACATAAAATAATCTGATAGAATATTTATTCCAGATAAAACGAGCTCTGTATTTTGAGCCCAAGATTGATGAAATAACCCAATTTTCAACTCTATCCCAGGGTCAGAGGTCCACCCCATTCAGTGAAACCCATCAAGACCTTTCAGCATCCCAACTTAGTCCAGATTCCAATAACTCACTTCAATGTCTGTTCACTGAGCTATTTATTGTTTCAACTGCAGCCGGCCGGCCACCCAGGGCGGTTCGTTCCAACTCACCTCAAGCAGCTTGCTTTGAAGAAGCTTCTCCCTGCTGCTGTAGCAGCAGCTTTAGTTCCTTCTACAAACAGAGTGTTTTCCCCCGTGCCTACCTACCAGTTCCTGTCTACTAAGCAACCTCCTCCATCCGTCCGTCCGTCCGTCCATCCATCCGTCCGTCCTTCCGT
>JAOYMU010000292.1:31240990-31255076 GCA_025802295.1 Psammodynastes pulverulentus | reverse complement strand
ATAAGAATACTTTGGTGTCATGCGTATTCTTAACCCCCGAGTTCGCCCACTGTAGTGCGGGTATCGCAACCCCGCACATTTTCATTCACTTTCATTGACTTAAAGTGCTTTCTAATCTGAGATACCTTCCTTGGTGCTTGCTAAAATGCAAAGGATCAAAATAAAGAAAAGTCTTTATTATATTTTAAGGAATTGACAGTGCATATAGGCAACCAATATGACTAAATAATTTTAAAAGCTTGTAAATTAAATTATCAGACTCATTATCAAATTAAATTCATATTCCCATTTTAAAGCAATAAGTTAGAGGGGAGAAACAAATTATGCTTTTTAGACTTGCAGATCCAGCATGTGGACTTGGCTGAATCTAGGAGAGTCAAATGTGAATTTAAACATCATAATCCAAGTCTCCTGACTACTGAAATTCATTCTTTCTGTCTAATTTTGTGTGCCAATGCCAATATCTGCTTCTTTAGGATTTTTAGATGCACCCAGCCAATTCAAATAAACAAGGCTGAACTCTTAAACATGCTATGTAAAACATATTAAAGTTGTCATCACATAAGAATGCTCCAAGAAGCCTCTATGGTTTTGAAATTCTCCAACCCAATGGGAAGTCACATTATCAATTGCATCAAATATGGCCCTAGATAGGGTGTGAAAAAAAATGGAAAAGATGGAAATCTGGGAGAGATTGAGAGATCGGATTGAAAATTACTGTGTATCCTACATTAGAACTGAATCCTGATGTAACTCAAAGGTGAAAATCAGAAAACTTATCAAAAATGCTTGAAGCCACCAATATTATAGTCTACAAATTACTCAGGACACGATGATGGTGGGGATGATGATGAGTCAGTGTTGACTCCTGGCAACTGCCTGTACAAATTCCTGCAGTTTTCCTGGCAAGATTTCAAGTTGTTTGCCTTCCTATTAGAGTGGGACTTATTTTTTAGTCCTTATGAAACTAGCTCAGAATTCTTCATCAACTGACCAACAATTACTACCTATAATAGATTTTAGCATATCCTATACTTTTTACTATGGACTGGTTCATATCAACACTTTTACGTATTTAAGATTTATTCCCTGGGGAGAGACTTTATAGACGAACAACTTAAAAACTTACCCACACACCATCTTCATGTTGCAGGCTTATAAACAACATTTCTGAAATAGTTAATCCTCAGCTTACTACCACTGGACATTACTGCCTTAGTATGTATTGCATCTCAAAAGAGAACTATTTTCCCCAAATAATGTATCTTTAAAGTAGGATTCTCTATTGGCTGAGAATGCAGCAATGGAGGAAGATAGGAATATAATTTGTCTTCTTTTTTTTTTGAAGGTGATTGTCTTAAATTCAGGAAAATGTCTTGCTGGCAAAGTATGGTAATATGTGGCAAAGTATGGTAATATGTGGTAAATGGGCAAAATAATCTGAATTAAATGAAACCCTTTTTTATGTCTTGCATTAAACATATTGTTGCTATAATGTTTAAAAAAGATTTAATTGAGAGATAACTTTATGATTTTCCACACATAATTCATGGAGAGCAGTCATCTTTCAATTGTATTTGGAGAAACCTCATATTTCCAAAAACAAAAGAGCATGTGAGAGATTCTCCATTGTGGGGGAGATAGCATCCAGACAAGGGGTTGATCTCATCTCCTAGCCAATAGGACTGAATCTGTTAAAGCTGAGGACACTCCTTCCTTCCTGTAATCCCCAGCTTTTGATTCAGTTCGTTAGCCAGGACGGATGTGAGGAAAAATCTCCTTCCCAAAGGCTATCTTCTCCTCAATAGAGAATAGGAAAATTGTTTTTTAAAAGGATGATCCGATCTACCCTAAGTCCAGAAAAATTGTAGCGGCCAGAGTTTTGGCTCTCCGTGGCCACGGGCTGAAGATCAGGTAACAGCCCTGGGCAGTAGTCACGAGCCTGGCTCTGCACCACTAGCCTATATCTATCCCAGGGCAAAGCCATTGTGTTTTTTAAAAGGAAACCCGCCCCTGTGAAACAGCTCTATAGACAAGCCGCGGCAGCTGTCAAACTGCTGAGAATGCTCCAATTGGTTTAGATTGAGCCAAGGAGTTTGCCCTAGGGATTGAGGCTTCCTCCCAGGCTTGGATGTGATAGGGTCACTGTCCACATTCCGGACATACCCTGCCTCAAGGTACCAACATGCAGAGAAAGCCCTTCTGAGCACCCGTTAGCAGTGGTGAAATTCAATTTTTTTTACTATCGGTTCTGTGGGCATGGCTTATTTGGTGGGTGTGGCTTGGCAGCCATGTGACCGGGTGGGCATGGCTTGGGTCATGTGACTGAGTGGGCATGGCTTTGGGGGGGGTCATGTGACTGGTGGGTGTGGCCAAGTCGACATCACTATCTTCTTTGCCCCATTACCAAAAAAAGAAAATATGCAAAAAGGTAGTTTATTATTTCGTGCAATTACTACTTAGCTAAGAATAAAACAAGTACACAAAACAATAACAGAAGTGCACAAGTGCTTACAAAGGAATGATAAATTTATTTGGTCACATTTATAGCCCGCCCCATCTCCACACAGGACTCGGGGCGGGTAACAACAATAAAATCAACGACATAATACAAGATAAAAATTTGGACCAAACAATAAAATTCCCATATAAAATTTAAGAATTTTAAAATTTAAAGTTTAAAAAGACCCTAACACTAAAAACTAAAACCCCCGGGGACTGGACCAGGAAGAGCTCAGGCCAGGCCAGCCTGAACAAACAGGAAGGTCTTTATTTTTTATTATGTTTTGTTTCAAAATCAATTAAAAAAAATATTTAAAAAAAAACTGCTATGAGGGTAATATATACACAAACAACTCTACAATATTGAAATGCATATATAAATGGAACACCATTCATTTGCCATTTGATTCCTGCCACCAAAAGTTGTATGTAAGATGTACTAAGAGCAGGTTATAGCGAAATGTTGCTGAACATCAGTTCTTACATGGATCAATGTGAAATAAAGAGTGGATTAACTTTATTCTTCTTGTAATACAGTATTACATACTTTTTCTTCCAGTTCTACTTCTTCTGGTTGGCTGGATATTTATTATGATTAGCTCCTTGGATATTTTTATGAAAGAGGTTATAGATAATTTAAACCAAAGAAAATAAAAAACAAGTGTTGCCAACTACTTCATAACTGTTATCTATATGAATTGATATCGTTATCATGATATGATCCACAATAGGCAGAAGTTACACCTTAAAGGACAACTCATTCTTAAGATATCAGTGATGGGGTTGATACTGGACTAGCTAGTTAAACATACAAGATCATGAAGAAAAGGAATTTCCCATGTTCCTGGAACACATTTTTTGAACTTGAAAACACTATGAAGTGCAAAACACCTCAGCATAGCAATTGAATCATTCTGTGTTTAAATTAATGTAGATATCGAGATGCTCTATAATTATTCCTGCATGCTTAAACAGAATACATCAAAGAAAGTAAAACAGTATCACACTGACCTTAATACTTCATATGCTTATGAAACGGATTCTTTTCCCCCCCCCAATTCTTTTACTCCAAAAACCTTCAACAATGCAGTTATTTTACGCTTTTTTGTCATGTTAAGCATTAACAAGGGTTCTTTGCTCCAAAATACATTTTGTCAAAATATAATAAGAGCAAATATTGACATAACAGTGACTCAGTGCTTCGACTTTGTCTTCTGTCAGTGAGCGACCATGCCTTCAATTGCACTGAACTGAAAATCAAAGTTCAGCTTTGTTGTAATGGGAAACCTCTCACAGTACCTCTTGACCAGTTATTGTACTACAGTTTAGTAAACCCATGAGGTTAGTTATTCGCTGATATTAATATATTTACAAAGGGCATGCAAATTGTGTCTTAACAGGAAAAAAACCTTTATGAATCTATGTTTGAAATTTTTCTTGAATTGCATGTGTTCTTGGGAAAGAAGAATGTGAACTGAATGTTAGACCAGAGATGGGACTTTGCCTGATTCTGTAAAGCTCTTATTGCCTTACTTTTTAGGAGTTATTACAAGTGATTTATTTGGAGAAATAAAATCAGGTACACCAAGTATATTTATCAGCAGCCTGAATATTCCTGCACTATAAGACTCATATACTACTATGGTTTGTATAGGGTTATTACTGTTTAATGACAAAGTGCTTTTAAGTCAGTAGAAAGCCATGCAGATCTCTTACATTTTTAGCGACATGTCAAGAAAACTATCTCGTAATTAGATGATTGAATATAGTAGCTTAATTCCTTAGATAAATGGTTAAAGGCATGCAAGATAATGTTGTTTAATTGAACACAGCAGTATACACATTTTATGTTTGTGGATTTACAGCATACATTTGAATCACAAGAACACTCCCTATGTGTTAGTGACATTGACAGGCTAAATAACTTACTCCCTGCTTCAATTCTTCTTCCTAAAGAAAAATGGGATGATCATGAATTAGATGAATCTAACTTTAGAGAAGAAGATAAAAGAGAAGTGAACTGCAGTGCAACAAAACGTAAGTGCTTTTGCCAGCAACAGTGTGCAACTCTCGCAATTTTGGGAGGAGGTGGCAACATAAATATTAACCGAAGAGAATAATAAATATTATCAATGCCTTCATGCCCTGTTGGCAAAGTTATTAAACAACTATTTTTTTCTTGAGCCATATTACTTTAGGAGAGAAAAGTTGGGAGTTGCATGCTTGGGGCATAACATAAAGCTACTACCTTGGGGCAGTACCTTTTCCTTATCAACAATCTCCATTATTCCTCTTTAACTTTTCATCTCTTTAATACTTTCTTTCTTAGCAGACTCCAAGGGAAGGGACAGATTTTTTTCCTGCTAGTAGTCTGGGCAGATTCCTTGCAAACTGCTCTGAAGACTAGGCTGAAGTCTTTCGAATGCACATTTCCATTCTTCAAATACCTGTTTGACTACTTTTGTAACCAGCCTTTCATATTCAGTGTTTATGCCCTAGTAGCATTTATGTTTTCAAAAAAAATTCTGAAAATTCAGTGCCCAAAGAAAATTTACTCCAAATTTTAACATTCAGACACACAATGAATATAAGATGCAGGAAAACTGCCTAACAGCCATTTCACTGAACAATTGCTATGATTCTATTCTGAGAGTACCAGGATCAAAGCCTCCTCATATTCACAGTTTATCTCTAGTACGTCAAGGAGGACTTTTGCCAGTTTAGGCCAGGTCTAAAATGTTATATTTTCAAGAATTCCAAATAATTATACATGGCTACCTCTCCAGCTTATTTTCTTCTCAGAAGCATTAATACTTTTTTAATTAACCATTCTTCAGATTACTTGTGCTGAAAAGATTGACAAAAGACATATAAATTAAGATTCTTAACAGCACTTGATATTTTCAAGGAGCAAGTAGGTAATTCTTTATTTGAAGAAAATAAACTCAATTCGGGCTGTTTTATGATAACAATCAAACTGCAAGTCAGTAGTAAGGTAATGCAATTAAATGAGTTTTATTTAGAGAACAGAAGCAAATGATTGCTATATAGCAAGTGAGGAATATATCTGACCACAAACCTTTCTGCCTATGTGTAGAATGGGTAGAATGAAAATGATGATACCATAATAATATTGTACTGCCTTCCTTTTTTATTGTAATTTTATAGACCTGTTTTTCTTAATATAGTGCATTTTACCTTGAGTAGTTTCATGAGGCCTTCTAACTGAACCATGAGTTCTCTTCGGCTTTCCTGAAGAGCTGACATCCTCTGTTCCAACTCGTCTTTCCTCTGTCTAAACAATAAAGCAGTGAAGATGAAAGCAGTGCATAAACACGGAGCAGAAAGTCTGCATTAGCAACTGAGGTATATGACAATTTGAATATAAGAGCTGTATTTGATTTCCTATGTGGAAGGGTCTTCCAAACTGAGACATGAACTGGTGGGAACAACAGCAATAATTCTCTATTCATAAACATGTCAGCATGCTTTACTTTTACCATTTCTTTGACGTTATAGGGTGCCTTAGGGGGGGTCTTCATTAATTTTATCTTCACAAAAATAAATGTGCAAGATGGATTTGATGCAAAGCCATCCAGTGAGCAAGGACCTGAAACTTGTGTCTCCTTTGGCTAAGTCTAACATTTTATTTGTAATATATAGTCTTGCACTGGCTTTATGTCTATTCTAAACCGGACATTAAACCATGCATTATTTCTTTTGGCTCTTTGAACAGGACATCAACCTTGGCGATAAAGTAAGGATAACTCTTATTTGTATTCAAAATGTTAAGGAATATAGCTCTACAAAGGGATATTCTCTTTTGTAAGTTTAAAGATGGACACAGTAATTATTTGTTTCACAAACTGGACAGTCTTACATGGACTTAAGCAAAACAGACAAGAAGTGTTACAGTAAATATGACATATCTACCTCACCACATCTCATTCGCATATTTACCTCAGGAGACGAAGTTCTGCCAGGAGTGTAGGGTTTTGTGCTGCCTTTTCTGGGGTGGTCTGAGATGCCTGCTCATGTTCAAGCCGCAGCCTGTGAATCTCTTGTAAGATTTCTCTGGCATAGGAAGAGAGAGAATGAAAAATAGTGATAAGTATGGGTTTTTTTCTATGAGAAAAGTTGTTTAACACAGAACATTGCAAATAATGTCAACTAATTTGAGATATTTATGGATAATCTTCTGGATCTTAGTGAGAAAGTCATAGCACTGAGAGGCTTTCAAACATTGAAGGTTGCTCTTCTGATAACCAACCCTTTGCTCTCCATCCAGTAACTCTTCAAAAATTGCCACAGATGTAATTCAGGAAGTTGCTGCCCAACACAAACACTGCAAAAATTGATCAGGACTAGGGCTCTCAATCACCAGCCCAAACATTAGAATGGCTGAAAATTCTCTCTAGACACTTCACAAGGCTGAAAGATTAAGTATTATAGGTTAAAAGTGTCTGGCTTCATGCCTAATATAGCACTAGATGTTACGGTTTCTAAATTGATGCCTTAACCATTGTATTAAACTGGTTATATTGTAATATCAGCATATTATTTCTCCTTCAACTCTGCTATTTTCTTTCTTTCTCTCATTTCTTATGAAATCGTGTGTTTTCTGAAGAAAAGGGATGACAGATTTCTACCACAAGAATCTTAAATGTATATTTTAAAATACTAACATTGTAATAATGTCATGGCAAAGAAAAGAAGTAAACTCTTCGGTGTGGTCATCCATAATGTATTTGTGGGTTTCCTTATATGCAATGTTGTGAATTTTGCTTGATACCAACTATATATGCAATATGTTTTATCCATAGACATATATTTGGCTTAATGTAGGTTTTGGGACTTTACCTGTTCTTATTTTCAAGTTCTGCAATAAGCTGTCGTTGTTGTTTATTTGCATCAATAGAGAATGAAATATCTGGAGCGCCTCTTTGTTGTGGTGGCTGTTGCGGCTGCTGTAAAACAGATTGAACATGTTACTACATATACATGTAAATGAATATTATTTAAAGGAAAAAAACTATAGTTTTGTCCCTTAGTATATCTAAGTATATTGTCCATAAGCATAATGCCATAGCTAAATCCCTAGTTTCAAAATTCACTTTAACTGAGATTTCACATTATATATTTGACAAATATATAATTTCTCTCATTTCACCTCTATGGAACATAGATGATAATAACCTTCATCTAATTTACAGTGTAAGGACTGGCAAATTTTAATAGAAATCTTACCTATCTAGAGTAAGGGCAGCACTAGGCTGTTTCCATAGACATTTATATTTAAGTCTCTGTGAAGGAGCCTTTTGTTTTATAAGGCAGCAACATGGTGCCTACAAATGAAGCATCTGCTGCACCTTCGTTTTCTTCACTGTAGCTGCTGGTGGCAGCCATGATTCCCCCTCCCCAGCCAGCCAGCCAGCCCCGCCTCACCTACTCCCTTCTGGATAGCCGGCAGGCACAAAGCCTTGACGTTCTCCTCCTCCTCGTCTTCCCCGCTCAACAGATAACTGGTTCACCAAACTTAACAAAAATTAGATACCGGTTCTGCTGAACCAGTTAGAACCGGCTGAATCCCACCACTGCATAGAGTGGGTACAAAGTTGTTGCAGCTGCCTTAGGAGTACCTTGTATTATAATCTATTCAGTGATCTGTGGCTTCTTCTTTGGTTTTCTAGGCTTGAAGTTAAATCTTAAGGAACAGCATCTTAAGGGAACTCCTTATATAATGCTTCTAATAAGAAACCACAGGCAAATGAGGTACACAATGATACAGGTGTGCATAGTAGACACCCACACACACATTTTACCACCCTAAAAAGATTCAAACATATCACTAAAAGTGGAGGAAATTAATTAAATCTGAGGGAATGATCAGAAGCCTCTTTTGAGAGTTTTTAGAAATTGGAAAACAAATTTCACTATAGTATTAGGTAATTTTCCATTGCCTAATGTCATCCCATAATTTCTATTTTCGAATGAGTTGCTGTATAATCAATAACTTGCTTGTGGCAAGAATTCATTTGCTCATTGCATGGGGACTGCATAATGTTCTTTGTTTATCTGAAGTATAATGTATATTACATTGATCCAAGGCTTTCCAAACCAACTCCAAAATTTAACAATAAAGTACAGATAATTTTTCTGAGGCGCAGTAAAACTAAGGTATCTTCATTATGTACCAGAGAAATTTCAAAGCACACGGGTGAAAAAAAAAGAAAGTCCACCTGCTACTTGAAGGCCCTTTTGCCCTGAGGCTACATTGCTGGGTGAGCTCCTCCTTTTGTTGTCCCTGCAATATCAAATCTCCAAAGCTCTTTGTTTATACTTAGAAATTGCATCTGCACCAGTGGGCACCTCCCAAAGCCTCCAATTGTTTTTTCTTTAAGATGAGAAGTCTATTTTCTAAGACTACAAAGAAATTAAGCGAATGAAGCTTGTGCTCTCTCAAAGCCTTGAAAGAAAAAAGCAAAGACAAATAATCTCAAAAGCCCAGCCTTAGCAACACCAAAGACTGTGTGCAAAGCAAGAAGCCAGATTTTTTTTCTATCTCACAGAAGACTTTTAATAGGACAATTTGTTTGGTTTTTTTAGAATTTGCTAGCTCTTATTAATATTGTTATATGACTAATAATTGTCATTTGTTATTTTACATATAAATTCATACCCTGCTTTTAAGAGCAAAAATTAAAAGCAAAGCTAAAACAACAAAACACTGAATAATGAAATAGCATAACTTAAACGCTCAAAAATTTATAGCTATAAGACACTGAAGGGCCTAAATACTTTCCACAAGCAGACATTGAGAATGTGAAGTTTATATGTTTGTACAAACATACTACAATAGGAGGTTTTGTTAATTTAGTAACCATACAACTGAAAGGAGGTTACTTCAGGACACCCAGAACTAGTTCTGTAGCATAAAGAATTCTAACATTTAAGAGAAAACAGATATTTCATGAGGAATACATAAAAGACTGCTACGGTTGCACTTCATCAACTATGCACTATCTGAGACAATTCTCTCAGTTGCCTAATGGTAGGGCTGGCGCTTGTACTAATTTTTCTTTAACTATATTTAGGTTCATTAGATGCAAACAAGCACATCCAAGGGAAAAGCCAATTTTAGAGTAAGATGTGCCAGACTGCAATTTCAATGATTGTCTTGGTAAAGGTTTTCATTTCTATATATATATCACACACACACACACACACCCTTCCCCCTAATTAAAATTACTTACTGATGAAGTAGTCTCTGCTGCCAGTCTTGCTGCGTACCGGGCAATCAGTCTATGTTCTTCATCTAGACGGTTTGGGCTGTCAAGTAAACTGTTATAGGAGAAGGGCAAGGAACAATGAAAAAAACATTAATATAAATGTTAAGAGGATAATGCTCCTTAACCTATACAGAGAAATTATATCTGTGATGGTAATGGTAGGGGAGACATGATAGAAAGTAATAAAATCATGGAAAAGAGGGAGAAAATGGACATATAATGTTCTTCTATAACCCTGTAACCCCGGATCAAGTGAAATAGTTTGATAGCAATTAAAGAAAATTAAGTAATGTGAGGAATTTCCAGCTGATGAAGACGGTACAAATTACTGACTTTAGCGACTTTACAAAGGGATTAGACAATTTCATAGTGATTAGATTAACCAAAGGCTACAATCATGCCATCAAAAAGTACCTGCCATAATCAGAAACAGCATGCCTCTAAAGAGGAGCTTTTTTGTCAACCCTGGTAGGGATTTTTCAAAGGTTTTTGAGTGGTTACTACTGGAAAATAGGTTGCTAGAACAAAGGATGTCTATAGGGTATGATTTAAAAATGTCAAGATTGTGTTTGCAATGGTGTGTTTGAAGATCCACCTAGTTTTCTGTGTAAATCGTATCTCTTTCTCGCCCTCTCTCCCACCCCCCATACACACACACACACACACACACACACAGATTCAACTGCACTATCATGGCCAATGGCCATTTTGATTTTTTTTGTATACTCCTAAATGACTGGACCATATCTACTCCAAATGTATTGGACTTTCCTATTTCTTATTGTTAATTACATTTTTGACATTATTTTACATTTGTGTTGGTTGAAGCAGCATAAAAGCACTTGACATAAACAAACAAACAAACAAACAAACAAATAAATAATACAGGTATCATTATACCATCCAACACACCCAAGGGGAATATGTTTGGAAAGGCAGCTGTAACTCAGCAATTTTGCCATCATTCCTAAACTTAAAATCAATCTGTCACTTCTATTTCTCAAAGCAAATATTTTCCCCTCTCCTAGCAAAATTTAAAAGTCAAAGCATCTTCTTTTTTCTTAAAATAAAAGCATAAAAGAATAACAATTATAATTTGGATTTAAACAAACTAAAAAATGCATTTTTCACCCTTTTTAGTTTTTTTCATTTTAGTGTGCCACTATGGTAAGGACTATGAAAAGATAATAATACATGTAATTTCTTTGTAACAATGAGAAATAACTACATTTCAGCTATTTCACATTACTTTCAGGATAATGAGCCTATACCTGTAATGAAGTTTTCATAATATACTAGACAACTTATGACCCGCTTGGCCATCCTTTCAGATATATTTCCTCATCTAAATAGAGAATGGAAGTCCAAACCTCTGCCACAGTCCGGCCATCAGCTGCAATCATGTTATTCCCATTGACTTTTGCCCTGTAAGCTTTCCAGCTTCCTCATTGAGTTGTGGGAAAGTGTCAGGGAATGTTGCAAATGAGGATTATGGGACCATAGTAAAATATTCAACCTGAACATTACTTCTCTGACCCTAAGACTAGACAAATGTATGCAAATAACATTTTCTTAAGCTTTTAAGTAGCAGGTAAAGTAACACTGAAAATTCTGAATGGAGAACGCATATAAAGGCTATGGGATCATTTTGCTCTTTAATAAGACATTTATTTATCACTCTCCCCCAAAACACATCTGCCTAAATTGTGTGGGCATGCACACTCATACAGATAATTAACAGACAGATAAAAGAACACAAATAAGGGTTATAATAATGCATTAGGCTGAAAGGGGGATGCAATTATTTAGTGATGTAGTAATTGTACTACATTTCAACCTGATCAGGAAGAAGAATCGTACCTTCACTGCCACTATGCCAGATATTTCAAGGCAAAAAACCAACAACAATCCACTAACAGAACAAAGATTATTCACATTATTCTTAAAGCTAAAAGACTGCTTGATGGAATAAAACAGCAGGAAAAGCTAAATACTGCAACTCCAAATAAAACCAGTCCATTCCTTTAGTGCCGTGACACTTGAACATTCGAATTTATCTTGCTGCCTTTGGTTTGGTGGGAAATTATACATGCTGCTGTGATATACACACAATAAAAAAAGACAGGGTTACAAATGAGTTATTTCTCAGTTGATACAATGGTGAGATTACAGAATGGGACTAATTTGCTCTAAATCAGTTCAGATGATTTATGTCTATTAATGTGCCATGATAAATTACATTCACACTTAATAAATACAAGGCACTGTGCTCTGAAGGACAGTGTAAAATCAATAGCTAAAAGCAAGATTGAGCAAACTATTTTATTTCTGAAATCATCAGATTCCCAAATGACTGCTTGGCTATGTACAGTATATTAATAGATTAAGATGAGCAAAGGAGCTTCACACTATGAAAATCTTTCAGATTCTGAATTCTTCATACCAAAACTGCTGGTTAATAACACGTAACAGCATGCCAGTGTTTGTCCTGACATCTTAAGATGATCCTAATATCTTAATGCTTCTCAGTCCATTCAAAAAAAGGACCTCATAATATACTAAATCCTGAACTTCTTGTGCTGTTTATTTCTATGAATATGTATTACTATTTTTTTCACCCAATAGCATTTCTTTAAGGAAGTCAGTGCATTCTGAGTTTACATATTAGACCACATTATGACATAGAAAAGATAAATTGATGGATAGATATAGAGATATACATTAGATATAGATATAGATGATACAGATATAGATACAGATATAAACAAATGTGTCTGCCTATTTCACTGTTTGCTGGGCTCCAACCATAGTAGCCTCCTAATGGTGTACATATTCTATAAAGCAATCCAATTAAAAATTAAAAATAAAAATGTTAGCCCAAAGATCTCAGGGGTCATTAGTAACAATTCACATGCAGCTAATTCCTCTACAGGCAGAACAAGATAACAATATGTCCCAAAGGCCTGCCAAAAACAAGTGTTCAGAACTCAGAAACGCAAGAGCCAGTCTAATATCTAGATCAGGGGTGGCGAACACGCGGCTCTCGAGCCGCATGCGGCTCCCAGCCAAAATGAATGCGGCTCTTTGCCTCTTATCATTTATTTTGTATACTGTGGCTCTTTGCCAAGTTTGGATTTTTCAGGGCTTTTTTTGAGCCGGAGCTCGGCGGAACGCCATTCCGGCAGCTTTTTTTAGTCCGGACCACGTGGTCCGTTTCGACCAATCGCATGCTATCACTTCCGGGTGTGGCTCTCTGACTCTCACATTTTAAAATTTTGGCTCTGTGTGTCGAACTTGTTCGCCACCCCTGGACTATACCTATTCCTCAGAAATGGAAGCAGAGGTTTACTTCAAGTCTCTGTCAATCAAGAAGAGTGTGCTTTGACTGATTATGTAAAAGACAGCCAAGCATTGATGCAAGTTCAAAATTGAAACTTACTAAATATACATTAAATAAAATGAATATCAAAATAATGTATAGAAAATGGGAAGGAAAAATATTGTATAGTCGATTTCTACAAAAGATTGAGGGGAAAGTGGATAATGACTGAACCTGGATTGCAACTAGAACATTTAAAAAAGAAGAAACTTTGATTTTGACAGCCCAAGAGCAAGCTATTGGAATTAATGCAATCAAGAGCAGAATTGAGAATTCATCAAATCAATCATTTTTGCCATACTTCTTTACTTTAAAGTTAAAAAAATAAATTTAAAGTGCAGGTTGTGCAAAGAGACAGAAGATACAGTAATTTCTTATACTCAGCTCATGCAAGAAGATTGTACAAATGAATTGTACAAACAATGACATAACACAGTGACCAAAATGATTCACTGGATCCCCTCTAAAAATTATCATGTACCATTGTGAGAATATTTGAAAATATCATGAAAAAAATTGTGGGAATATTAAATTGAAAAAGTGGTAAAAAAACAAGCAGGGTAAAATATTGTAGTATTTCTGAATATAGACTGATAAAGTCTTGACTCATAATGTGCCAAATATAACTGTGGTTGGGGAAAAAAGCATGTGAGTAATTGATGTGGCAATACCAATACCAGGGATAGAAGACAAAGAATGGAAAGATATCACAAAGGATTTGAAAATCAAAATTGAAATGTTATGGCACAAACTTGCAATCCTAGTGATGGTCCTAGTCAGCGGTGGTTTCCTACCAGCGCTGCCACCGGTTCGGTGACAGCGCGTGCACATGTGCAACTCAGACAAGCCCCAGCCAAAGTGCCTCTCAGCTGTTCTAGCAGGGCAATCCGCTCAGCCGCATCATTTAGCTGAGCGG
>JAOYMU010000292.1:31229523-31240205 GCA_025802295.1 Psammodynastes pulverulentus | reverse complement strand
CCCAAGGAACCTTCCAGGAGGTTCCCTGGGGGGAGTCCGGAGCAACAGAGGGCCTGTCCGATCAGCTCGGCGGCGCAGGAACAAATAATCCATGCAGGTCAAGTCGGACTCGCCGTAGTCCCGCCCACCCGAAGGACTACGTACCATAGCGACCGGGGAGTGGGTAAGCGCCCACCAATAGGGGGGGGTGTTGTATATTGAGGCAGCCAATGAGCGAAGCCCGGCAGGGTCTCGTTCATTGGCTAACCCGCGCGGCGGGAATCTCGAAGGCGTGTCAGTGGCTGAAGCGTTGGACAGCGCCGGCTATATAAGCTGGCGCTGGCCGCGCTCCGCGGCTTCTGCTTTAACTCTCGAATAAAGTTAGTTGCTACTGTTAACTCATGTCCAGCTCCTCCTTAACCCCCCAACTTAACAGGATTATCTCCCCTCACCTTCCTGCAGCTTCATGTACATACCAATAGAATGAAAGCTAAGATTTTTCTCCAACTTCCTGAAATTATTTGGAAAGAAGAAAACAGTCAAACAGCAGTGCCTTCTATCCCTAACCCTTGCACAGTTTCTATGTGCAACATGAAGGCTTCTGAGAAATTAAACAGTAGCAAAGCAGTCATCTTTTCCCTATGTCAGTCTTGCCAGAAATCTCCATGGGAGCAATTGTTATGGACTTGTTTCCATATTATGCAGGGCAGAATACAGATATAAACTGTGCAGATAATTCATTTCCTCCAGAGCTCCTGAGAGATTCATATCCTCTCAATAACCTGTTATTTTATTATACAATGAAAATTACAGCTAAATATCCAAACGTTTTATCATGTTTTCTGTGATTTACTCTCATGCATGAAAAACACACTTCTTACCTGAAAATCTAATCTTCATAAAATGACCACACAGTATTGCCCTTCCAAAGATTGCAGCTCTCTGGGAGAGGTGATCAATCTAATGTGCTGGGCAAGAATGGATGGCTGACCCCCGGGAATGTAGCTTGGAGGAATGTTGCAAATGTTGCTACTGCTCATATGCAATGAATATAGATTTGAAAGCACATTGATGTTCAGCTTGTTGTCGTTGTTATTAGTCATGAAGTTGTGTCTGACTCATCATGACCTCATGGACAATGTTCCTTCAGGCCTTCCTGTCCTCTATGTTCAGTTATCTTATAATAAAGTGTAACTATTTACTTGGACTAATGCTAGGGAAGAATGTTTACATATTTTATATATCCCTGAAAGACCAGGCATAAATACTGATCCAGGCAAAATGGTGCCAAATGATCCCATTACGTTCCTGATGTCTGTACTGCAAACAGACTTTTTGCCCCAGGGTGATTTGATGATGGCCATACCTAACTGATACATTTTACACTATGGCTGTTTTGTATGGCTGAGTTGTTGAGGGAAGGATATTGTTTATTCCAAGCACACTGACTCCCAGGATGAAGTTGGAGTGACCAAACCCAATCTATAAACTACAATGCAAAACAGGGTTGGACTTTGCATCACCTTGTTTTTGTGTAAGACACTGGTCTTGTCGACCGGAAGGAAGGCAACTTGATTTACCAAAGACTTCAGCGATAGAGTGATCAATGTCTGGAATACATTACCTGACTCTGTGATTTCTTCCCCAAACCCTATAACCTAAGACTGTCTACTATTGACGTCACCCCATTCCTAAGAGGTCTGTAAGGGACATGCATGAGCGCACCAATGTGCCTACCGTCTCTGCCCTAAAGTTATCTCTTATTTGTATCCATTTCATGTACTCAAAATTATGTTTATACTTATATCTGTTATCCAATGCATGCTTGAAAAATAAGTAAATAAATAAATAAATAAATAAGTTTAAAAAGTCAGTTTATGCCTATCTGAAGGAGATACTTTGGCCGAGCACTACTGGTATGTTTGAAAAAGAATCCTTAGGGATGTAAAACCAAGTCAGATGAGAAGAGAGGATAAGGTACTCTTGCATAGTTCTAAAGTATTTTAAAGAAGATATGAGAGAAGTTTAAGCAAGCTAAAAAAAAAAAGCCACGCTCCAAAAATGTATTTTTTGATAAAGCAATGTGATGATCAGTTCAAGGACAAATGTGCTGATGTGACAACTGAAAAACAGAAAAGTTGGGATTATGTCTACTTGCACAATATGTGAAGGGACAGGGATCTCACCAATGAATTCTATAAACTCTAGAAGAGTCTCAATGTGGCTGTATGCAAACACATAGATGAACAGTGTGAATCAAAGAGACCAAGATGATGTACCACTTTGACCGATGCTGATTTTCTTCACTTTTAATAACTGAACACTCCCTTACATACTTTTGTTAAGAGGAAATCCAATACAATCTAACTGATATAATTTTAGAGTTGAGAAAAATAGGCAGAAATCTTGGCTAAGCCATGGGCTTATTAGATGCCTGATCAACAATTGCATCTATTTCACAAGTTAAAGTGAAATTTAAGTAACAAAAAGAATGGAAAATAATCACTTGCACATTAAAAACACAATTTAAACAATTATCAGTAACATTACTATTAATAGTTTGATCCCCAATTCTCCAAGTACACAGCTTTTTCAGTAAAGATTTTAATTTTTTGCTCAGAAGTCACTCCCATGTAAAAAAATGTGCGCTGCACATTATTTGTAGATCAGGAGTTTGAACACTTTTTTGACCTGACAGCTATAGTTGCCCCATGAATGGATACATTCTAGAAAGAAAGTAGGATCAGGGTAAAGTAATAAGTACTAGGGCTAAATAAAAATGTGAATGTAAATTAAATTTGTAAAATACAGTTAATATTATTAAATACTCAACAATAATTATAATTATTCCTTATTTAATAATTTACCCTTTGTAAATTTAAAATTTTAATTTTAAAAAAATTAAAAGTTGTAATTTGGCACCAAATATTGTAGGGGTTGGGCGTTACAACCAAATATTTTTCGTGTACTCAGAGCATATAAAATATTCCTAAACTGTCTCACATAGGCTGTTTGTACCCCAATTAGTATGTTACTAAGATAAATGACTCCCATTGAATATAATATTTATAAATACATGAATGATTGCATCATAAGCACTAATGCAAATCAATATTCATGGCAATAATTCTAATCAAGGCAACTATTTATGAAATTTAGCATGCTGTGGTACGGTAATAAAAGGGAATGAGAAGACCAGTTCAATCAAGTCAGATCTGCTCCATTCTTGAGGAATCTCCATTCTGCCATAACTTGGATGATCAGGCTTGTGTCCCTCTTCTCTAGAGACCCCACCAAGGCACCCAGCCTGCACTAACCGTGAGGGGTTGTTCTGGAGCATGTTGACATACAACCCAATGAGAACATGTTCATCAGCCAGCCTGTCTGCAACATCGAGGCTATACTGTAACCTGAAACGGGGTTGAGGGGAGGAGGGTGTAGTCCGGACAGACAAAGAGAAATAAAACAGAGAAAGCAGGAGCAAGTAAGAGTGCGAAATGGGAATTTACAAATGCGCAGTCAAATGTTCTTCAGTTTGTTACCAAACCCAACCATTGCAGGTAGAGCTCAGGACAGAATTTAAGACAGCAGGCCTACAGAGCAAAGATATCAATTTGCTAGTACAGTATATACAGACCACCTACAAAGTTTTATAGGGCAGTGGTACTCCAGGACATACACAAACTAGCTTAGGGTTAGTGCTACTATGAAGTATAATGTAAAAAAAAAAACCTTTCAAAAATTGCTAATTTTATCTGCAAATCCTAAGCAAATATGTTCCGAAACAATTTCAATGATAACAGATATTTTATTATAGTGCTAATCTTGATAAGGAGAGTAGTCATATTAAATGGTTCCCAGGAATGAAAACTTTCAAACAGCATGCAGAAGATTACCTGTGAAGAGGCTTGTGCCCATAAAATATTCATTACATAAGGCTACCTAGTGTACCAGAGAGAAGGTTAAAGGTGGATCATCTCGCTGATATGCTAGGTTTTCAGTGGAAAAGATTTTTTTTAGAAAGGAACAAATATACGATTTCTTCAAATGCAGGTTAAAAGGATAGAGTCCTAAGAACGGTATATTACATTATTGAATTGCAAAAACAGATTAGCTATTTAAGATAAGCACATAATATGAAATCTGGATAGATACACAGCAAAGCGTAGAATTATACTTTAAGAGATTATATTAGAAAATCATTAAAAGTGTATAATGTGTGTAGGTGAACATAATTCCTCTGGCTTGGTAATTAAAACTGGTTATACTGGTTATACTTTTAGTAAAATACATAATATATTGAAAGGAAAAGGCATTTACTTTAATTGTTTAGTATACACTACTAATGCCTTTTGAAACTTACACTTTGCCTTTCAAAAAACCTGGAGCAGCCCTAGCCAGCAATTTGTCCTGCTCTACTTCATTATTCTTGTAAGGACAGCTAGTTAATAAGACAATAAATATTGACAGCTAACTATTACTGAAACTTATTCACTAACTGAAACCTAAGTAATTAATAACAAAAATTATGAATGGCTACTCAAAACTAAGAGTGCTTCTCCCAGTACAATATGAGTGTCTCATCACAGGATTGCAGTCTAAAACTGTAATTATAAAAACTAAATATTGCATAAGTGTAAAGAAACTTGCAACACTTTTGCTACAGAATATTTTTCACAACTTTAAATGCACTGCCTACTAAATGATAACAACTTTGGAATAACTTGAGAATAACGTACTTAAATAAAAACAGTTTCTAAAAATTATTTAAGAGTTGCAAACTAGGCATTGAATGGAACAAAAGTGAAAAATACTAACGCTTTAAAAATCATTTTCTAACATAGGGTTTCTGCAGGAAGCATGAGAATGCAATAAAAACACAGTCCTTTTTGTTACCACAGAAAAATAATCTTCCCAAATTCAAGAAAATCTACATGAAACTGAAGAAGCACTTAGTGAAGACTATAATTTAAATTTAGGAAAGTATATGTATTCAGGTGTTTCTGCACTGATAGTTCAATACTTCATTTTAAGGATTATGTTACAATATGTACTTTAAAGACCAACATTTCATTTCTTAATACAGTTCTGAGACAAAATATTTTGAAAGTATTTTAAAAACAGATTTGAAATGAAATGTATGATAAAACCTTGTCCCTGTTTCATTTTACTACATTCCTATTTGTCACTCCCAAAGCAGACTTTTCATGACAGCTACTGACTAATATTTGTATTATAGCCAAACCATATGTGGCTGTATGTCATTCAAAATAGTGGATTCCTCTGTTTAAAACATAATACCAGAAGATGATATAACGAAGGGAAAAAAACTTTACCTAATGCACAATGCAGTTAGTTCCAAACAAACTTTATGTTTATTTAATCCAACTCAATCTGTAGCTTCTACATTAATATAATGATGTAGACTTAAGTTTTCATGAGTCCACATCATTATATCACTGACATCTAATTCAGGAGATGAAGATGATTCCAAGTCCCATGAAGCAGGTTTCAGTATGAACAGAAGTTCTATTTGAGTAGGGGACAAAAGTAGGACATCCTTTTTTCATTTGTGCTAGGAATATTTCTTTATATATAAAGGGAAATTATGATGTACCCAAAGGGCAATTACAGTATCTCTCAGAAGAGGATCACTTCATAGGAACATTAGTATTCCATTTGTGGTAAACATGTCATGATAAATATAACTAGGAACAGAAAATAAAATAAGTTCTTTCTGATTTTTAAAATACCAAAATATTAATTCAAAATTAAATGCTAGTTTTTAAGGGCTAATTCTTTCTGGTATGAATATACCAGGTTTCCAATATAACCAAAATCTGCAAGTGAATTAAGATGATCAAACTGAAGACATTTCATTTTCATTTATTTTTTTCATTTTATTTATTTGTCAAGACATGATTGGAGTTATTCAATCCTACTTTAGAAATTGATCAGAAAATATTTTAAACTCTCAAGCCTTTTGGAATTTGACATAGAATCTGCAGTTTTCTGTACTATTGATGAATATCATAGATTCCATACATTTCTTCAACATGGTAGATTTCATCTTTTTCATATGTTGTGTTCAATCCCGAGGCATAGTATTGGCAACAAGCCAAGACTCCACAATACTGTAATGCTAAGAGATTCTGACATCTGCCTTGTCCATTCCAACATCTTACTACTAACATAAAGCAGAATTCAGCAGCATTTTACTCAACATGATGAAATTTCACTGTAAATAATAATTTTGTTTTTCAATAAGATTCCGAATTGTATATGTATGTAGATGTGTGTGTATGTAGATAGATAGATAGATAGATAGATAGATAGATAGATAGATAGATAGATAGATAGATAGTATAAGTATAGATATACTGTAGATATGGATATATAGGTATAACATCTGGGTATATCACAATGCAGTGATGAACAGTTACATACTGAAATTAATTTCCTACTAAGTAATGGAGGAGACATGCATAGTAACAAAATATACGAAGTACAGGAATTAAAATAACACAAAATAAAGGAGAATTTAACTTTCATGAAGGGAAAAAATCACTATCTATTTTATATGTTTCAGCATGCCATTTATCTGATTTTCATTTCAAGCACTTGTCCTATTATTGTAGTAAAATGTTTATTTTCAAATACTATAGTAAGAAACCTACTGTCCCAGAGTTCTATTTAAATCTTGATGAAACAGGTCATTATCTGTTTTACTAAGGGAGCAATGTAGACTAATCTAGCACTGCACTAATTAGAGGCTTTGTATCATATAAATAAAGCTAATTTTTAAAACATAGTTTAGGACTCAAAATACAGTGAAATATTGCAGAAGATATTTAACTGAAATGGGATCAGATCAAATTTCTCTTTTCTCGGGCATCAGCCAAAAGCTAAATTACAGTTGGGTGTTTGTGAGATTGGGTTCAAGCAGAAATTGTGAGAAGGTATTTGGTTTTTAATTTTGATGTGTCTGTTTGGGAGCTTATACCATCTTTTCCAACAATTTCCTGCTTTAAAGGGCAGGAAAGTATGCCATCAAGTTTTAGCAATAATGTGCAAAGAAGAAACTAAGGGCTGCAAAAAGATAATTCAAGGAGTAAGCCTGAAGACTGGCTACTCCTCCTTTACTTCATAACCTTCAGATGTAATAGAGGCAGCTGGGGTTTCTGGGAATTGCTCTGAATGCTGCTGAAGAATATCAAATTGCAAAAACTGAATTGGCTTAATTCATTATTATTCAGGTTATCAGTATCTAATGAAAATTGATTAAATGTATTCACTATGTCCTCATTTATTTTTAAGTGCAGACTGGATAGATTGCTTTGTTACTTAACAGCAAGCTCCACTTTACTGCTTCTGAATTTTCCTGTTTTAAATTCAGAATACTGTTATTTTATATATATTTACACACATACAAAACATAGACACTCAGAACGAGTTACATTGTATTTTGAATTCTGTCTATAATGTTTTATCAGACTCGAAGATAGGCTGTCCCTTCATTTGATCTCTTTTTTATGGGTGGGTGTTGAGTGTGTACTGTGTAGGAACATGTTTAGAACAATTTGAGGCAATATGAAATAATACGGTTGGATATATGCATGAGAATGGAGAAAGGTTCAACAAAATAAATCTATATATATATTACATTCCTTCATAACTGTATATGTTTAAAAAGTGCTATCTATGATGTCATTTGTGAAAAAGCATACTGCGGTCCTGTACCAATCTATTTGGAACTAAATTTATAGATTTAATGGACAAATTCCCTGTTAAAAATATATATAGAATTGTGATCTTAACTTTATGAAACATCTATCAAATCTGATTCAAGTCAGGTACATTTTACATATGGAGTATTATATGATTCTTTGAAAAATGAATAGATTTTAGAAGAATTATTATTGTATGGGTAAGCACATTAGATGGGTAAGATCAACAGGTCAGTATGGTATATTCAAACTTTCATCATGCACGAATGCCCAGCCAGCTATCTCTAAGAATCTCAGAAGTAGGACACTGAGGATATTTAAGCATAATTGCTGCATGCGTGAATAAGACCTGTACCTTGGGAATTCCTCTGAGAAAATAACTATTGGAAGTAAAATGAAAGACATCATTATAGGATTAATCAAACTGGATAATTGAAGGGAGAAAAGGGGCATTGGTCCTACCTGATATGCTCCTTCTCTATGTGGGAGACGGTATCCAGGGCAGGCATGGGTTAACTCCCTCTACTTCCGGTTTAGACAGAGTGGAACTGAGGACACGCCCTCTTGCCATTCATCCCCAGTTCGTCGACGTCGTAGGCAGAAATCCGAGTCTAGGATCGTGTCCTCAGGTGCACCCCGGACCAGTCGGCCACAGGGTGGGCCTGGATACCGTTTCCCACACAGAGAAGGAGCATATCAGGTAGAACCAATGCCCCTTCTCCAGTGTGGGGATCCGGTATCCAGGACAGGCATGGGACATACCCAAGCTAATTTGACGATGGGCGGGTCGACGATTGGTCTGAAGCTCTGGCACTCCTAATCACCATCGCCAGGACTCGACATCCAAAAACAGCATCCGCCGCCGCATAAGAATCCAAACGGTAATGCCATATGAAGGAAGACACCGACGACCAGGTGGCCGCCTTGCATATCTCCTCCACCGAAGCTTGGGCACTCCAGGCTGCTGTGGTAGCTGCACTGCGAGTAGAATGGGCCGTAATCCCCTCTGGCACAGGCAAACTCTGACTGATATATACTCTAGCAATCACGTCTCGTAACATCTGCCAATGGTCGATGAGGAGACCTGGCCCATAGCCGAACCCTGAAACTTCACGAACAGAGCCTCAGTCTTCCTGAAACAGGACGTGCGATTGATGTAGACTCTCAAGGCTCGGCGAACGTCCAGATTGTGCCACAATTTTTCCCTATAATGCGAAGGCTCAGGACAGAAATTGGGCAACACTAATTCCTGAGGCCTGTGGAAAAACGAGTTTACTTTGGGCATGAACACAAGGTCCAAAGGAAAGACGACTCTGTCCTGATGAAAAACACACAGGTCGTCCCTGGTGGAAAGAGCCGCCAATTCTGAAATTCTTCTGGCCGACGTAATGGCCACGAAGAAGGCCACCTTGTATGTCAGAAGCTGTAGAGAGATGGATCTGATGGGCTCGAAGGGAGATCGAGCCACCGCCTGCAACACTAGCAACAAATCCCAAGACGGGAATCTGTGGATGACCGGAGGCCGCAAGTTGGAGGCTCCCCTTAGGAACCTCGGAATCACCGGAAGGTGAGCCAAAGAAGGATACCCTTCACATTCCAAAACAGATGAAAGTGCGGCCACCTGCCTTCTCAATATGTTGGGGGCCAGGCCTTTAGCCAGTCCATCTTGCAGGAAACAAAGTAACTGCGCCGCTGATGGGTTAAACGGGTCACACTGCCCTTTAGGACACCATTGACAGAAGATCCTCCATGAAGCATCATAGATCCTTCGCGTAGAGGGACGTCTGGCTGCCAGAAGAGACTCGATGACCCCTTCTGAAAAGGCCTCCCTCCTCAAGAGGTGGCGCTCAATAGCCATCCTGTCAGTTGCAGCCACTGTGGTTCCAGGTGGTAGACCGGCCCTTGGGATAGTCTCATGGAACCCTCCGGCATCCTCCACGGCTTGGTAGTTGAGAGAAACAGGAGGTCGGCAAACCAGGGCCTCCTGGGCCAGAAAGGGGCCACGAACAGCCCCCTGGCCTTCTGCTGTAATATCTTCCATATCACTGCCGGAATTAGCGGAATTGGAGGGAAGGCGTAGAGCAGGCCCCGGGGCCACCTGCACTGGAGAGCATCCACCCCCTCTGTCCCCGGGGTTGGGTACCGGGAGAAGAAGCGGGGAAGCTGGGCGTTTTGTGCTGTGGCAAATAGGTCCACCTCTGGCCAACCGAATCGGTTGGATAGTTGGTAAAACAAGTCCGGGTCCAATTGCCATTCTGCCTGGTCCACTGTGGCCCTGCTCAACCAATCGGCTCTGGTGTTTAGGCACCCTGATATGTGAGCCGCCTTGATAGACCTGAGGTGCCTTTCCCCCCAAAGGCACAGGGCTCGTGCTTCCTCCATCAATTTCCTGGACTGGGTTCCCCCCTGGCGGTTCACGTGGGCCTTGGCTGCTACGTTGTCTGTCAGGACAAGGATGTGAGAATCTTGCAGGTCTGACTGGAACAACAGTAGGGCCAAATGGATCGCTCTGAGCTCTAGCCAATTTATGTTGTTCCTTAAGTCCTGTGGGGACCACACCCCCTGAGCTACCTTCATTTGGAGGTAGGCTCCCCATCCCCTGAGGCTCGTGTCTGTTGTAACCGCTATCCGTTCTGGTTTGGAAATCGAGGTGCCTTGGTCCACTGCGTGTGATGACCACCACCTCAGGGATCTCCTCACCACCAGGGGCAGGATGACCTTTCTTTGCGATGTTTCTATGTTCCTTCTCTGGAAGGGAAGGAGGAAACACTGTAGCTCCCTGGCGTGGAGTCTCGCCCAGGGCACTATGCCGATGCAGAAAATGCATTTTCCTTTTTTTTTTTTTTAGAGTTTTAAAAACCTTTATTACAAAATTTAAAAACAAACAATGATAACATTTAAAACATCACATTATAACAATTCTTTTCCCTTTGACAGTGCGGTATTTTCAATCTTTATATGCATATTTAGCAAATT
>JAOYMU010000292.1:31208685-31221411 GCA_025802295.1 Psammodynastes pulverulentus | reverse complement strand
ACTTCCGGGTTTTTTTAGCGCGCGACGGGGGGAGCGTTCCGGCACCTTTTGGTGCCGAAAAAAAGCGCTGAATACAATATACCCTCTTCCATACTACAAAGGTTATTTCATGTCAAAACACGTAACAGCATTTTCTGTTGGAAATAACTACTTATAAGTGGCATATGTGTGTGTAAGTATGTAAGTTAAATTACTTCATAACTTATGCTAAATTTGCTGCATTAAAATTAAACTTTATTAAATTAAATTAAAATGTATAGTGACAATTGCCAAATGATAAACTATAGCATTTATTTAAAATAATAATAATAATAATAATAATAATAATAATAATAATAATAATGTAATTTTGTGATTTAATTCAAGCATTTAGTTTTTTACTAAACTTACTGCATTTGTCAGTAAGTGAGTTATACATAGGTCAGTAAGTTCCAGAATCATTATAGTTTTTGTAGCATTAGTACAATTCTGTAAATCATAATATTAAGTGGTTTCTTTTCATTTAACCTTAAGTAAAGGCAAACAGCATATATACGGTAGAACAAAGAGCATATAAATACTTACACTATATGTGCCAAGTTTAGAGGTTTTTCAGGCTGATCAGGGAACATTGGGTGCAATGGTTCACGGCTGGAAGCACAGCTTAAAGACTTGCTAAGTGCATTAGTTAACTTCTTAGCAGGAGATTTCTAGGAGAAACAAGAAAGGTAAAGGTAATTTGGACAGATAAGGGCTGAATACTATTGTTGTCAGCAGTAGGGTAAGAAAATAAAACAACCATATTCTGCTGGTTACTACTATCATGCATCAACTCCCAAAGTCCATTTATTCTGTGGTTCTGGATGATCTCATCAGCATATGCTTATACATATATCAATGGACCTTAAAGAGGATCTGATTTCACAGAGGACTTTTGGCATAAATATAGATACAGTATTTCCCAAATCACTGTTCACCTTGTGTTAAAGAATGCAGAGGATACAAATGAATCCCAAACTTGCCATGAAACTTCACTATTCCAAAAGCATAAATCTCTAAATAACTGCTAATGAAAAATCAGATCTGGAAGCTAATCATATTAATGATAAAATAATTAAGAAGAAAACAGAGATACAGAACCACATTTTTTTTACTTTTCGATGGCCCAGTCATTCAGATACATTTCTGCTTTACAAAGTCGGATATTAATGTCTAAGAAGTGAGAGTTCATAAGCAATAGCAGAACTGAATCTTTCATTCACTTCCCACTGAATGACCAATCTAATTGGTATTGCTAATCACACCATCAGAGAATCTCAGTCTTTTTCGTTGAGATTGCAAAATGAGAAGCAATAGCTTCTTATACCATACTTTCTGTACTGCAAACTTTAATTTTATTTAGTATTTGTAGCGCAAGGCCAAGTGCATTTTTAGTGTGGCATCCTTTCTAATAATACAGCTGTGATCATCTCAGGAACTGGAAAGACAAAGAGGTTTCATTTTCATAATGCTTTCTCTGTCATAGAGTTTAATCTACAACCTAATTATTCTGCAGTTCTTTGAATAACTAAAAGCAAATCTTATTGATCTAACAGAATTAACTGCCAGGAATATGGGCAAAGATGTCTATTACATATAAGTTTGAATCTAATGAATTAGATCAATTTAGCTGTGGCTTGTATGAGCAGTATAATGGATCACAAATATAATTTCAGATACTTGTCAAAAACGAAGAAAGTCCATATGAATATGTTTCAGTTGAGTATAGAGTTCATGCACTAGACTAGAGCTTATATGAAAAATGTGAACTGCTAAGCAGCAGTTAAACAACTGAGCTGAATTTATAGCATATATATTTACATCAACATCTAATGGACTTTCAAAGTAAATCAGTAGTTTTCATAGTTCTTTTTACTTCTGAATCCCATCTACACACCATCATTTAGGTATGCATGTATTATGAGTGTAGGTGTATCTTTATGCATGTGTATGTTTGTGTAAATAAATATGCAGGTGTATATAAAAATCTGTTATTATATATAGCAAACTACAAATAAAAAAGCCAACGTATTGACTATCTCCTACAAAAATTAGTAACTTACTGTGGAAATAGTTTTATAATCCAAGATCCTCCTGCAGCTGTTCTGTCATCCACCTAGTTTAACCTGTTAGACTGCCAAATCCACACTGATGGTAGTAGCCACACTATCCAGTTCTTCCCATCTGACATTTCAGTACTGATTGAACCAGGAACCCAGACAGAGTTTCTCCATTATAAAAACTTCTAGTTAAACTGGCAACAAAGTCGGCTTCTTATATGTGATCTTAAGGAAAATGATTCAGTCATTTCTAAATCTCTCACTGTTAAGTTCAAACAGTCTGCAGTAATTTATGAACCTTCCCTTACCCATGACGTGTATTCTTTCATTTGGTGTTGGTTGCTATGGGAACCACTGGCATGTCCCCTCCAGAAGCAATCTTGACAGAGCTGGTAATTGTGACACTGCTGGCATCGATAGCGAAATCCCATCATGCTCTCACTATGGCAATAGGAACACTCAACAGGGTGGAAGACTGCAGGGGGGATATATATTCAAACCAAATAAAAGAATTAATCAGCTTATTGTTAAAACTAAAGCTATTAAGAAGTTTTGAAAACATCCTCTTGTGATTATAATTTTCAAAATCAAATTTATTTTTAAATCATTACAATTTTCTCTCAATGAATCATCTGGTTCCAAGAGGGAAACTACAGCAACAATATGAAAGAAAATATTAAGGAAAGACATCTACTAAGTTCAGCTTGGAAAGAAAAGAAGATATAGATCAAAAAGATATAGAGCATAATGGTTCCATTTGGGAGATGAGTGCTTTTGATGTATCACACGAATTTGATAAAGATAAGAGGAGAGAGGAATGAAGTGCCCATGCTATAGTAATTTAAACATATTACAAACCAGTTTTTTTTCCAGTTAGGCAGTATCATAAATTAAATTCAGACAAGACAATAGAACTGTAATTAATAGAAAAACAGTCATGGGGATTTGAATTCAGTCTTTCTAGATGGGAATGCCTGCCCATTGAAAGAGCAACTGTGATCTTTTCAATGTTGTGTGAAGTCTACATGGAATAGTGCCAAGGAATGGCTTTCCATGATTGTATCTAGGGCATCAATTAAGCACTCAGAGGTAGTTGTAGCTATGTTATTAACTTGTTTTCATAGTGACTGGACTTTCAGTATATTCTACATGGGACTAAGCTTTAGTTTATCTGGAGACTTGACCTGAAACAAAGCACAGGAAGTAGCTTGCCAGCCAAAGCACAGTATGAGGACCATATCACACCCTAACTCTAGCTGCCCATTGTTATTTTCCAAGTATAACTTATGTTAGTTATTTTAAATGTTAGTTTTAATATAAAATCTAATTACTTAATATGCAACTTTTTGCAGGACTTGTCGTGAATCTGTATGCTAAAATCTACATCTCTCTCTCTTAAGATGCCATCACTTTCAGCAATAGAAATCCTTCTCCTAAGTTATGTAATTCATTCCATTCGGAGATGGCCCCTCACTCTTCAAATGTCCTTTGAAAGGAAATGCACAAAGGAACAGATCCAACAGGTATGCAGGTAGCATGGAGGCTTTTTTAAAGTAAGAAAAATATACACTTTGCTCCAAAAAGTAAGCAACTTTATTTCCCTAATATTGTGGAAGAAATTTAATTTCTGCTACCAATCATCATGAATGGAATGAATTATGGATAGCCAGTAGTTCAGAATTATTACAATTTAGGTTGCTATTTCAGTTGTTCTTTATGTTTTAACTACATACCATTCTCAACATTTGCCAATCGGTGTAGAAGTGGCAACCAGACAAGACATTGTGGGGGCGGATCAGACATAAGAGTATCCAAAAAAGCGTTCAGTGTAACTTTTTTCTGTTAACATAAACAAAGCAAGAAAAAAACCATTAGCAAATAATGAAATGAGTTTAGTTTTCTTAGCAGAAAAATATACTGTATTTGCAGACGAGAAAAGCAAGCAATTAAATTATAAAACTTCTCTCATGATGTTGTTTAAGGTAACTTAAAATCCAGGAATCCCTTTTGAAGAAGACATCACTAATTCAAATATTATGGGTTCACAGCCCAACTATAAACCACATAATAATTGATCAAATAAATAATTCAATAACTTATGTTATGAATTCCCTCATGGTGTATAATAGCAGCATTCTATTTCTTTTCAACGCCTGAATTGAATACTTCTCAGTGATGGTGTTCGTTTTGTGGAACTCTGTCCCATCATTCTACTATAAAGGACACAAAAACAATTGCTGCTTCCTTTTGAATGTGTTTTCTCTATGTTATTGAGAAGAATTGGTGGGATCACAGGTGACCAAAAAGGGGAAAAGAGGTATATAAAATGGGTATTTTAAGATGTAAGAGTTAGAAAGTTTTATTGAATAGCCATAATATTGGCTATCTGATGGCCACAATATTGGCTATCTCTGTGGAGATAATACTTTCATATTTCAGAATATGGTATTATATCAGAAGTTTCATTTCACCAACAATATTTATCTGAGAATGGTGTCAAGATGAGATGTCAAATAATTTGGTTGCAAATAAGGCAATAGAGTTCTAGATTTGCTTAAGGCAAGAAGAAAAAAGGAGGAAGGGATTAATGGATAGGGAGCTCATTTTTCTTATCCAATTATTCATGTACATATGTTTTTTCCTCCAGCAGGAGACAAGATAAACTTGTTCTGCAGCTTTCATCAAATTTACAGCATCACACAGGTCCATTTTAGGATATTTTATTTTAAATAGGGAGGGCATTTACATATATTCCATGTCACACCTATATGAAATTCTATTACAGTACCATTCTGGATTGCAAGGGCAAAAGATAGATTCTATTTCAAACTAAATAAAATATAATTGGATTGTGACACTGTATGCCAGTATGAATATGATGAAAAACAATAAATGAATAATATTTTATTTACCTGTTGAGCAAAACAAGACTTTGCAGATTGTTCTGTATAACCAAAAGAAGGACCTTCAAAGACTGCAGTGGGCAGTTTAAGAACTTCCCGCAAAAACATGTCATATTTTCCATATACCATTATCCCACTAGTGTCTGAAATCATTGAGAATATATCTGATGGGAGAAAAAAGTGGAAACTTTGAAACAAAAAGCCATGAATTACAGATCTAAATTCTTTCAGCTGAACTGCAAGTATATTCTACACAGTGGTAACTTACATCCTCAGTATGCAGCACCACACTGTCATACTGTGGTAAATCACATAGAACTATAAATCAATATAGAGATGACCTCAATGCAAGTATAGAACTATCTTTATTAAGAACAATTAAAAGTACTGGACAAATAGTCTTCAGGTTCAAAGTTAAAATAATATATTCGTGTATTATTAATAAATTATTGTTAATTATAAATAATAATTAACACAATAATTGTTTGTGCTCTGGGTATAGTGAAGTTCCTCAAATATATATCTTTTATTATTTCTAAAGGATGGAAGCAGCCAATTTTTATTTTTCTCCAAAAGAATAAGAAATTTTACCAAAAGAGAAGGGGGAGTATATTTTTAAATAGATATGCATAAAAAGGATTATAAATCCATTTTGCACTTAAGTGTCTAATATTTAATTAGTTTGTTGTATAATGCAAGATGCATTCATATGGCAAACAGTATAGAAATATATTCATAAAGAAATGGCTAATATAACTAAATCAGAATACCACAGTTCAGCACTTGTTATCTCTTTTCTCCCTAAGATCCTGCTTGAAGGTGTCTTCAGGGAAACTCCGAATCTTTTTGAGGGGAGGAGAGGGGTTCCAGTTATTCTAGTAGTTGTTTAGTTTACTCTTGTTTCTCATAATGTAGCAGCATGTGACTATAATTTTGGTCTCAATGTCTTCTGAAAGTATTATTATTAAATGCATTTTTCATTTTAACCTGTGTATTCCTTGCTTTGCTGCATGATAATATTCTTTAGTTAGTAGAATGATAGCAGTAAACCAGAAGATGGCTGTTTGTAGACTGATAAATATAGAAACAAAAAACTAATGGCAAAATAAGACCTAGTGGTCCATCCATGTATTTATTATTTTTAATTATTATTTTTATGTATTATTTATTTTTGTTTTATATTTATTTTTTGTCAGATGTTGTCATGTGCTTATCCCAAGTGTGTTTAAACTGGTTCACTACATCTGCTGGACATATTCTGAGTTCCTTCATCTGGTCAGAGCAAATAAAGACCTGTTTAAATGTAGAATTAATGACTAAATAGATAGATGACTGGTTATATATGTTTTATATTAGATAACTGGTTTTAAAAATAAAATATGCAATGTTTTATAAAGGGTGGATTCTATATCGGATATTATTACTATGTTGTACCAAATGTGTTATTTAAAGCCAGTATTTTAATTGGAACTGCAACCCAATTAAGCAAATTTGATTAATCTAATAACCAAATTGGTCTATGTTTCAAAGGTATTTCTGTTTGCTTTCCTCCTGGATTCAGACAAAAATTAATCCTATAAAAGAGTGTTCTCCAATCTTTCCGGCTCCATGGACCGACAGCAGGTAGCAACGGAGGGAAAGGGGGATGGTTTAATGTCTGCAGCCTAATCCCATGCATGTGTGAATGGAGCTTTGCATGCATGCCAGTTTCAAATAGGCTGCAGACCTGTAGCAGTCTGCGGACTGGGAGTTGGGGACCCTTGCTATAAAAAGTTTAACAAATGTTTTATAGGTAATTAATATGGAGTCAAATACTGTATTAGTTTGGTGGCCAATAAAGTGATATGACATTGCATAAGCTTGGGAAACTTTGCTCATCTGAGCCACCTGAGTAAGTGAGGGGTTTTCTTTTTTACTTCTCAAACCCTGGGGTTGGTGGGTGTGGGGAGTGATTCTATGATGGCAATTTTACAGTATTTTCATATTTTGTAACATTATAAAAACTAATCAGGAAAATAAATGGCAAATTATGCATTTTAATGGATATATAATTTATTTCATCTATTGCCACATAAATTATTTTTAATTCAAAAATTCTAAAAAGAAGACACAGACATTAGCAATGATGAGAATTTTCTATGAAGTCCATACACAAATTTGTTCAAGAATATTTTTGCTAAGTTTGATTTTTACATTAAAAACCAAAACATACTGTTCCCTAAGAAACTACTTTATTAAAATTCATAGAGAGACTTACATCTTAATTTATCCATAATCTTTCCTCCACAAAGTGTTGCCAAGGCCATTTTGACAGCAAACACAGATATTTTTCCATGTCCTTCTCTATACAAGAAAACATAAAATAATCTTTGCATAGTTGTTGAGTAACATAGCATAAATATCTTAGGCTTGCATTTCTTTTTTCAAATCTGAGGCTATGATTTATAATCAAATGAGAATAAACCCATTTGAAACAATTTGCCATCTAAATAAAAATGGAGATTCTTGACTGTCAAATCTTGATTTTCTCCATTTCTCATTTTTCCAGTTTCATTTTCCCCCTTTATATTTTTTGCATTAATTTGTGAATATTTCTCCAGTCTACACAAAATCATGCAAACATATACAAACATTTTTCCATAATAGAATGGATTTTTATATTTTTGCTTATGCATACATTTTCGTTTAATATGCTGTATATGCTTTATAATCAAGGTGTACAAATTACAAACTGCAAAATATGCTGAAAGATCATTACATTTCAGTTCAATTACGGATTTAAGAAATAAACACTGACTTAATTCCTCTTCTACCCTTGATTCTTTTTTTATGTATATGATTTGCTATGAAGTATTTTCTTGAAGGTAAGGGCCATTTTCAAGTTAAACTTTGGCGTTAACTAATTAATTCAGTCTGGAAATTGGCATCTTCAGTTTGAATCTAAACCATAGGTATCAAAAGTGCTTTTATGCAACATTCTTTGGTGAATGAAGTAAAGACCTCGCGACACTTTTATACAATATGAAAGGCTGTTGATATTACCTTTGATTACATTTTTAGGACTCAGTATATTGTACAGATCCATTTGGTTGATTTTTGCTTCAATGTATTGTGCAGCCTCCAAGAGTTTGATTCAGTAATCAGATTCTTGGAGACATGAACATTAGCTAAATTGTGGGACATTTTCTCTCTTGTTGTAATTCTTGCTTCTTGTACCATCCTGCCCAATGAAAATTTCTTGGGACCCTCAAAACCTATGCATTTCTTTATAGCAGTTAGGTTAGTACTATTCAAAGCATTGCCCGTTGTAGACTTCAGATTTTTTAAAAAATTCAGATATAAGAAATAACTAAAGTCTTCATTTAGTATCATTTGGTCCCCTGATGACTCCATGGACATATTCATGTAGTTTCTTTGCAATATACAGAACCGATTGGCCACTGCCTTTTTACAGGAGTTTTCTTTTTTCCAACTTTCCTGTCTAACCTGGGATCTCACAGCAGCCAACTCCTAACCAAGTCTGAGCGGCTTATCTTTTTCAGCCTAGGATAGTAGATACTTAATAATGTACAGCACTTTTCTTCATTAAAACTTACTTGGATATTTGGGGGATGAGATGTTTGTTTTGCAAAGAAAAGATTTATAGGAGAGGATTCTGCTTCAGCAGCAAATTCATCTATAAATTTTCCAAGGTGGACATGAGTATCTCCAATTCCAGCATGCATTGATGATTGTTTTATGGCAGAGATCAGATACTAAAGAGAAGCGTAAATGTTTTGGGGAGGGATGAATTATGGAAAAGTGTAAATTCTCTATAATGCTCTAGATCTTTGATTTCCAGGGATGAAATATTTTATTTTACAGCACTTACTTGAAATTAAATACATTTGGTATGAAGAAAGGATGAGTTGTGTAGTGATTCAAAGCCCCTCCCCTCAAATCTATTTAATTGGTGACTCTCTGCTTTCAGTTTGAAAGTTTTTATGTGTGCATAGATGTAGATATGCTCATGTATGCTTGGGCCATATGCTGCTGTAAATATTATTAGATGAGAAAAATGTTAGGACAACATTGTTACAATTGATTTGCTCCTTTGCCTTATCTTTAATCCTTTAATGAAAGCTGTTACAAATTCCAAGTCTTCTGTCTGGACATTTCAGAACTGCAATTTACACAATTAAATGAATTGCTATTCCTGAGCAAATTGGAAATACTCTTACATTCTAGTTCAGTTACTCAGCTAAGAAAAACCTATGTAGCGTTCACTGAGCATATTCTACATACTTAATTTCAATTTTCTTCTTTATTTAAAAAAAAACAGTCTCACATCTTTCTTGGTTTGTTGAACAATAGAAAAATGTATACCATAATGATTTCATTTTCACAGCTAAGATTTTGTGAGAGTGACTTGGCAGTGAGCGACAAAGTACGTGTCCAAGCATTTGCAATTAGTTGCCTTCCTGTTCTTGTTAGAATCAAAAATTCAGGGTCTGCATATATTAAAAAAAACCTTGCCCCCGTACTGTACAGCCTTTCAAAAATCCTGAAGGCCATATTTCTATAGCCTACTGACAATTTCTCCTTGGGGAGGGGAAGGGAGATGTTTGGATGAAAACATACAGCGCCTCTGCTGCTTTTTCATGTGGAACAGTTGCTTTCCCACCAACTCAGCTGTTTCCATGGTGACTAAGCTGTACTAGTTGATCTGGCTCAGGAAAGTACACAGTACCAAACGAAAGGTCCATCAAATGCATATTGGAGAGGATACAAGAGGGTGATAGACAAATGGGAAGATAAATAAACTCATCAGAATGTTCTTTAATTGTGCTGATTTTCAACCAGTACATTTCCAAAATAAAATGCAGTTAAAGCAGCAATGCAGTAATAGATAATTTGCAAGTCACACAGATCAGAAAAAATGCCAGTCAGTCCAGTTTGTAATTCCAGGCTATTCAGATGCTTTTAAGAATGACAGCAGTGTACTGATGGATCCTATGTTCAATTACCATTATTGGCATATTCACACAGACCATTCATCTATGGGATGATATTAAGGAAGTCCCATTAAAATTATTATTTTTTTAAACTGGAACTTTGCATTGTAAGGAAGTGGCAAATAGCATGGCCTCCAATGTTTTTTTTCCCATTTATTTTTTCACAATTCACTGTACCAGCTGGGAAGAAAGTAAAATTATTCACAGTTGCAAAGACATGCAGCAAAAAGCATTCAATTCAAATAATAAGCCACTAGTCACAATAAAATAATTATTACGGTAGATCAGGGGTGTCAAACTCAAGACCCGTGGGCTGGATGTGGCCCATGGGGTGCTTAGATCTGGCCCATGGGGCCACCTTGGAAACAGGAAATGACTGGCCAGTGGTGCCTCTGTCAGCAAAAACGGAGTCTGGGATGGTTACGTGTGGCCCTCCCGGGTCCTGTTTTCAGCCACGATGGCCTTCTGCAGCTCTTTGCCAGTGAAAACAGAGCTTGGGGAGGGGAGGCAGAAATGGAGAGAGGAAAGACAAGGAAAGAAAAATGTGAAGGAAGAAGAAAGGAGAAGGAAAAGGGAAGGAAAAGGAAGAAAAGGAAGAAAGGGAGGAGATTATAATGAAAGGGAGGGAGGGTTTGAGGGAAGTTCTGCCTTAGCACTTGGCCACCACAGGTTCCCCCAACATGAGTGACACTGAGCTGGCCATGCCCACCCTGGCCACACTCTCCCCAGCCTCCTGAGGTCAAACACAACCCCAATGAGATCGAGTTTGACACCCCTGCTGTAGATGTTTACATATGCAGTAATATCCAAAGAACACTAAAGTTTCCTATTCTGATGTATCAGTTTCAGATCCAAATAAACATTATATATATCCATTCCCAAGAGCCTTGTAGTAAAAGTATTGGAGGGTGTGTGTGTGTGTGTGTGTGTGTGAGAGAGAGAGAGAGAGAGAGAGAGAGAGAGAGAGAGAGAGAGAGAGAGAGAGAGAGAGAGAGAAAGAGAAAAGTGTGTGTGTGTGTGAAATCAGGATTATAGACTAAAACCTTTCCCCAGTGCATTATTTTCTTTGTTCAATTCACTGCCAAATCGAAGTCTTTCCAACTGATTCCTGAATGTGTATTTCCCAATTCTTTGAAAAAAATGAGATTAAATGTAATATAGAAATGTGTAATTTTCAGTTCTGAATAAGTTCATCATTTTTCTGAAATCAGTACTTTGCTCAAGAGCTAAACTTTTTCTTCAACAAACAGAAAAACAAGCTGTTTCATTATTATTAAAGGGACTTACGGATCAAAAGCTGCCAGCAAAAAGTTGAGCAGCAAACTGATGGATTGCTCGACGTTAATCTGGTGGGTTGTTGGCATACGTTTGTTGAGTTGGTAAAAAATAGTGGACAGCACAGCTTCGAGTCGAGCTACATTCAGCTCTATAGTTGGGTCCAAGTTGTTCAAAGAGTTTTCCCGCAATGCTTCTATAACATTCCAAATGTCCACTAGGTGCACTATATATATAAAATTCAAAAACAATAGTTAAGTATTGGACAAAAAAAATAACATGATACAGAATTTTTAAATAATATTCATATATTCACAGAAAACCATAAGAAATGCTAGTGTTTACATAGCACCTTCATTCAAAAGTTTAATTGATGGCTCAAGAACTATAAGATTTATTTTGATACAATATGTAAACTTCAGAATTCTGAGTTATATAGTGATTTTGAACTACACTGAGACGGGAGTCCTTTGGTTCTTCTAATTCTGCCTCGTTCCTCTGTGGTTGGAAACTCAGATTATGCAGATTCTTTCGCTCCTGACTAGGAAGGACTCCCTGGAGAAGAGCCTAATGCTGGGAAAGATTGAAGGCAAAAGAAGAAAGGGACGACAGAGAATGAGGTGGCTGGATGGAGTCACTGAAGCAGTAGGCATGAGCTTAAATGGACTCCAGAAGACGGTAGAAGACAGGGAGGCCTGGAGGAACGTTGTCCACGGGGTCACGGTGGGTTGGACACAACTTCACAACTAACAACAACAGCAACCTGTCTTCAGTGATTATATTGGCTGGAAATAATGGATGTTGACATCTAACATATCTGAAGGGCATCTGGTTAAAGAAAGATGTAGTAAAAGTATTCAGCAGAAAAAACACTCTGCCCTAGATACAGTATGCGGAAAACCTATCATTCAAAGTATGGAAGGTTCAGTTCCTCCTTTGAATTATGCTGATTTAGCTATTCTGGGGCTAGCCTGGCCCTGCTTGAAGACAATAAATTATTTCAAATTTTAATATTGGGTTTATTTGCTGCATTTATATCCTGGTATCTAGGAGATTAGGCTGGCCACATCATCTTTTTGTCCAGTTTTATCCTTTATGGAGCTGAGATGTAGTGACTGGTCCAAACCAGTATGGATTTGAATGTTGATCCGCCCAATCCTTGTTTGGCATTAAAACCACTAAATACAATACAGTTTTGTTGAATTTGTAATGTGGCCTCTTTTTCCTTAGGCAAGAAAAACCACTTAGGCAAGAAAAGCCAAAAACCAAAAGTACACATATAGATTGCGTGAAACCAGGCTTAACAGCAGTAACTGAAAGTGGGATCTTGCAGTCTTAGTGGACAACCAGCTAAATATGAGCCAGCAGTGTGCAGCAGCAGCCAAAAAAGCCAACGCAATCTAAATTGCATTAACAGAGGGATACAATCAAGATCAAGTGAGGTACTAATACCACTCTATAAAGCCTTAGTAAGAC
>JAOYMU010000292.1:31084395-31101501 GCA_025802295.1 Psammodynastes pulverulentus | reverse complement strand
ATGTTGTACCCCGCCCTGAGTCCCTCGGGAGAAGGGCGGGCTATAAATCCGAATTAAATTAAATTAAATTAAACTCTCATGGAGAGGTCCTCAATATCCCACAGTAATGGGGCTTCTTTTCATCTAGATGTCAGCTTCATGCCATTCTCAGTTGAGACTTTCAAGGAGAGATTGGATTGCCATTTGTCAGAAATGGTGTAGGGTCTCCTGCTTGGGCGAAAGCTTGGACTGATGACCTACAAGGTCCCTTCCAACTCTGATTATCTGTATCTGTTATCAGTCTTGGAGAGGAAACCATGTGATTTGTTTCTATTGGCTATTAATAATTTTAGGCCAAGGCTCTAAAATAAAGCATCTATCTTCATCTTTAAGGACATCACAAGTGGGAAAAAATGAATAAAAGGCCTCTCATTTTCACTGTGGTGAGAAGCATAAAATATATTTAAGTGATTGACATTTTTTTCTTTATTTACTATTGCAGCAAGAGTTAATACGTAAAAATTAAGAGAAGGGAAAATTATTACAGTCTCACGGTAGATAATAACAAATCACCCAAAAAAGCAGTTAACCCAAGGCAGTGGATAGCCATAATTCAACATGGATTTCCCCCCTACCCCCAGGTCACTCTCTTAATTCAGACATCAGCCTTTTTGGAGGGAAGTGAATTTTTCCAAATTATTAATATGCAAGCACACTTGCCTCACAGGATATGCATACATGTCCTGTTGGCTTGCTTCCATTTATGTCCTTCTGTTTGGATGGCATCCTGCCTAATAATAAAACATGATGGACTTTGATGAACAGCCAACATTTGTCTCTTTTCCCTACTCTACACTACGTGATCAGACATTGCAATTCAGAAATGCAATTTCAAAAATAAAGTTAAAGCATCCCATCTTTGGCAGTCTGTATTGTACTTCATTTCAGTATAGTACTTGCAGTCCATCCTGAAGCATATTTCACTGACAAAATCAACAATTGCCACAAAGCCCTTTCAAAAAATGAAGGTTAAAATAACATCTCTGAGGACAACACACCTCAGAGATACAAGGCCCAAGAAAAATATAAATGAATCCTTATGAGAAGTTTCCCTCATTCTTCAGTGCATAGTAACCCCCTGGAACAGTTTCCCAAACTATGAAGTGAACCTTCCTTAGTGAGGTGCAGACGGAATCCAGAAGATAGCCTATGCCAGGGGTATCAAACTGGCGACCTGCGGGCTGGATGCATCACATGTATGGGAATGGAAAAAACATGAATGGGAAAAATGTTGCGAAACGTCATGCAACGGCAACGTGATGTGACGAATTTGACACCTGTGGCCTATGCAGACTCTGAGTTCACCTAAAGCTCACTTCTTAATCACTGTGGAATTAGTATTTTAGTTGCATAGGATGTTTAGGCTGGATGTAGTATTTTTATTTACCTACCGAGTCCTTCTTGAGAACCTGGGATAGACAGCTGTTGTTTAATATTAAAGGTATTTTCAAAGGATGTAAGTTGTTCCAATAAAGCTGTCTTTTGCAACTGACTGGTGGTGATTTTGTCAATGCTGATGATGTTCAAGTGGTGCTCCAGATGTTTTGAGATTGCATCCAAAGCGCCTAACACTGTATTATGTTTGCTTTCTTTTGCCACATCATCAACATCATTATCATCAGCATCATAATGATGATGATGCAGTTTCTTAAAGATTGAGAACCCTCAGATCAGTAGATCTTTTTGAAATCACTGGGTGAGAAGAGAATTGAAGAACACTCATAAGTTTAAAGATTTATAAAAAGTGAAACTACAGGTTTAAAGATTTATAAAGATTTGCTTTGAATATACAGTGAAAAGATGATTAGTGTTGGCTTTAGAATGTTTTAAATAGATTAAGGACTCGGAAGAATTTGATTTAAGATTTTGAAGTTAATTGAAAAAATCATTTCCGTGGGAAAATATATGTGTTTATATTTGTAAACAACTGATGACTTTGAAGTTTGGATACTAGAGGGCAGGAGAAGGAAATAAATCCATCAAAGGCTATCTTAAAGAGTGAGCTGCAATAAATGAGCTTAGGAAGTGTATTCGCTATTATAGAAAAATTAGAAGGTGTTACTGAAGGTCTCATTAAATAAAACTGAAATTGAATGGAATATGGATCCCAAAATGATAGCTTATAAGAAAGACATGGAAATAATGGATTTACAAATGAAAATGGATAATGATTTAATAATTTTAAAAGGCATATAAATACTAAGTCAGAAGAGTGATATGGATAATTTCTCTACACTGGCTATCCAAAAGAACTTCTTGAAACTGTCAAAGATTTTCTTAGAAAAGACAGAACAGTGACATGGACAATTTATTTCTGCTGGAATTATAAAAGGGGCTTGAAATAGATACCAAGGATTTTGAGAGGAAGGACAAAGAGAATCTGAGAAAGCAGATGTTAATATTATGTTTGAGGGATCTATAGATTGTTGGGTGAAAGAATAAATAATATAAAATGTTTGTTTGATCAAGATTAAAATAAATGGGTTACTGTTTCTGGTGAAGTTTAGTAGTTTGTTGACCAGGAATAGTTTAAATATTTTATTTGAAGAGAGGAAATGGGAGAATATATTTAAATACAAATGGAGATATGAATATAAAAGGAAGAATTCAAATTGGATTTAGTACATATAGTTTGCAATAGTTATGTTCTTATTTCTGATAAACCTTAATAATATTAATGTTTAAAAAAACACGATAATAAGAATGAGAGATATTGCTTTGAGCTTTTTTAGCTCCTTACTTAACCAACGGTCCTTGTGACAATTTGCAGCCAAATAAGGCAAACTTATGTTCTTAGGATAAAGGAAGAAAAGAAGTTGTTATGCAATGCCAGTATCATTAAGTGCAAGTCTTTACATTTTTCAGATGATACCTTTCTATTCTATCTTCATTAGAATGAATTACAAATTTATTTGGATATGTTTATACCTTGCAACAAAGCATCAAGTTGATTTTCCTATCTTTATTCCCATTTGTATGTCCAACAATTGGAAGGAAAGGAAATGTATTAAGGAAAGAAAAAGAAAAAAATAACAGTAAAAATAACAATTTTACATTCATGTTGCATTTGGCTTCATGTGGGTTTCTACAGACAAGACAAAGAGTTTCACTGTTTGCAGTGGATTCATGGATGGTGGTGGCAGAAGGGGAGGTTCAAAAGCTTCATTTCTGTAATTCCATAGAAATGCAAAATGATGGCAGTCATTCTTCCCTACCTAAAATCAGGATGACAATAAAATTTCTCCTTGTTCTGGCTCTTTGCCAGTTTTGTCATTGTAATTCTCTTGAGCTTTAGAAAAAAAGAAAGTTGCTGGTTTTTTAGATGCAGTGTTATGGCAATAAGCTCTTTGATTCCTTGACATTGCAATGAAGCTCTGGCTTTCTAACATTTCAATAAACAGTATTCAAAAATAACAAAGCAATTAATGTTTCTATTGCTTAAAAGATTTCGAGATCCTTGCAACACCATAGTATAAGGAATATCAAGTATCTACATTAGTAAAAGATGCAAAAGAATACAGTTTTAATTTGGTCCAGTTTTCTGTTTAGTGACTCTCTTGTTGCTGAGCACCCCATTTTACCTATTGTCTTGATTTATGCACCAGTTGCAAATGTGAAAATTCTAACCTCCATAACTTTATGGAAATGATGTCCAAAGAAATAAATGTGGACTTAAATCCACATTTTATAGATGTGAGAAACAGGTTTGCCCATAGACATTCTAAAAATCATTGTATAATACAATAAAGTACCCACGCAAATATGCAAACACCCCACTTTATAGGTTGATCCTCATTAAAAGCAGCCCCTTATATGACTCTCAAGTTACAGATCATTTTCAAGAAACTGCTGGCACATCACATTTTAATTGTGCCCACTATTTTAGACAACAACAAAAAAGCTGAACTGGAATTTGTTGGCATTAAAGGAAAATAGATTAAACATTTGTTTCAGCTAGGTTTTTAAACTTAATAGAGTTTAAGACTAGAGAATCTGGAAGCCAACACAATACCAAAACAAATAACTAAATAAATCTCAGTGCACTGCTGTGGAATTACTCCCAGTTCTACTTTATTTACCTGCATGATCTAAGATTATCTTTCCATTTCACATAAATATTTTGACGGTTTGGGCAATACCTGCACGTGGATTATAGGACTAAGACTAAAATTATATGACAGCTTGATCAAGAACAGTTACTGAGGTTTAAAAAAGGTTCATTTCCATTTTTCTCCTTTTTTGGGGTGGGTTTTTAAGAGACAAAGGTTCTCTGCTGACTTTTAAGTTCTACTTCTGGGTCTGAAGAAATAAAAGCCTTCAGACAAATTATTTTCCTTCAGATTGCTACAGAAATCAATCAACGTCCAAGTGAGCACTATTTACCAAAGAGGGCAGAGGCAGAAAGAAAGAAAAATACCAGATTTGCTGCTGAAGGAAAGATTGGGAAATAATAAGATTCAACTTATATTCATGCTTTGATACCACCATCAATCAGTGGCATATAGCTGTCTTCAGATGGCAATATGGTGATACTATTAATTAGAATTCAAACAGTCCATCCAGGACCTTTTAACAGCAATTGTACAGAAATGACATAGATGAAATTTCAACTAGCATAAAGATCAGGGCTTGAGAAAATATTCTTCTGCCACCTTCGTTCATGCCAATAGGAAAGCCAATAAAAGTTGACAATTCTTCATTTATTGTGGATACTTCCCTCATACAATTATTATTAAGAAATGTTCATGTTAACATGATTAAAGAGTAGTTATGCAAACATTATTCTGACAGTCCCTTTAATAAGCAAATGCCCTTGGTTATAGAAATATGTTTCCATTGACTACCAAACATAACATTCATACCATTAACTGCTATAATGTCAAGGTTGCCATCATTCAAGACCATATTAACTACAGAGCTCTATAGCACATCTAGTATTCTCTCCAGAGAAATGTAGCTTGCTAGAAAAGGTAAAAATGGCAAGTCTGCAGCAAGATAAGGGAAGCAATAAAGTGGTAAGTAAGATAAAAAACTGAAGATGTGGGACCAAATTACACTGCTAACACAATAACAGAGAAGCATATTGAAAATCTACAGTATACAGTATTTTTATTGTTCTTGCTTTATATTTAATCATTCAGATCAAATGAGGTAGGTTAAACTTCTGTTTCTATGTCTGTGTTAGTATATGCATAAATTGGACTATTGAAACTGATGCAGGAGTTGATCCAGTCCTTCATGTTACAGCCTCTTGAAGAGGTAGAAAAAAGTTAAAATAATGTAAAATGGGCTGATGAATAAGTTCAGCATAAGATACCTGACATGAAGGTACAGCAGAACACATTTAGTGTCAGCTGCAAAGTTTCACTTACCCTAGAATGGATTTCTGAAAATTCCTCTTAGATAAATATTTTATAACTAGAAGTTACAGATTCCATATAGAATATATTCTTCATGATCACTAATGTTAAAGATTTCCGGATTGAACTTTAAGCTCCCATTTACATTTCTATAAATATATGCAGTTTTTCAAAGAATTTAAATAGGTACTCATAATCTGTGGATCTGAAGGTCCATCCAATATCTTTATAATACTGCTGACTTTAAATGTGACCAGATACAGATAATGCACACTAAGAGAAGTTGAACCTATTGAGCTGGGGGATAGAATATCATTATTGTGCCAAGGTTATCCTAAACAAATACAGTTTCAATGTTGTGTATTTCCAGCAGTTAAGAAACACAAAAATAAGAATTAAATCTGTTAGCATCAAAAGCCATTGCAACAATTTCCTTCAACATCTCCATATTTCCCATATATCAAAGTAGTAATGCACAATAATACAATTCTATGCATAAACAGACAAGGCAGGAACAGTCACCAGATTTCTGATGGTGCATCAGAAATCTGAATCGGTCTATGGTCTTCATAGATACCCATCTCTAATGCCTCTGTTTTAGTAATTAAACAGTTCACCACCAGAAATCAATAATTTTTAGTTGTGGTATTTCATGTATAGCGCTTCCAAATCATAAATATCTCTTTGAATAAAAAAAAAATAACTTTCCAAAACGAATTAAAGTCTTTCTATTTTTGTTTTTATGTGTTTATTCATGCATTTTTTGTTTTCATTATGTTTTAATTCAAAGTGTATGTAAATCAACTTCCATCTTCTGGTGAATGGCAGTATATCACACCATTTGTAAAAAAAGAAAAAGTAGAAGAAGGGAAAAAAGATTTTAAAAAAATTAAAGATACAATGCAACAACTCTAGATTCAGGTATCCTTCAAGAGTGTAACAATATCCATTGTTTACAAATGTAAGTAATGAGCCATAGTGCCAGACAGAAAAGAAGTGATATCTCAATTACCAAAGACAGTCAATCCACATCCAAAGAAATCCGAACAGAGACCCCAGGGCTCCATAGAGTAAGAATTCAACTCTTATTGTGGGAACAATGTTCTTAATGGACATTGCATAGTACCCGGAGTGATATTGTATGAAGAGAACAAACATTTTGAAGGGAGAGAGACATGAGGAAAAATAAATAAAAGCGAAACCCTAATCCCAATGGCACTATAAAACACCTGAAATAGCAAAACAGCAGATAATATTGCATAGTGAAATTCTAGCTTGAACCTGAATTGCTACCCAACCTTCAAAATGGCTGGGAGAATCCACATAAACATTGACAATCAGAGGGACCAATGTTGGCTCTTCACACACTTCAGAATGCATATAATCTGGTTATTCCTATCATATAGAGACCAATTATTCTCAGTAAATCTTGACCCACATGTCTTTGTTGATTGTAAAAAACAAGGAGATTTTTAAAAAAAATTAACTACATGAACTCATACTGGGCACACTGCAAGGTAGTATAAGTTGGCCTTCCTTAAGGAACATAGGGAACATAATTTAACTTTCATGATAATAGACACACAATTGAGACAAATAGAACTTTTATTGATCAACTCTGAAAGTAGAATGAATTCTGATCATTTCCAAGCAACTGAGTACTAATCTTTTGGTGCATGCACCGAAAGCTGTATGATAGATGAGAAACAGGTGCGGTCTTTTCCATTGTTTTATATTACCCATAGTAAGTGCAAGCAATTGTTGCACCTCACTTTTGCAAAATGAAGGAGCATTGATAGGATTTAAAAAATTGGGGGAGGGGGGCAATTATTGGATTCTCATAATCTTGCTGATTATTTGGATGTATGGTTACATTACTTTTATTAAGATTTGTTCTCGACTATTGATTCCTTATAAGAGAAGAAAGACAGAAGGTTAGTAATGATTGTATAGCAGTAGCAATAGCACTTAGACTTATATACCGCTTCACGGTGCTTTACAGCCCTCTCTAAGCAGTTTACAGAGTCAGCATATTGACCCCAACAATCTAGGCCCTCATTTTACTGACCTTGGAAGGATGGCAGTCAACCTTGAGCCTGGTGAGATTCGAATTGCGAAATTCCAGTGAGCTGGCAGTCAGCCGAAGTAGCCTGCAGTACTGCATTCTAACCACTATGCAACCACGGCTCTTAATATACTTTTGTGAGAGAATTATGCCTTTTATTTATTTAATTATTTTCTATGGCTGTCCATTTCAATCAATGACTTCTAGTGGCTTATGCCCAGATAAATTCAGTTACAGAAGAAATGCTATTAAATTTGATCAAAAAGTAGTTACTGGGAATGCTGAAAATTGTTCTGCAAATATATTTGGAGATCTTATTTTGGCTCGGGCTTATCTAAGTGTTCTACAATTCTCTTATTGGGAGATCTTCTCATAAGTGATTTATTTATTGGTAGCAAATGATACTGTCATCGAGATACTCACCCGTTCCATGTAGGATGTTTCTTTGGCTCCAGCTATTGGGTGATCTACTTTCTGTCCTGGATTTAATTCTGCAACAGAAACAGGATTGTGGCTTTCATTCATAAAAGAAACATTGAAAATTACTTAATATTGAGTTAAGCCATCAGTCTTCAATATTCTTTGCACTGATTGGCAGAAGCTGTTCTGAATTATAAACAGGGTAGGATCTACCAGACCCAGGCTACCAAAATCAAGACAATCACTGGCTATTAGTAAACAATCAGTGTTTTCTGTATTGCTTTGTTACTATTTACTGATTGTACTGATCTTTGCAACAAATCTAGTAGGAGCTTTTCTTAATGTGATCTGAAGGGATTGGAGGGGGATTTTTAAAAGTCAAATTATTCATGAGACGATCTGGAGATGCATGAGCTGAACCTGAAATATTTTGCATTTGGTATGTGTACTGCCAGTGAGCAATTGTGTTTTTCAATATACTGTATAGCTATCCTTCACATGGCACATGGGAACTTGCCTGTATTCAGTTGATGTAGGAGAAACAAAGCCAGAGCCTGGGGCTGGAGTCAAAAGAGACATAAGCCTAGACTTAGAGTCTCTATGTAGCCAAAACAGTCCAAACTCTCTTGAATTCTGTTGACCCTTATTTAGCACCAAAATAGCACTAACCATTAATTGAGTAGATTCCTATGCATAGGCATGAATTGTAATAAATCAATTTAATTGGAGCTTTACATATGGTCCTGGTCTTTTTGCGTTTGACATTTGATGATGAAATGGGATCCCATTTTACATAGTGTATATCATTCCAATCTACCTGGTGAAGCCTATGGAACTATGGAAGGTTGGAACGGCCATAGGCATAATAGCATTGGGAAGCATAGCTTTTCCCTTCCTGAACTTACCTGAGATTTAATTATAGCCCCAGCTGTAGATACTTGGATGCTGAAGCTCTGGTGGGACTACAATTCTCTATATTGTTTTTCTCCCCAATTAAACTTGTTTTTGCACATTTCCTTTCTCCAGACTTGCTGTCACTTTTTATGAGTCCTCACTTACATGCTATACTTTTAAGTCCTCTAGCCATACAGATAGGAAAGATGTCAATCCTAAGCAGCAAGAACAATGTTGAGAGATTACAAGAGTTGCTGTCAAACTGTATTCCTATTATGTTAATCCTCAGAGAGTGAGCCATTACTCTCCATGGTTTAGCCCCATCTTTGGATAGGTAATGTTTCTAGATCTAGAAATTTCATCCCCAGCATGGCCATAGCAATTAGTAGTGGGAAAGGTATTTAAATACACCTAAATTAATACAGGTAGTTTTCAGCTTACAACTACAATTGAGCCCAAAATTTCTGTTTCTAAGTGAGACATTTTTAAGTGAATGTTGCCAGATTTTATGAATTTTCCTGCTACTGTTGTTAAGTGAATCACTGCAGTTGTTAAGTTACTAACATGATTGTTCAGTGAATCTGGCTTCCCCAATGACTTTGCTTGTCTCAAGGTTACAAAATGTGATCACATGATCCCAGGACACTGCAACCGTCATAAATCTGAGTCAGTTGCTAAGTGTCTGAATTTTGATGACATGACCATGGAGGATGTCGTAAATGTGAAAAATGGTCATAAGTCACTTTTTTCAGTGCCTTCAAGGTACTGCATTTCTCAACCTGCATTTCTGAACCTCAGCAACTGTAAGATGTGTAAATTTCATGATTCAGAATTCTGGGTATGAAGAGAGCTCTTGTCCAATAGATGGGGCACAATAGTCTGACAAAGTTTTACACAGTATGTACAGGTAGTCCTTATTACAACAATTCATTTAGTGACCTTTTAAAGTTACAATGGCACTAAAATTTAATGACCGTCTTTCTCACGATCATTGTAGCATCCCATTAGTCATGTGATCAAAATTCTGATGATTGACAACTGGTTCATATTTATGATGGTTGCCGTGTCCTAGGCTCATGTTTTTGCGAACTGCTCACAAGCAAAGTCAACGGGGAAGCCAGATTCACTTAACAATTGCAAGTTATTAACTTAACAACTGCAAGAAAGGTCATACTGCATTTTGCAGTTTCATCTTGTCAGCACTACCTGCTTTGGACTTGATAAAACTCCAGCTGAACTAAAATAGAAGATTTGGGATCAAGACAGCCCAAATGACAGAGCTCCAGGCTCTTGTCCCTTTTATAGCAAAATCACTTCTCCTCCCTGGACTGTTCCTAGATATTTCTTTAATACCTTATATATGCAGTGGTGGAATTCAAATAAGTTAACAACCTGTTCTCTGCGTTGACCAGCTGGGTACGCGTGGCTGGGTGATCATGTGACCGGGTGGAGCTCAGGCAACAATAAGTCTGGGCAATACTGCCAAGAACCTTTAGCTGTTATATGGATTACCAAGAGGCAGTTTCTGTAAGCAGGGCAATAAAGATTAGGCTAGAAACAACACCAGAATGTATCCTTCCTGCCTTCCTTACAGGATTAGCCCTGTAAAGTGGAAAAAACGAAAGATTTCTTCCAACAACCGGTTCTCCAAACTGCTTAGAAAGTTAACAACTGGTTCTCGTGTATAGGTGTGAACCTGTTGAATCCCACCACTGTATATATGCCATATGGAAGACTATTTAATTGGGCGCAAATTAGGGTACTCTTATCAGGACAGCAACTGGTAGATACAGTATATAAACCTCCCAGACAAAAGCCTAAATTGTTTCTGATCAGGCTCGGAGGTACAATCTCTCTCACACGTGCTATTAAAATGTCCATTGTACACCCAACGATGATCAAGCTTAGTACTTCCAACTGTTAATAGTTGTAATTGCCACTGCAACCAGGAGGTCATCATCTTTTTCCTGAGTGACCACTTGTCAGAAATCTCTAAGGGTTCTTATCAATAGCTTTAGCCATCAGAAACCATCTGGTTCCTCTCTCATGTTGTTGTTCACTGTTAACTGCTTTAGGATTTTCTCACAATTTTTAAAATCCCTTTTTATCACTACTGTATTGTACAGGTAGTTCTTAACTTACAACCATTTGATTAGTGACCAGTTGAAATTATGACACTAAAAATAATGATTTGTGACCGTTTTTTACACTTACGGATATTGCATTTCCGTGGTCACTTGATCGTAATTCGGACACTTGGCAACTGGCACGTATTTATGATGATTGCAGTGATCGCTTTTGGTGACCTTCTGACAAGCAAAGTCAATGGGGAAGTCACGTTTACTTAACAACTGTGTTACTAACTTAACAACTGCAGGGATTCATCTCACAGAAAGGCTGTAAAATGTGGCAAAGCTCACTTAACAGCTGTCTTGATAAGCAATAGAAATTTTGGGCTCAATTGTAGTTGTAAGTTGAGGATTACCTAAATGCTGGTCTTTTATTGTGCTTGGTTTTGAGCTATAAATACATTTTGATACTCAAATTTGCCAAATGGAATCTATTCTTTAAGACAGTAGTAGACACTAAATGCACTTACTACAGTAAATTAAACTTAACTGAAATCAATATAAATTAACACTAACAGTAACTTCATGAAGAGAATGAAGATAGGCAATTCTATGCATATTTTCCTGTGAGCAAACACAAAGAACTTTACTCCCAAGCAAATCCTGATAGCTTTGAGTTCCTGATTGTTCATTTACATTGCTAAATTAATTCTATGCATATTGTCCTGTGAGTAAACACAGAGAAGTTTATTCCCAAGCAAATCCTGACAGGTTTGAGCTGTTGATCGTTCATTTACATTACTAAATTATAATTGAAAGAATTACACCAGTCTTAATAATAAATCAATAGCCTCATTTTTAGGTATTCCAAAGACAGAAGTAATATTACATGAAATGTTTAAAATATTTACACTATTTCCATAGTTGAAATCCACAGAATTTAGGACAATTTTAAATTTATTACCAGAAGTATGGCTTTATGGTGGCTTTGTTTTTACAATTATTTGATTTAAATGTTTTATTATCTTTCATATATGAATTTTATATAGTCCACATTTACAGTAGTACGTACAAAGTTTTAGACATGCAAGTAAGTTCACATTTAAAAATTGGATCAATTTTACAATCATTTCAATTTTATGCTTCCTAAAGATCCATGAAAATAAATAATAGTACATTTTCTGTATAAATTAATATCTAAAACTCTCGATATTTCTTGATAGGATGTACAACAAATCAATAGACCTAGTAACCCGAAGTTTTACAAGGACCATGGTAATCCTCATAACAGATCATTCCTAGTTTAACGTAACCTATTTGGAAAGAACATTATTGATCAACCTAAGTTATCTTTTGAACAGCACCAAATACCATATGAGACATAATCTTTTAATTATAATAATTATATTGCACTTAAATATTTCAATTCACCTATAACAATGTTCCCAATTCTACATCAAATCATGTCTTGATGTAGCAGATTAAAGATGGGAAAGGAAGTCCACTAGTCCTAAACATTTGCTAAAAAGCATATGGAAGCTTACACATGAGTAAATTGGCACTATGCAGGTGTAAAATGGAAAATGGGATCTTGGTGAAACATAGGAGAGAACAATTTTTGTCCACTGCATCCAAAGTCTGCTAAACTGTAAATTGTCAAAGGATGACATCTCAATTCCTATCTCCATTTACCCTTGTTTACTTCTCTTCTGTCATGTTCTAATAATAATAATAATAATAATAGTAGTAGTAGTAGTAGTAGTAGTAGTAGTAGTAATAGTAATAATAGTAATAGCAGCAGCATCCGGAAGACTTCAAGAAAAAGTATTTAAATTTCTTATATAGATTTGTTATTTCTTCCAGTTCCTCTTTCAGGACTGGTACTAGAGTGAATTAAAAAAACAAGCACTGAAATCTATTTTAGAAAATATGTAACAGCGCTAGGAATCAGACATTGGGTTCTATAAATCAGATTTCAGAAGCAGGTATTAAAATGAATAAGCAAAAAGCATTTACATTAATTCTGTCCTGGAAATCTACCATCCCTAGTCATCTTACTCAGAAATAGAAATTTAACCAAATACCGTATACTTCTCATTGATCATATGTACAAAATAGTGGAAAGGGTAATTTCATTCATTTTTGACCCATATTCTTTTTTAGTAGTTAAAAAATGAATTAATTTCCATTTTATTAACAATAATGAGCTGCTTAACAAAGAACAATAGAAAGTCTGTATTTATCTCTAGCCTATTTTATTTTCTGTGTATTTCCTGACTACAATTGATGAATACAAATATTTACAATGAGCTTCCAAAAAATGGAGATGGACTGTAAAACTGGGACTATAAGCATCTTAGACAGACAAACAAAATCTATAGTGGAAAATAACATACTTTCCAAAATATATTTTAGGACCAGTTGCTCTATCGGAGAAAACTTCTAAGATAGTTTTCTGAAATATAATGCTTTGTGTCAATATAGCACATGTTACTGTGAAAATAACACCAGTGCTTAGGCAATAGGTAATAGAGTTTTGAATGATTTCCTCAATAGATTTCTAAAATGAAAAGCTGAAGAACTCGGTACTTTATCTAAAATTCATTTTGAGAATAAATAATTTCTACTGTATTAAACTTTGTAGGCATCTAATGAAATAGATTTTTACATTTGAAACTTGTTCAGCAATAACCATTAATTCATTCAGGTATCTAGGTCTTTTTCTCTCCTGCAACATGCTAATACATTACTTTTTAAATGATTCTATCATAATCATGCCTCTGCTACAACTATGTTAGGTCTCTAAAGTTATTAAAATATGGTAGTTTTGGATGGAACGTTCAGTGTCTTGTTGAATAGAAACAGCTAAAAGCTTTAGGCTACAATCACACGTATAAGTCAACTTCAAGCACAGATCAACCAAGCTAATGTACACAGATTACTCAGATTTGCATTGCGTAGGTCTTAACTCACAGATTAAAAAAATAGACCAAATATGTTTTTACTAAAAACAAAAATCCAATAACAATAATGAATTTGGAATTTCACTTTCTGAGAAGATAACTTCACAACATTGTTTTTACCTTGATATTTTTTCAAAGGTCTTTTAAATCTTTCTTGCAGACAAAGTTTAGAATTTATTCATTCCAAATGGGATCTTTAAACATTGTATAAAATGTTACAAATGCTAGTTGAATTGCAAACGTTTGCACTATATTTGATAAGATATCTAGCAGGTGCAATCTCCATTCCAAACGGCAGAAGTTTGTGAATGGACATGTTACTATACTCAGCCCATAAGAAAGGAATAAGGTGTTGTTAAATATATTTCTGGCTTTATAGAATTGATTATTTTTTCAACTAAAATTCAGACTTCACATTACAAATAATTGTAGAAGAATCTGTATAAAAACCACTAGCAGAGCCAATAGACACAACTGAAGGTATGACAAGCAAAAACAAATCTATCCAGAATGACAATATTCAGCATTCCTGTCTGCACATACAATTCTTATATAAATCTGAGCCCAAATATACTATTACACTATCAAGCTCTTAAAATGGAACATACTGCAGGGAAAATATCTCTTTGAATTCCAGAGCTGTTTCTCTTATGCTCCCAGCTCTACCTCTTATCTCCTAAACACTGAAGTACAGCAAAAGTGCAAGAGATGATGTCATCATAGGCCTGTATGTATTCCTGCCTGAGCATCTCACCACACGTATTACATATAGAGCATCTCTCCTCACATACAATTGGATGCCTTACCAAGCTTTATAAAGAAATCTGGAATGCCAGCAACGATCTTTGATGCTACCCAAAAGCTAGTTTGTCACAAGACCTGCTGATCTCCAGTTATCACTCAACCAATTTGCCCCCTTTTTATTTCTCCATATTATTTGTGCCTTATGGAAGGGGGGACAAACTCTCTTTAGCTTTCCTGCAACACGGGAAAGAACCAGCAGCAAATCAAATGAGGTTAGTTATTGGTTCCTTCTCCAATTTTTCTTTCTTTCTCAAGCTCTCTCTCTCTCTCTCTCTCTCTTTCTCACACACAAACACATAAACACATGAAAGCCAGGTGAAAGAGACTGGCATCTCTATACTGGCAACAGGCTGAAATCACCCCCTATCTCACTCCCCAGGTGTCCCCAACCTATTCTCACCAACAACACTGCGGTGCAATGCTACATATGCAGCTGATTTCTGAATAATAATTATTTATCTCTCCCAATTTATCTCTTCTAAATTACACTCTTTGCAGTAAGAAACACCATCCATAATGGAGACTTTAGCATCCTTGACAAAACTGGCAAATAGGATAGAAGGATCAAATGGAGGGAAATATGAGGACTGGATAAGTAAAGGAAGGAAGGAAGGAAGGAAGGAAGGAAGGAATTGCTACCTCCAGAAAAGCTCTGTGGGTTGCTGCTCTCCTGCTGCCTCTGTCACAACCGATCAGCTGATATTTACCTGTGAGGTAATGCACACTTTGTAAGGTCACCACGCACCCACTTGAACAATATACAAAGCAGGAGGGACGCACAGAGATCCAACTGCTTGCTGTTGCCGCTTACCGCTCTGAAGAGGGGAAGATGTACCGCGCACAGGCTGCTGCTGCTGCTGCTGTTGCCGCTGCTGCTGCAGCTCCTGGCACATGCTGCAGGTGTCATAGCTGAAACTGCCCTGCTTCAGAATGTACTCATTTTGCTTTTGCACATGCCCAGAGCACCTCGTGCAGCCCAAATGAGCATGTGCCAAGCTCAAGCGCATGCCTAGAAGGTACCTGAAGTCTCCGTGAAGCCATTGCCCTCACCAGCCCTTTGCCCTGAATTCCGCGGGAGATCCATTCACTTTGCCCAAAAAGCGTCCTAGTGATGCGGAAGAAACGAAGGGACAGGGAGGAGTTGAGCATGGAAGGGGGGGAGCTGAGCAAAAGGATGACGTATTGCAAAAGCGGAGGAGCAGAGCGAGGGAGGAGAGTCGGCCAAGGGGATTAGCTGAGGCGAGGGGTCTGGCGGAGGACCCGGGAGTTTGGAGGGGATGCGCAATGGCGCGGAAAAAGAACATCGGTCGGGGAGGGAAGGGCGAAATCGCGGGGACGCGGGAGCGGGGCTAATCGGGGGAAGATCTAGGAGGTCTTTGCAGTGGGAGACAAAGGAGCGATGAAAAACTGGGCGACGGAGCTTGGTCTGCGTCTGAAAAGAAGCGGGAGGGGAAAACAGACGCGCTATAGATGTGGGAGAGCGCAAAAGCCCGGGGAGTAAATGAGCGGAAGGCCAAGTGAAGGCGGGTGGGGTTGCTTCGGGTGAGCCTCGTTATAGGACATATTGGCGTCAGGTTTCTGATCTCCCGTCTGGGCTTCCAAATCTGGCACAAAGCGAAGGGAAGGGGAGCCCTGACGCGATACGTCCTGAGAGCTTCCGACTCTCCGCTAGGGAGAGGGACCAGTTCCCTGTCCGGGAAAAAGCGTTGCTTCTCGGTTCCATTTGTTCCTTTAAGCCTTTTGTTTTCTAGCCCGTTCTCGGAGTTTTTTCTCCCTCGTCCTTGCCAGTTAAAACGACTCCTTGGCTAAGGTCAGAAACTCTGGCTCCAGGAACAAATGGTGCCATTAAGGTGTTTGCCCCGTCTGACAATAATAGCTAGATAACCCTTGAAGAGACGTCATCGTTTGGAAAGACTCAGCAAAAAGAGGGAGGGGGTTACATCGATGGGTAACGACGAATTGGTGAAAGAAGAAAGACACTTACTTACACTGGCATGGTTTTGTTAGCTGCTATGCATTATCTGAGGAAAGCCAAAAGAAAAAACAAAGACAAGATCTTTCTTTGAGGCTGCTCACTTTTCTAAGCAGAATTTAAACCACCCGTGTGAGAATATTTGTGGGGCTGGTAGTAGATAGAAAACGTGTGAAGCTACCTTAATATCTCCTAGATAGAAACACAGGATATAAATAGATATAATAATAAGTCCATTTCTCATGTCTCTCATTTAAATGCAAAACGGCATATTGGCTGCATATATGCCCTATGGTAAAATAACCAGCCCTAGTCTATAGCATTCCAGGATAAAGTGGCATTCTTCACATGCTTACAAATCTTTTATTGCACAGCTATCTTGCTTTACTGAATTTTATGAGGGGTTTAGACAACAACTTCCATTTATAGCCCAGACCAGGCAGGAAATGTGAAATTTTTCCCAAGTACCTCCCTGGCCATGGCTCCATGGGCATGTCTTGGTGTTCATGTGATTGGGTGG
>JAOYMU010000292.1:31063221-31080005 GCA_025802295.1 Psammodynastes pulverulentus | reverse complement strand
TATGAAATCCATTTTGGCTCTTGACCAAAATCCTCGTGTGGATTTCCTATATTCTGCTTGTTCACAAATGAATATAGCCACTTCTTGCCATTCTCCCACCTACTCCTCAACAAGCGTAGACATTTTCTGAGTTCTGGATGAGTCTGCAATTCCTAATATCTCTTCCACTTCTTTCTTTTGCCCATAGTGGTTTTTGAAATGTGACCTCGGCATCCCATTTATAGATCAAGTCCATCCTTTAATCTTCCCAACAATAGCAACAACTACTAATTTGGGCATCCCTGGTTATCTGAGGACTATAAAAGGAGGCCAGTTGGAAGCTACCATGTTTTCCTGAAAATAAGACCTGTCTTATATTTTTTTGCCACCCCAAAAAAAGACACTAGGTTTTATTTTCAGGGGTGGGGTATCCACTGACTCACTTCACTTGTGTGGGTCACCTCCAGCCTCTTCTTCAGCCTGTAAGACTTTCCTGAAGGCCTCTTTAGCCAATAACAGAGCTCCAGATTGATCCAGAGTTCTGTTATCGGCTACAGAGGCCTTCGGGAAAGCCTTGCTGGCTACATAAGAAATGGGCCAAGGTTTGGGAGTCCTGGCTGCAACTATTTAAAGTAAGTAATAGGGAAGCTCCACCCCCCCATCCTCAACCTAGCTTAATTTTTACCCATGCACACTGGAGTGGGTGAAGTCATAATTAGGGCTTATTTTTGGGGTAGGGCTTATATTGGGCACATGTAAAAATCAACCTAGGATTTACTTTCTGCGTAGGTCATATTTTCGGGGAAACACAGTAATATGTTAATGTATGAATTCAGCTCAGTATGCATTTTTTTTTGTTTTTGCAGTTCTTTCAGGAACAGTCTCTCTTTGCAGCGCTTACAACCCATAGAATAATCTAATTAAGGTGTCTGCAATTTACAAATGGATTTCAGCTGGCTAAATAAATCCGGTACGAATGGAGGAATGCCAGCCAATACTTCACCTGATTCATTCTGGGAAATGTCCTGTAATAGACATCAACTTGCTCCTGTATTGCGTACGGCTTCATCGAAGTGACGGAGGCCATTCAGATTTTCAGACTGAGAACTTTATCCGCGGGATAAGGATACCTTTTGAACATTACCATTTCATTTCTTTTCAGTGGTGAGGGTCAGTAAAAACCTATCAAATGAACCAATTTATATGAGAGCAATTTTACCTGCAGCCTCACGATCCCCTACTGAGACTGTTGCTTTAAATCATATAACTGGATTTTATTACGCTTTTCATGGCCATGCTATGAGATGCAGCTCACAGAAGTGAGGGGGGGGGGGCTCTAGATATCTTTGTTACCTTCAATCTGTTTTATTTCTTTATTTCTTTTCTCCTCAGTGGAAGGAATGCGAATGTATCTCCAATGATAGATAATTTGTAGACTCGCATGGGGAAATAGGAGGTTCATAAAGTACGGTAAAGGAAAAGATTCCCCTCGCACATAGGCTAGTCATTCCTGACTCTAGGGGGCGGTGCTCATCTCCATTTCAAAGCTGAAGAGCCAGCGCTGTCCAAAGACATCTCTGTGGTCATGTGACAGGCATGACTAAATGCCAAAGGCACATGGAACCAGTGGTGGGATTCAACAGGTTCTCACCTATTTGCGAGAACCGATTGTTAACTTTCTAAGCAGTTCGGAGAACCGGTTGTTGGAAGAAATATCCTTTTGTTTTTTTCCCCACTTTACAGGGCTAATCCTGTAAGGAAGGCAGGAAGGAAACCTTCTGGTGGTGTTTCTAGCCTAATCTTTATTACCCTGCTTACAGAAACTGCCTCTTGGTTAACTCCTAGAACAGCTAAAGGTTCTTGGCAGTACGCCCAGACTTACTGTCGCCTGAGCTCCACCCAGTCACATGAACACCCAGCCACGCCTACTCAGCTGCTCATTAGGGCATAGAACCAGTTTTTAAATTATTTGAATCCCACCGCTGGGTGTATGTCAACTATTTGTTCTGTTGAAGACATGGGCTGAAATTAAAAAATTCTTTGTATAGTCACATAAAATGTAAATTCCTTTTCTCCATCTTCCTGATTCTCAAGGATTTATCCATGAACAGAATCCAATTTTCTAACAAAGCAGTTTACATTGTTAGTTTCCTATCTAGTGAAGGGACTGTTTGTAAAACTTAAATTTTACATCTGTGTCCCAAATAATTCCATTAATTCCGTAAGTCCCTTATCTGCCTATTTAACCACATAAGAACTATTGCTAGAAATATACAAATGCTTACCATCAATTTCTTTGTAGAGAAGAAAAATGCATTTCTGCTTAAAGAAAAACACATCTGAGTATTCTTTTTTATGATTCCTTTGTTTTTTAAAAAGCAATGTTTGCATTTTTTATATTCCTGATCATGGAGTACAAGGATCTTTCTTGAAATGTATGATATTGGACAACGATATGAACTATAAACTGGAGGAAATTTTAGCAGGTTACAAAATGACAAGGTAAACAAATATGTACCAAGTCCCAGAATTCCTCAGCCAGTCCACACATTTTTAAATTGCTAAGGTGAAAAATACTGATCTGATATTTCTATATGAGGAAAAAAATATGGGTAGCTATAAGCCAATGAGCTAGTTACCTACCATGATTTTTACTATCACTGAAAATGTTCTCCACCAACATAACAAGAAATCAGGTAATTTTTAGCTGGTAATTAATGATGAAGAACTGAGTTGTGAGATGTCTCATAAAAAAGGTCCCAATGTAATTTTTCTTTGAAGGAAAATGCCACCATCAATGCTATTTGCAAACCTTTCTCAGAACAAAGCTTCAAGAGTTCTGGGAGATTGATAAATGAAATACATAAGAAAATCCAGTGCCAAGAATATTACGGTACTTATTTTTAGTGACTCGCATCTACATCTAGCATCCAGCCAGCCAATGAGTTACATGCAAAAGATGGAGTCACCACCTTTTCTATCCGTCCAACAGATTGGCCATGGTACAGATAGTTTTTTCTGCTGTAGCCCCTGCCTTATGGAATATTCTGCTCTTGAAGATTAGAATGGTTCCCAACCCTATTTGCTTTTTGCAAAGCTTTAAAAATTTGGCTATGTACTTGCATCTGGGGCTCAGAATGTATTAAGGGTCCTGATACTTGGCTTTATAATTAGTTTATTGATAATCAGAGCTGATATTTGAATTTATTTATTTTGTGGATATTTTTATTATTTTAATGTTTTTTTTATTGTTTTAATAATTTTAGAATTGTAAGTCACCCAGGGTCACTTAGTTGAGTTGGGCAGAAATTGAATAAATAAATAAAACATCATTTCTAGGGAAAAAAATGTCCTTGCCTTATTATAGCAATATTTGCAACTGTTTATACAGGGACAATGGGGAGACTTGTGAGACTCTGAATCCTATTTGTGTAAGAAATCTTGAACCTCTGATTTCTGAAGTGCCTGACACCCCTAACGTGGTTCTCAGAACCCTGGAATGGATTTGGACTATTCTTCCGTGTTCTCCTGTTTGGTCACATTTTTGGTCGATGTTTTATCTCTTCAGCCTGGAAGTAGAACGCTAAAGTCCACAGCAATTGTGATTGAATTATGATTGAAACTTGAAGCAGCACAGGTTGTCCTGGCAGCAAAGCAAATACACAACTTTGCTAGGACCATTAGGACAGAATATGTAATTAGGGGGGAAAACTATAACTGTTACCTGACCTGCCATTCATTATCAATTCAAATAAAAATGCTAAAATTGTGTGAAGATTAAATAAGATAGTGAATAAAATGTATGTCTCAGTGTACATGAAATGAACTGACAGTACATATTTGGTCTAAATAAAAATATAAATTGTTTGGTTGCTATCAAATCATGTCTCACTTCCTAGTGACTATATGGTTAGATTTTCTCCAAATGATTTTCTGTTAACTTGGCTTTTAGGTCTTTCAATGTTGTCATTAAATGTATCTACCTTCAAATTAGCCTGGTCTCCAATTCCTCTTTTCTGGTCCCTATACTGAACAACTTCTCTGGTAAGACTTGGAGAATGAGTGAGAATGGTGTGTGTTAGCAAAAGCTTGCTATACTATAGCCAATAAAGTTGGCTTAACAAAATTATTTGTGCGCTGGATGTCATTTAGTGTGAAACATCTTTCCAAGATCCTACAAGAGTTAATATCAAAATAAGAAGGCACCTTTGCTTTAACCGCCTTGCTAAACTTTTGGAGTACACACACATTTGGAAGTTTTGCTCACATAAAGCAGCTTCCACAGAAGGCATCCATCACAAGCACTTACTAAAAGAATATAGATTTGATCGCTTCTACCCTTTATAACCTCTAGCATGCGATGTATACCATGATACTTATATATTTTTTCTGAACACTACCACATGTCCAAACAAGATGGCCCATACTCTGTTTCCCCCACCCCTTGAGTCCTATAGGCCTTTTCCCACTAACACTGGGTCCCTCCAGGCCTTGGGCCTGATTTCTGTAATATGGCCAAAAGCCCGTTTGTGGAAGTCAACCAAAGTTGGGCGTAACTCAGAGAGCGTTCATCTTTGTCTAACAGCAGACAAGGCAAGAATTCTGAACAATATTGGTACAGGTATTCATCTGCATAAGGTAATTGGCTACTTTAGTTTGCAGTCTTTTCTATTTTTAAAAAATAAAGATATATCAACACCTCTGCCACAACTAATATTTCTAAATACATTTTCTTGAAAACCTCAAAAAACTGAGGGCAAGTTTCTTCTGAATGATGAATTATAGGACTGAATAGTCTAGCTGAACCCCTATGCTCATTATCTTGGAACAAATAATGAAATCAGAGAAATCATACATGTTTCATACTTATGCATATTGGAATTAACCCCTCCTGACTTCACACTCAGTTTGGTATTCTGATTTTTGGGTTAAATAAACTTCCACTTCTAAAATTACATTTGCCAAATTTTGTTCCTGATTTAAGACAGACTCTATAATTCAGAGCTCTGATTAGGGATTACAGTCATAGATCTGTGGTTTCAAAGGTGCTTTTTCAAAAGTTGACGGTAGTTTTGTACAGGCTTTTTTTTTTAAAAAAAAAATCAGTTCGCTTCTCATCCAAGAAGCTTCTTCAGTTCTTGGATGAGAAGCTGAACGTTTTCATGAAAACAACCCAAGAAAATTCAGTTTGCCTTTTGGAAAAGCACTTTTGGGACATCCATGACCTGATTGTCTAAGAACAGGTTTCCAAACTTGGCAACTTTAAGACTTGTGAACTTCAATTCCCAGAATTCCTCAGCCAGAATTCTGGGAGTTGAAGTCAACAAGTCTTAAAGTTACCAAGTTTGGGGACCCCTGGCTAAGAATCACCATAACAACATAAATCTGTGGATTTGGGGGAAGAAAATCTCGGGTGGGAGAGTATTTATATATCTCAGGCGTTCACAAGACTATAGGGTTGTTTTCCACGTTCATCTTCAGAAATAGCATGTGGCGGGTTGGATTTACTCACTCACTAAACAGCCTTCGGGTCTGTTTGACTTGGGCTTCGCACGTTACACGAAATTAGCGTTTATAGTTTCCTAAAAACCATGCCACACGACTTAAGAGGGCTGGAGGAGAACCTCTGAAACTGGCTTCTAAATCTATATTTATTTTCTCTTTTACTAAGGTGTTTACGGGATTAGTTTCATATGTTCCAAATGAGAAATCATATAAAATAAATACAGAAATCTGTGAAAAATTCATACATGCAATGTGTTCAAAATAATTATGTACGTGAAAACTTATAGTACAGTAGGCAATGTTATTTGTATTAAATAGGGAGTTTTTCTGTTATCTCAGTCATAGCCAAGAACCAATTAGTTCTTAAAAAAAGTTTAGATTACTGATATTTCTTCCAAACTAATATGTAAATAGATAGATAGATGGAAAGGGAGATAATAAATAGATCATAAATATAAGTTAAAGTTTGCAAAATGAGTTGTATGCCCCATTAAATAACATTTCTGTCTCTATATGGTACACCTAAATATTTTGTGTTTGTATAGAAGCAAAGATTCTCCTTCCTTTCAAATTAGTGTGTTTGCAATTGTATTGTATTTGCTCTAATTGAGTTTGCTCTACTTAAAGTTTTTTTAAATCACCGGGAAAGAAATTACAAATCATGTCCATATCCATGCATTAAGAGAGGAAGTGTGTAAGTAATATTAGAAGTAAAGGTATCTTTCCACGTTTACTAACTCACTAAGCTTAAATCAGCGCTTTGATTTCCATTATGTGCAATCATGGGCCAGCATCCTAACAGTTGAATGTAGTTGCTGAATGCTTTATTTCTATTAGATAGAGAAGTATTCAGAATGATAATGGCATGATAAGAGGTAGTTTTGAATATATGAGTTACTTGATCTAAAGAAGTAAGTACTATGCCTTCTGCAAATTTAAAAAGGGGTCTGGAAATATCTAGACTCAAACGTGCTCATAATAAGGTGGTGATGTGATCATTTCAGCCTACTACACTTTGACAGAGGAGAAAAATTGGGTTGGATTATTGTAGGAAAAATAAGGATCAGGTTGTAAAACCGTGCTCAGAGTGGAGTAATACAGATAATCATTTATGAAAAGATAATTTAACATGGTACATCAGCACTTGGCACATCAACTGTCTGTTTTGTCCCATTAAGTGGTGAGGAGAATGTATTCCATTTCCACAATTGATCAGAAATCACGGAAACTAAGGAAAGTGATATAGCAATTGTCAACCACTTGGCAAGACAACACATATATGCCAAGTGGTTACATACCCACTGTGCTAAGTTATCACTAGGAAAAAATGTTTTCTCTATTCATCCTCTGTCAGTTTTAAAGATCAGAAACATGTTCAGTTTTCCACTTTCTTATGAATCATAGCAAATAGCCAGGGAAAAGTTAATATTCTTTACTCTACTCTACTACATAGGATTATTCCTGTAAGAATATTAAGAAATAACCACATGTATATTATGAGTTCCTTGAAAAAATATAGGCTTTTGTTTTTTTAAAGGGTGGGAATCATGATATATACATCAAAATAACAAAATGGATGTGAAGAGTAAACCAGCAGAGTTAGAAGAATGAGCATCCAGAATTACCTAGGTTATATCCTTTCTGGTCCTAGCAACTCCAATAAGTTGCTTTTAACTGTGTCTGCTCTTGGGAGAGAAAATTAATAAAGAGTTCTGATATGAAACTCACTTCATAAAAATACTACAATGGGAGAGCCCAAGTAATAATTTATTATGACCAAATCCCCTTTCTTCTGTCTTCTCCTACCTTCCTTCTAAATCTATTGTAAATATGAAATAGCATTTTACCAGTTTGGTGAAAAGGTAGAATTCAGTCAAATCCATAGGGCACTTAAACCTTCCTATTGTCTACCAGCTTAGTCATGGATGGCACACTAAAATAAATTATCTAGTCAGCTTTTAAAAGTGTAATTATGGAATAACAGCAGTCATTGGAGAAAATCAGATTGCCTAAAATATCTGATATATACTGTATAAGCTGTTGTGACTTCTTAAAAAGTCACATGAAGACTTGTGCCTTTATTTTTAATATATATTTACAGATCTTTATTGTTTCTATCAGGCCCATTGTAATATGGTGATTCTAAAATTTTGACACCGGCTGATTTCTGTAGTATTTCAGCATTGAATATAGGAATGGGAGAACAAAATGTGAAGTTGCCCACTACTGTACCTTAAAACCTTCCATCTTTTGATCTTACCACTTCTACTCTCCTGCTATCCCAAGATTTAGTATTTTTCATTACTGTTCTTCAGATTATTCTACTTCTAATCACTTCCATTTTAAGTGAATGGGAAATCTCTTCCAGCCTAATTTGTAGAAAATTCAGAAAAAAACATTAAAAATTGAGCACTGTTCAATAATTCATTGTTCCTCAAAAGTGAAATCCATCACCTAAATTCAAAGGCTTGCTCTTCTCTGGTAACAGCAGTGAAGGAACTAGAAAAGATGCAGGCCAAATTTACTAACACTGGATGATAAATTATCGGTTTCCCCCCAGCTTCTACATTGTAGTAGTGCTATTCAGAAAGATTGTTCTAGGGATGATTGGAAATTGTGTATTTTCCAGCTGTTCCATCAGTCTTTAAAGATTTCTATTAAATTCATTTATGCAACAATCCCAATTTGAGTTTTTAAACTAGGCTGAAAGTATTTGATTAATCCATATGATTAATCGATTTAAGCAATTTTGTGAAATCACAAGTTTTTCAAATACCTGTTAACTAGGCAATTTTTAACACATGGGAAAATTTCTTCAGGCCATACTTACTGTTTGTGAGTTCCTGGGGTGTGTGCACGCATGCACATGTGTGTGTATAAGTAACCACATTTAATTATTATTTATTTATCATTTATTATTATATACAGTATCTACTCACCTCCAGGAAAAATTGCTAAGAGAATATCCCCTTCCCTTCCCTTCCCTTACAAATGGTTATGTCTAGTTTAATGAAAAGAAGGACTAGGAGTGACATGATAGCAGTGTTCCAATATCTAAGGGAAAGCCAAAAAGAAAAGGGATTCAACCTATTTTCCAAAGCACCTGAAGGCAGGAAAAAGCAATGTATGGAAACTAACCAAGGAGGGAAGCAACTTAGAACTAAGGAGAAATTTCCTGACAGTTAGAACAATTAATCAGTGAAACAACTTGCTCCAGAAGTTGTAAATGCTTCAACACTGAAAGTTTTTAAGAAGAAATTGTACAGCCATTTGTATGAAATGCCTGAGCCAAGGGTTGGACTAGAAGACCTCCAAGGTCCCTTCCAACTCTGCTATTCTGTTAGTCTGTTATTCCGTTATCGCTTCCCCTCCCTACTTTATGATTGTTAAAATCCAAATTTTTGTACTTAGCACCACAATGAAATGAAGAAAAATCATTTTCAAATAAATAGTTAACAGAGTTTGATTTTGCCTGCTAATGTTTTCATGTAGAAATTGTTTTCTTTGTTTTGACTATTTAATACTGCACACACATAATTTTGGACTACTGGTTTCTAGAATCTTACTGTGAGAACTTTCCAGGCTTGTTCTTGATTCATAAAACTGAAAACAGTTGAAATGAAATTTATAAAAGAATTATATCCTATCAATAAGTGGAAGCCTCCCTCCACTCAGAGTGATCTGTTAGAGGCATGCATATCCAGGTGAATATCTCATTTCTTGCAGAACTAAGGGGGTCAACTTTAAATTCACTTTTGGATAGAATTTCTGTGTTTAAGGTTAAGATATAGTGTTCATTTAAAAAAAAAAAAACCTTGTCCTTCCATTTCGATTACTCTACCTATCAGCAGTTTTGGGGCTCCAACAATTAAAATAAATCATAAATATGCTATATTCTCTTGATACATACAGTGGATAACATTTCTAAATTATATTATTTCTGAATGTATTATTATATTCAATTGCAACAATGACTTTTTTTCTGAAATACATTTTTTTAAAAAATAATGCCACCAAGTAGAAGTTTTTTCCTTTTCACATTGTTTGGTTTTGTTTACATATTAGCCCAACTATTTGTAAGGTTTTCCAAACACTTTAATTTTATATTGTCCATATAATATTATTTATATCTGTTCATGATATCTTGTACATTATGTTTAGGTAAAGGGACAGTCAATTTGTAATAATACACTCATTTCATTTTCTTGACTCTATTTGCAGAAATTATATGTTCCATACCGTATAAAGATTACTTCTAGTTAATATTCTCATATTCTAGCTATTATAGCAATAATAATAATAATAATAATAATAATAATAATAATAATAATAATAATAATAATAATAATAATATGTATGTATATTTTTGTGTGTCTTTGTTTTATGTGTGCATGCAAGTATATCATACAATTTGACTAAAAATGTACTTCATTTTCATACACAACAATTAATTCTATTCAGAGAACTTTGCCATCAATTTCCCCTCTGTGATATTTTACTAGGACAAAGAAAGGCTGGGGTGAGAGGGAAGAGGGAAGCAAATACACAATCACACAAACCAGATGTATCTGCCTATAATTTGAGCAAATATTCTTGAGTATTGCTTTGCAATATAAGCTTTTCTGCGGGGAGAGCGTTTTATGCCAGATAATCATTGCTTTGTGGCTGTATCTGCAGATAGACATGTGTGGGTGTGAAAACAAGAAAAGATGGTTACTGACCATTCTGCACTTGTGATTTGGTGCTGCTATTTATTTATTTTTACACATCCTTTATAAGGTTTTATTTTTGCAGTGTTAAAATATTATGATAGATGGCAGTTTGTCTCCATGAATTGCACTTAAAGAAGGGGGGAGAAGTCCATTCCTTAGGAAAAATTGTCACTTGTATAAATACCAACCTTTTTCTTCCTCTCTTTCAATATGTATTCTAAGCCTCTGTTAGTCTAAAGGATAATTCTGTCTGCAGTCACAGTCCTTGGTAAGCTGCCAAGCACAATAGGGCATTAATTAACATGTGCCAGGGATTCATCAACATGCACTGTGGTGGAGAGCCATTGCAGCTGCCCCCTCCTCCCTACATCTCTTTTCCTTTGTCCATGTAATTCATGAAAGATCTTCTTCAGTATGTAAATCACCTTTTGCAAAACACCCTACAATACAATGTCCCTTTTATTTTCCAGATCCGTTGTCAGGTTTCTTTAACATCCAGAAAAGATACTGACTCTTTCTGTGGTGTTCTAAATGGGATTGGAGAAAATGTATTTTAAATACTTGTGAGAGATGCCAAGACCCAGCCACTCATCCTCCAACAGTAGAAATGTGTTTATGTTCTGTTACGTGGCTATATCGATAAATCATTCAATGAGCTATAAGTTTAGGGTGGGGCAATCTGTTTGAGATTCATCTTGCTAAATGTTGTGCCATGGGAAATTGTGGAATTATTCTTCTCATTAGCTCAAGGTGAAAGTAAACTGACCTGCTAACTTATGGAAAATGCAGAAGAAAACAATAACAATCTTACTGTATCGATATCCCACCCATGACTAAGAAAATAAATCAAAGAAGTAAATTAAATTTCAATTAGTTGTTGGGTTGACCTCATTTCCTTTTATTGCCAAGGATTACACGACTCCCATCTATCTCCTGAGCTGCTATTAATGTTGTTTCTATAACATTTTATCTGCATTTAATTGAAATACATAGGGCTGTTGACTAAACTGTACCATTACTTGATTGTTTTATTTTATTATTATTTAAATCATCTCCACATTTCTCATTTTAGACAGTCATTTCAATGAGAGAATATACTGCAGCTGATGTTGGTTAACCTGTCATCGTGTAGACAAAGCATTGCTCCAGATTTGAGCTGATAATACTCAGAATATCCTGCCTTAGATAAAGGTAGGGGTATATTATCTTCAGGTCAGTCTCTTTGGATTTCTTGAAATCCCCAGAAATCTTCTTTCATTATTAAATTGTGAACTTCATACAGAAGCAGTGCAGATGCCCCTCATTCTATTCTCCAAGGGGAAAACTAAGAATAGCACATAAGACTGAAATATTGGTAGAAGTTTGGAGTTCTTCTTTGCATCCATCAGATGAGTTGACACTTCACTCACAAATCTATTAACACAAAATAATTGTATATGAGACAGTCAAAAGTAATACAAAGCAACTCATTATCTGAGTTGGAAGATAGAACAAAATTACTATGTTTTACAATTCATTGTCTCGCCTCCAATTTGCTGCAAACTTATGATCCAGTGTGTCCCCATCATAAGCTTTATTTGGTCTTATATGTGTACACACATCCATGCCAATCAAACTGGGAAAAGCACAGCCTCCTCTGTATAGTCTTTGAATGATTCCCCCCAAAATTAAATTAATTCAAGAAGGTATTATGGATACCTTTCATACTTTTATCAATTTACTTCTTGTTTTAGTAACCAAATCTTGATTCATCTGCAATTTTTGGAAGGTTTTTGAAACAAATCCTAATGCTTTCAGGGTCCAAATGAAGAATGACAGTTCAGATTTCAAACCCTTTTGGTAGAGAAGTGATATAACAATGTTTTTTTTTAATGTGCCATTTGTATATTGCCAGTAAAAATGGCATGTAGTAATACTTCCTTAAAATCAAAACAAAATATGCAATATTTGAAATTCCAAGTATTTTTAAATAGAATAGAATAGAATAACAGAGTTGGAAGGGACCTTGGAGGTCTTCTAGTCCAAAACCCTGCTTAGGCAGGAAACCCTACACCACTTCAGATAAATGGTTATCCAACATCTTTAAAACTTCCAGTGTTAGAGTATTCACAATTTCTGAAGGCAAGTTGTTCCACTGATTAATTGTTCAGGAAATTTCTCTTTAGGTCTAAGTTGCTTCTCTCCTTCATTAGTTTCCACCCATTGCTTCTTGTCCTACCCTCAGGTGCTTTGGAGAATAGCTTGACTCCCTCTTTTTTGTGGCAGCCCCTGAGCTATTGGAACACTGCTATCATGTCTTTCCTAGTCTTTCTTTTCATTAAACTAGACATATCCAGTTCCTGCAACTGTTCTTCATGTTTTAGCCTCCAGTCCCCTGATCATCTTTGTTGTTCTTCTCTGCAGGAAGTACCTGCAGGAAGAGTTTGTGCCCTATTTGCCAAACCATTTGCTCCTCTTCAGAGGACTAGTTATGGCATTGTATTAAAAATGTTCAAAATGTGAAATATAAAGCATACATCAATACTGGGTGTGGGAAAATAGGTGTTCAGAAAGAGCATGTGGTATTGTAAGTCAGAGTAGTATACTCATAGGCTCCATATGCTGTCATTATTGATTTTTAGAAGTACATTAATCAATTGAAAACCTATAGATTTACTCAGAAATTAAACTTAAATGATAATTATGGCTTGGTTCAAAATCACTTCTCCAATTAATTTCACACTCTAATTTTATCAATGGATCACTTCAGTGGATCACCAAACTAGTGATCCAGTTGCAGATTTTGTCATCAGAGTTTCTTCACCAGAGAAAAGAGGAACATATACCAAGCTATGGTGGTACCATTTTTGCTTCTAGAAAAGAGGGAAGAAAATGGCAAAAAATCATGAAAGTCATCCATTCTAACCTACATATAAAGGTTTTGCTCTTGCTGGATGCAGATCTAATCAGGTAAGGGGAAAAAACACCTTTTCAAGATCCAGAGTTTCACAGATACAAAAAAAAGTATTATAAGAAGGGCAAGAATTTAATGATGCAATATGAAAACTAGAAGAAATCCTGATTTTGTGACAAGCATCAGCTTACTTATTCTGTATCCTTGGGTTATCAAAAATGAGACAAAAACTTTGCACACCTCACCTGAAATTAGGTGAGTTTATGAGAAGTCTAAAGATGTTCCAGGTTCTTGATGTCAAATATATCATAAATTTATCTGTCTGGCAAAAGCTGGGGAAATAGAATGTACACATTAGAGCTTTGTCTGTAAACACCACTATGACTACGATTCAGCATCAACCTCTACAACAAAGGGACAGATTGATTGGGATTATATGATGGGATTGATAAATGAAGGCCTATTTTGGCTAATCAAAGACTTGTTGAATCTTGAAATCACACTGAAAAGGTATGGTGAATCAGGCCTGTAGTATTGTGAAAATATTTTCTGGATGATAAGAACAGAAGGAGACAGACACCACCTGTCTCTACAAGGCAATCCTTTCAGCAATTCCAAGAAGATTCCACCCCATTTGCACTATGATACTGGTGATCCCGAAGGCACAGATAAACTCCCAAATACCTCAAGTACTCTCAGGGAGAGTGCTAATGATCAGATGACTGCAAAAAAATACAATCCTTCCAACCCCCCTCCCTCATCCTGTCAGAACTAAACCTTCCATTGCCCCCCCATCCTTCCAGAACCAATGAACAATTCCAGAGAACAAGAGCCATCATCAAGAAGACTCAAAGTGAGTAATTACAGGATGAACATCTCCATGTCACAGCATATACAGTGGAACTTCATCTGACAATCTTAATGATTGTCTAGACCTGTAATCAGGAAGAAAATGTCAGATCTTGAAACAAGAAAGTTCTAATATAGATATAGGCAGGTAAGGTTTCAGAAAAAAAGAATGAGAAAAGCTCAAGCAAGATTGAAATTATCTAAAATATTGTGGCAAATAAAACTCTGAATCAAATTAAACAAATATAAATCAAAGTGAACCCTAAAGTGTATTATATTAAAATGTCTGGACAAGCAGAGGAAATGAAAAGCTTCACCTGGGACTGAAACCCCAGCATAATAAAATGGAGAAATTTTATAAACTTTCCATATATTGAAAATCTCATAGCTTTGTCTCTATTAATTCTGTAATTCTGTATTCAGCACCTTCCACAGATTTGACAGTCTATGACAACTAACAACGAATTATGCAGCATTCTGCCAATATCCATACAATGCCAAGCACTAGGATATGACAGCTGCCAGCAAAATGGATATTGCCTCAGGTCCTCCCGTTGTATACACTTTAGTTAGGTTGTGGCCTCATTGACACCACCATCCTAAAGTGAACACATTCTATTTCACAGAAGTAATCCAAACTAGTAAAGCCAAGGTAGCCAAAAATTTGCCAAATGTTATTTTTAAACATTCCAAGTTCCATTCATATTTGTATACCACTTGGTAGTTATAGCTTACAAAGCATTATGTTGAAAGTTTCTTATTGTTTGCCTTTAAAAATGGAGGTGTTTGCAGGGATGGAAAATTCCTTCTCTTTCCATTTTGTGACAAATTTGCATGTCTGGATAAAGTCCATACTTTCCAATTATATTAATTTGTAATTTTTAAAAATCCACACACAGGTTTATTTTTTTTTTATACTTAATTGCTTATTTTGTATCATCTCAAAACTATGAGAAAAATACATTTACACTGAAAACATCTTTTAAATACATATTCATTCTGTTAATGGGTCCATTAATCCAGGAGATGCAGGCTATAGTAGATCCATCCATGTAGGTATTGGTTTAGGACCCGAATATAAGCTTTCTTGCTCCATATAGAATCTGGCCATTCAAGGAAGTTGATAAAGAGTGCATGCTAAAAGTTTGTGCTCCTTGGGTAGTGTGATACTGGAGTACTTGTGGGGGGGGAGCATTCCTTGTAGGGAATTCCCTGTGAAACTAATTACCTCTAGAAAAAAAGTTCATCCTCATATTCAGAAGCTTATTAAAATCTTTTAAGTGGGCATTTGAGGATTGAGCAGACAGTGAAGTATGTACCCAGAATGTGTATAGGTGCTGCTTAACTTGATTTATTGTTATTCTTGACGTTGAATGGGTCATGGTGTCTATATGCATATGCGCGTGCGCACACACACACACACACAAACACACACACACACACACACACTAGCATTCATAAAGATAGTCAGAGGATCAATCTGATAGGAGCTGTGTTGCATCATCACAATGCAAACCCTTCTTGTCTTGTATGTTTGTCATTATGTTGAATGGCTATCCAAAATGTGTAGAACTTGATGCAACAGTACAATACCTCTTTCATCATTTTGACAAAAACAATAGGAGTCTGAAGATATCCATATGTATATGTGAGTATAAAATGCTTTGAAAATACTATTGTAATACTATTTTTATAAACTACTTATATTTGTTTGGTTAAAGCAACATAAAAGTACTTGTAATAAATAAATAAGAATTGGAATTCTTTCAAATGAACAAAGACTAAAGTCCTCAAGCATTGTTGAAGACCTGATTATAATAAGACTTTTTTTTTTACTTCCTTAATATTGATATAACAACATAGTTTAAGGTTCATAAATGATATTGCTTTTAATGCAAGCATTTTTGTTGACACTGTAATATTATGTTTTGTGTACAATTTTGGAATGTTTATAGGAACACTGAAAAATGGGTAACAAATTATATGGTTAAATTAGTAAAATCTCTAGCTACAATGAATAAGCATGTAGCCTTATGATCCATCTCTGGAAATATAGAGTGCTAAATTAAATCTAATAATGAATGGGATAATTTACTCAAGTCAAATTCTTTATAACTATTTTTATGTTTACTGTCAATGGTGAAATATATGGAAGCTGTTAGCCTTCCAGAAAATAGATGCTAAATATGATATGTTGGCATGACGTTTATTTAAAAAAACTAAAATAAAATCCCTTTTGCTATCATTCAAAGTTTTTGAAATGTTATTATTTTAAACTTGACAGCCCAAGAAATGGATCACCTGGACCTCTTTCAAAGTACACTCCATCTTTGATCAGTTTTCATTTGAGGAGATTACAGAATTGGAAGTAAATCTAAAATATGATTTTAGCTATTCATTACAGATAGAGTATATTTACTAGACACATGAATGAAACATGTTATATAATAATATCAGCCATTTTAGGATCAATTTGAAAAATATTCCCAGAATATTTCCCAGCCATTAACTACCAATGAAGACAGATTAAAGCATAGTAAAATTTATGACCAACTGGTGACAACATAAAAACATTAATTTGTAAGAAAGTAAGCTGGGGCTGACTTGTTCTAGTATTGAAATGATTTGAGTTCTTATTTATTTGTTTGTTTGTTTATTTAATGGTAGCTGCACACTCCAAGAGACATTGGGCAGCTTATCATACCCAACAAGTAATTATAAAACCATTAAAACACAGAAGACAAGCCAGCCTGAACCAAAGCAACCATGTCAAACTTTATTACTATTTTAAAAGGAAGCTGTCAAGGAGCACTAGGGCCAGGGCTTTTTTTCTGCCGGAACGCAGC
>JAOYMU010000292.1:31025659-31040238 GCA_025802295.1 Psammodynastes pulverulentus | reverse complement strand
ACTGCCAAGAACTTTAGCTGTTATATGGGTTAACCGAAAGGCAGTTTCTGTAAGCAGGGCAATAAAGATTAGGCCAAAAACAACACCAGAATGTTTCCTTCCTGCCTTCCTTACAGGATTAGCCCCGTAAAGTGGAAAAAACAAAACAAAAGGAGATTTCTTCCAATAACTGGTTTTCTGAACTGCTTAGAAAGTTAACAACTGGTTCTCGCGAATAGGTGCGAACCTGTTGGATCCCACCACTGGGTGAGGGGAACTGAAGCCCCTATGGGCAGGCTGCCAAGCACCCAAATTTTGATCACATGACCTGAAAGTGCTGCAATGGACATAACTTTGGGTCTGGACATATGTGCCTTGTTCAACATAGCTGTGACTTCAAATAGTCTCTGATTGAATGGCCATAAGTTGAATACCACCGGTATTTCACCCTATAGCAATAGATGATCTTCTCCAGCAGTTTAATTAGATGCTAAACAGGAGTGGGTAAAGCACCAACTCTGTGGCATTTCACTTAGTACAGACTGGATCTCTTACTCTTGATCAGCCCCTTAGAAAGAAAATTAACCAACCCAACACTGTGCCAATTGCTCCCAACCCTCAGAGCTGATCCAGAATGATACCATTGTCAATGGAACTGAAAGTCTACTGCAACATGCTCTATATGGGGCTGTCCCTGAAGAGCATTTAAAAACTTCAAGTGGTACAGAATGCAGAATGTGTGGTAGTAAATGGTGCCAGATATACAGCACAAGTAATACCATTCCTGTGTGAGCTGCATTGGTTAACAGTATATTTCTGGGTGCAATTCAAGGTGATGATTGGCACCGGAAAGACTGACTTGATGACAAAATCATAAAATATGTATGGTTTAAGGCAATAGGACAGACTAGTTTTCATCTGGAGCCTTTTCTGCTCTTTGTTGTTTCAGGATTGCTGTGTAGAAAAGCAAATGAAGAGGGATGTGCATTTTTTAATTTTTAGAAGTGGTTAGGGAAATTATGGAAATTGCATTCCAACAAATTTAGGAAATGCTAGATGAAAAGGATGATTTATAGAACAATAGAATATAAGCAGAAAAAAAAGGTAATGTGGGGAATAGAAAATGTTTGTTTTTCTTTTTAAACTGTAGTTATATTTAGGTCGTCCTATCTATATATTTCAGTAATGTTTAGAAACTATTGTAATGACTTCATTTTCTATTCTTGAATAGTGTCATGCAAGATTTTCAAGTGCCCTCTGGTGGAAAACACTTCATCTCAGTATTTCACTTGCTATTACTTTTAAATATTAACATTTACATTTACTGTCAGGGTGTTCATTTAAATAGCTTTTATGTTAATTCATAAAGCATAGTGACAATTATTATACCAATAAATATAAGATAAAAAATGTAAATGCAACTAGACGGAATTGTTAAATTTCTGTTGTAAATACTGAGAAAAGAAACTCTTTGTCTTTTGTAATTCTTACACATAAAACTGACATACCAATAACCATAGGTTCACTATGTTTGAAGTGTTAACTCTTTGTACTAATTGTATATTAAGCCTCATCTTGCCAGTCAAGGTGCTTCCTTGTGGAAATGGTAAAGTTGTCTAGTTTGGCCAGAGAAAAAGATGATAAATACTTTTTTAAAGACTGAAAGCCTTATATGAACAATTTGCCGAAAGAAAGAAAAAAGACTGAACTGATGATTTATGGATTTGGGACTAAAAAGGGTCAAAGATGGAAGGGAAAGTGTAAGATGGCAATTACTCAATAGAAAGAAGATCTTCTGAAGTCAGAATTCTATTTTTTAAAAATATTTTATACTTTTATTGAAAAGTAGTGCTCAATTCTTGGTACTCATGTCAAGGCACAGAGCATTCTATTCAATTGTCTACTTTAGGACAAACTAAAAAAATGTATTCAGTTGATCACTTTAGCATGGATTCAAAATTACACAGTAATCACCTTCTTAAAACAAGCATAATAGCTAGATATCTACATTGCACTGCCTCAGAGTAGCTATTTTGTTAGTTTTCTATATTGTGTGAACCCAGCATTGTACTGGTTTATGGTTTAACATGGCAACCCAATTGACTTGCAAGTAATAGACAAACAAATCATGGCTTAGTGTGATATATGAAAAGGGCCTCATTTTTTTAACTTCTGTTGAATTTTATCTTGTCTGTTTTACTTATAGATTTGTGGGTTGTATAAATCCTTCAAAATAAATGGTTTAGAACATGCAGAAGTACATAATAAAGCACCTTCCTTTAAACCAGAGGTGTCAAACTCAAGGCCCGTGGGCCAGATCTGGGCCACAGAATGCTTAGATCAGGTCTTTGGGGCTGCCCTGGAAACAGTGAAGGACCGACCCATAGTGCCTCTGCCAGTGAAAATGGAGCTCGGCCCTCCTGAATTCCGTTTTCACTGGCAGAGGCTTGCAGAAGGCCATTGCAGTCAAAAATGGAGCTTGTGAGAGCCATGTGTGGCCCTCCTGAGATCTGCTTTTGCTGGTAGAGGGTTGCAGGCCATTGCAGCTGAAATCAGAGCACATGACAGCTGCGCGCAGCCCTCCTGAGCTCTGTTTTTGCTGGCATAGGGTTGCAGGAGGCCATCACAGACAAAAACGGATATCAGCAGCCCATTTTCACTGGCAGATTGCTCAGGCCACCACAGGCGCTTGCTATAAAAGTTAAGACACTTTCCTATTATCTAGGCAATATACAAACTAATTCTTTATTCTGTAAATTTCTTAGCATATCCATATCAAACAGACTTATTGATAACAAATATCTATAAATCTAATTGTAAGTATTTTAGTTCTAAAAGATTTAACAAGTTGTTCTAATATCTCAGATGTCTCAAGACACTGAGTATGTTGCTGGTTACATCCGATAGATCATATTTATCTCTCACACAGCATATGTTAAAAATTCATCATCATCATCAATTTATTTTAACCAAATAAATCTTAAAAAATATTTGGAGGAGGCTCATGATAGTCATATCATAGAAAGCAACTATCTTCCTACCTATTTATTGAGTCATCAATCAAATAAGCAATCTAAGAAGGAAAAAGAAAATCTGATTGTTGGGTCTGGGAAATTTTAAATTCTGTCTATTGAACATATATGGTTGAGAGCTAACCTTGGAATCATGTTTAAGAGAAAAACCAAAAGAAGAATTAGTATGCAACTGGCTTTTCTTTCTTTTCCTTATCTGTCACTCTCTCATCATGCACCTCCTTTAATCCTACATACCCTTCAGTTAACTCAGTTTAATAGTGATATCCAAAATACATTAGACACATGAGAGAAAATTCCCATCCTACTAATTTATTTAATCTAAATGGGTCAAGAAGTACATTTTAGAAATCTGCTATTTATTACTCGCCAATGAATAAAGCAGTGATGAAACCTGGATGGCCCAGGATATTTTTGTTTTTCCGTTCCATCACCATCTAAAGGGATGTTTTAGCTATACATAGTTCACTTTAGGTCTAGTACTTCCTTGTGTTTACTTTAGAATAGAAGAACAATGCATAGTTGATTTTTAGCAACATTTATAGGAGCTGCAAAATAGTTCCTTCAGATGATAAGGACCTCTGCAACCTCCAATTATTCACCTATCCTTGCTTCAACTGTTTCAATAAATAACAGCACTTTAAATAAGGACCGTATAGATACACGACAATGATTTGGCCTCATGGTTTGTTTTTTTTTATAAAATGATGCTCTGGATAATTTGGAAATAAACTGCAGGGTAAAATCAAGACAATCGATGTAGCATTTTTGTTTTTCTCATCATTTCTCTTAAGGTTAAAGCAACATTGAATGGAGGTCAATCAGAAATCTTAGATCTGGGTACAGCATCAATAGGTCTGACACTATTATTTACTTTTAGAGTTGATTATAGTGTCAATGAATACCATACCAGTTTTGAATATGTGACTGTTTTTCTTTTCCTCCCTGTTCTGTGACCTTACATCTGTGCACACATAAAATAATATCAGTGTCATGTTGTTGTACTGAGAAACTCCCAGCTAGAAATCATTATGGATAACAATTCCATCAAGGCTATAACCAAATCTATTTTGCGATTTAAATACACTATCATATCCAAAGCTAGTTGAATAATACCTGATTACAGAAAAATGCAGAATAGGTGGCACCACAGCTTCTAGAAAACACACAAGAACAAATGTGTGCAGGGAAAAAAAGAATAATACACCACATGCAGAAAAGTTTGCTACATATCTAGATTATAACATTCATTTAATAATTTAATATATTTGGGAAGCCAGATTCATTTAACAGCCATGTTACTAATTTAACAACTGCAATGATGCACCTAAGAACGGTGGCAAGAAAGATCATACAATGGAGCAAAATTTACTTACAACTATCTCACTTAGCAACAGAAATGTTGGGCTCAATTGAGGTCACAATTTGAGAACTACCTGCAATTATGAAAAGAAGCATTGTTTGATAAATATAATATGCTTCAAAGATCATGTAACAATTGTAGTCATGGTTGATTATTGTTACAGTACTGTAATATTTACATCAGAGAAATTGAAAAGATGGCCATCATTTGCAGGTAAGAATTTATTTAATGGAACATTTAGTCTAGCCTTTTGATTTAACCTGAAGAGCCATGCAACAAAGAATTGTAGTGTGCCGGATAGATGGATATTCACTCAAATATCATTTCATGTACAAACTATTATTTTTAATTGGGAACATTTAAATATTTAGACATGCAAATAATCTGGAGACAACTTAATAAAAAAAAACTTTACATGCAATAAAGTACTAGATTTGGACTGAAGAAAAATCTGATGCAGCAATTTAATTTTAGATTGATCTCTGCTGCTACCTGGGAGGATAGGGGACAATTTTTGATCAGAACCTGTATTGATTCCAGCACATTTTCTGAATACCAGGAAGTCCAGTTGCCTCTTGAAAAAAAACACCTTATGGAGTGAACAAGAGCAATATTAAAAATACAATGTCACAAAACCCATATAAATTAAGCCCAAAATAAGTAGCCACAGTCATAGCCAGCTTGGACCAAAATATGGTTAAAATAAAATACATCTAACGTGGATATATCTCCAAGATTGTAAACAACTCAGAATGGTACAGAAATGCCTTAGCAGAAGCATTTCTATTTGCTGTTGTTCTTTGAGATTGTATCTAATGTCCCTGCTACCTTAAAAATCTGGGATTCTCCTCTTAATGATATGAGCAAATCTCACTTGTATCTTTAGTCTAAAAATACTTTTTAGAGTAGACTAGAAAATCAGTTTTCCTGGTTATGACAACTACAATTTTAGAAGCCATGTTCTCCGTGTGTTCCCTATGTTGTTATACCTATAATATTTATTTAAATATTGGCTTTTGCTTGTTCCTTAGAAAGGAGAAAGGAGGACCACCATGAAGGAAGAGTAAAAAAGAAATAACTGATTGACGTACTCTTCTCCTTCCCTTTTCTATCTCTATTGCTCATGTATAAACTCCTTATATTTCTGACAAGTAGGTGTTACTTTGAATTCTCTTGTAGATCACAGCAGTGTACATTTATTTATTATTTAAAATTATAGGCTACTCTATTTTTAGAAATGTTAAGCAGTTTATAGAGCATATACAATAGGGTTAAAAACAAAACAAATAATCAGCTGGTGCATCACCATTTGGAGGTAGCATTACATCACCCTATATACCTTTCTGAAGAGCAAAGTATTACAGGGTCTTCTAAAATGTAATATAGGAAGGATAGGATATTTATTGAGAAAGTTGACTAAGTGTCTACAGTCTCTATGTTATTACCCAACAAAACAAATAGATGTGCCATAAAGTATCTCACTGATATGATGAAGATATATATATTACAATAAAAAATGCAAGTTCTTTTAGATACTTTATTTAGAAAAAAGGCATTTTTTGGTATTTGTTTTAAAATGGCTGACTTTTTTTAAAGAAAGAAAACCTCCACATTCTGTAACAGTGTTCTAAAAAGTGTTACATCAAGGATAAAAGGTGATGGTCAGAATTAGTTTCATCAGCACTTATGAAGATAGGGAAAAATACTATTGTCTTTCCCAAAAATAAGGCTTGGTCTTATAGTAATTTTTGCTCTAAAAGATGCATTAGGCTTATTATCTGCTTAGGCCTTATTTTTGGGGAACTGCAGCATTAAATGCATCCAAATAGATGATAACTAGGTCTTATTTTTGGGGTAGGGCTTATATTATAAGCAACCTAAAAAATCATGCCAGGGCTTATTTTCCATTTGGGTTTTGTTTTTGGGGAAACACAGTAGCAGTCAATTGTAATCTGTGTTTCAATATGCAAAAGTGTCCCTCTATTTCTGAAGACTTAGAAACTTTGACATATCATTGTTTTGGTTGTATTTAAATTCAGTCCCTCTGATCATAGTCTAAGAACAGGCATTGCATAAGCATTGAAACATATCTGGGGCCGGACGAAAAAGGGAACAGAATTGCATGTAATCAGTGTATTTCTTCAGTTGCTCCTGATAAATACCCCAAAGAGATACAGGACAATAGATAGATTATAAATGCAGCAGCATGAATAGTAACTGGTATTTCTCATGTCCATATGTCATCACTGCTACACAAGCTATATTGGTTGCCATTCAGCTTCTGGTTGCAATTCTGGTCATCACCTACAAGATTCTTCAAGGCATAGGCCCAGTTATGTGTATCTCCTTATCATTTCTGCCAATCTATATGTTTGGACCAAGTGGGTGTGCTCCAAATCCCTTCAATTAAATATTGTGACCTTATGAGACCAAGGAAGCATGCTTTTATTGTTACTACCAATATCCTCTGGAACAGCATTTCCCCAGAGGTATGTATGTTGATTCTGATGGGGTTCTGGGAACCCTTAAGACCTGGTGTTAGTATGTTTGTAGAGCCTCTGTCATAGTTCATCTTCAATATGATTCTGTATAGGCTGTTGCCTTAATGATCTTCACTCCACAAGGAAGCAATGTTTATAGCAGCCCTGTAAAGGGCCAATGTAGTGCATCTAAATCTACAACAGTAGTGGCAGACACCTCTTCCTTCTAGTCATGTTTGTCTTAAAGATAAGGAAGATAATATATAATTTAATTGAATGCAGCCATGACATCATTTTTTACTTTTTCCAAATAGGATATCTCTTCCAAATTTCATATTAATGAAATTAGGCTTTTTAAAAACTGAAACACAAGCTTCCATGATGTCCCTAGTTAAAGAGAAGTTGGAAGACAATGGCATTAAAGCATTAAATCAAAATAAAACCAATTGATAAAAAGTTTGTTATTAAGCTAAATTTATATTTTAAAAGCTAAGCTGCTGTTCAAAGTCTAATTAAGAGAATAAAATCATGATTGTAACTATTATACATTTGTGCATTATCCTATTTTTTATTCCTAAAAAAAACCACACACAAATCCATACACAGATTTTTAAAAAGTTAATTCTAAAACTTATAGTTAAAATAGAAAAACATAAAAAGACCCTTAAAAATTCCATCAATCAGGAAGATATCTTCTTTTAATATTATTGAATAGATTTTTGAAAACAATAATTTAAACAAATTATTAACCCAGAAAAACAAATGGCAAATGGCAATGGCAAATTCAGCAACATAGAGAACATAATAAAGTGCATATATCTGCCACTTTTTTTTAACAATATGGGATGTCTTATGACATCTTACAAAATATTATTAATTATTAAAAGAAAAAGTGGCAAAACAAAACCAATGACATTCTTATTCATTTTCCTGGTTAAATGTCACTACAAATTTGTTTTTTAAGAAATAAGCTTTGTTACAGTTTAAAACTGTGGATTTAACTCTGAAAAAATTCTGTAGGCAACTATCCAATTTCTAACTTTTGTATGTAATAATAGCTCCAAAAAAAACCAATAAAAGAAAGTAGAAGCATAAATGCAGCATGAACAAAATAATGGATACACTGTTTGAATTAAGCTTTGTAAATTATAATTTACATCAAGTCAGTGTTGACTCCTAGCAACCATATAGATATTTTCCATGAAACTTTGTATATTATATCATCACTTTTCACATTTGAAATATTTCATATTTCAGTATCAAGTAATTGGCTAGTTAGCTTATTACTAGAGTTCCAATGTGCCGTCCAGAGATACTGCCAACATCTCCCTTCCTATTTGTTTATATTGTTTAATTAAAAATGGAAAACTGGTATAAAGCAGTGATCAAACCACCATAATTGTTTCCATTCTTTGTTTCCAAAAATGCCTTTGAATCCCAAATGAGTCTTATATGCTTTCTTAGAAAGTGAAAATTATGAATGCTTGGCAATACGTTTAACCAGAAACAAGACAAAAGTAAGTGGGTATAATAAGAAACATTCTATGCAAATGAAGGAGACAAGAGAAAGAGGCAAGTAACATTCTATTAATCTAGTACTTTATTATGTTCCCTATGAGTGCCATTTTGTGTGGGCATACATTCTCAAATGCCAAATCTGTCCACCAACCTAAATAAGTTGGGGTGTCATGGTTTTTTAATTTTCCTTTCTCTCTTATTCCACCTTCTATTTTGTTTCTGATTATGTGCCATCAAATTGACTCTTAGTGAGCACATATTTTCCATGACAACTTGTCCCTAATCTGATCTCCAGATCCTCCAACAATGCAGTCATCACACTAGAATTGATACACCTTACTGCTGGTTGTCCTTTTCTTCTCTACTTCCACTATTGGAGTTAGTGTATAAAGTATGATAATTTAAGCCTGGCAATTTGTGCCTTGAGTGAGAACTCTCGGTTGATTTGTCTGATGATTTTCTCATTAATATGTTGAATTGCATTATAATGGGATTAGATAACATATAATTTTAGTAACCTTATTGATTTGAATTTACCCAGGTTTTAATTCTACTCTAGAATCCAAGCTTAGAATCATAGAGTTGGAAGAGACCATTTATGCCATAGGTCCATTTCCTGTTCAGTGCAGGAATCCAGATTAAAGCATTTGAGATGGTTCAGACAATGCTAAATGAAGAGGAGCTACCTACTTCTGTGGTTAATTACATAGCACAGTCAAACAGCTCTTATTATAAATAGGGAAGTTTTTTTTCCAAAATTCAGTCTTTCTGTAACTTAATCCACTGTTTTGTGTCTATATTTTGGAACAATGGTCTTAACCTCCTTCTGTGTGATATCCTCTTGAGGGGTGCCATCATGACCTCTCTCACTCTTCTTACTGGATTAGCAGGTAGCGTCTAAAGTAAGACTTTTGCTGTTGTGCTACCCTGGTTATGGAATACAATGTAATCTTCTTTAAATGGACCATTTCAGGAAGTGGAGTCTGTTACTCTTCAATGTCTATCAAATGTGAAAATCAGCCATTCTATGAATTATGTCCTTTGGGTAATGAGGTCATTACAAAAGTAATGCATATGCAAATGATATAATTTGTATATGCAAATAATATATTTGTGCCATTTGTATAGTGTCACTATCTAGTAATATATTATATATCAGCATAATTATAGTAAAATTACACTGTTACAGTACACTTAACTATTTGATCCAGGCTATCTTAGATGCAATGGATTAGTGAATTCTTTCAGGAAGATCTCTGGGTGGAGATTTGGTCAACTATATCCAAACTTTAATAAATTGGGATCTATTAAAAGTTTCACTCTATGCTCTTCAAGAAAAACAAAAACTCTTGTGCCATGGATTTAGTCTGGCATAAAAGGAAACAACTTCCAGTCTATTAAAACAGCTACACTGCACTCCTAGGGAGTTTTTCATGGAAACTCAACCTGTTAAGCACGAGGATGTCATTTTGGGATGTTATATATTATTTTGTGTTGCCTTTTTATGTTGAATGCTTTTAATGATGACTTTATAGTAGATTATCTGTTGGAAATAATTCTCAAAATCATATATTTGATTTATATATAAATATTTACAAACATATACAAGCATGATTATATTTAATACACACACATTCATATGTATAGGATATATTTTTGAAAGTAATCTCTTTAGCAAAGGATCATCTATTTGGGTTTCCCATGAGATGCATCATCTCATTTTCTTCAAGCATTGTCTGCTAAGGACCATATCTTACTTAAAAGTATCCCTGAGTGTAGGGCATATATTTGAATAACCAAGACACTGAGATGTGTCACTAAGCCAACCACAAGTGTTGTGTATACTCTCTGTTCTGTGAAATATAAAAAGGAGGCACCCCACCTCCATGAACTTTGAACTTTGTCATCCTTGGGAAAAGTTACTATGCAGCTCCAAGGCAATTCCTTCACTGCCTTTTTGGATGGATTCATCAAAAACCAAAGAAATGTCGTTTGGTGTACCTTTTTCTCTTTCTCTGTTTTAATATTTATTAACATTTTTTGGGCATTTGGCATCTGCTTGGAGCCTATTGACTTTGAATATTAAGAGCCTATTAGCTATGGTTGGTCACCAATGAAGTCAAATCAGCTAATAAAGAAAGGATGAACTTGATCAGTTGTGCCAATTATGGTAGTCACTATTCAGTATAGAGCTTTGTTATCTGGAACTAAACCAAAAATAAAATAGTTGCAGGTAGATTTCAACTTCATCATTCCTAAAAGCGTTGAATCTCAGTTAGAAATATACTGATGTATACTAAATGACTATATGAGAGTGCTATGTAAACAGTATCTTTAAATACACTGTACAATAAAGCTTCGGGATAATGTTCAATTTGAACCAATGACAAGTCTTTCAGTTATTGTTGCCTACATATTTGTCATCTGTAACTGAAGACAAATATGTCATTCTTCATTTGATCTCTCTGAAGTATCCTATTATTTTTTCCACAAAAGCATATATAGAATTGCCTTTCATGAACATTTTTTTGTGACTTCTTAGCCTTGGGTTCCTGTAAAAACTAATAAATACATTATGAGGATTATGAGCATGTGAGGACCAAAAGTTTATGCTATGATACTTTGACTTCCACTGCCAGAGTCTAGGACAGCTTCCTTTTTAGAAACCATTCTAATGGATTTTTTTTTTTTACTTCCAATATATTGATTTGGGCTACCCAAATAGAAGCTTCTCCATGGTACAAGAACTGTGTCTCTTAAGTCTCCTTACTTACCAGGGGACATCTAAGAATCTTTCACGAAATGCAAGGGGAGTTCCTTTCCCCACACCAGTGATGATATTTTCTTCAGCCATTGGCAGCAATAACTGGGGTTCATTAAGTAACTTACTTGAATGAAAAGAAACTCAAGATCCATTTGATGAGAAAGCCCCCTGCCCTGTTTTTGCAAAGGCCAGCCTTAGTAGCTCTGGGGAGGATGTGCTGAGTGAGAAGCAGTAACCCACCATGCCAGTGAACTGAAGAAAAAATCTTTTGGAAAAGCATCATCTGGTCCGCACTAAGTAAATGCTATTATCCTCACCCCCCCCCAACAAATTATGTGGGATGTGTGGGAGCAGCAGCAGCACCACATGGTGGTGGTTGTAGCTGCCTGGAACCCTGAAAGTTAAGGACCCTCTTGGGACTCTTAGCTCCCTGGGCTGGGAGAGGGTGGAACTACTTTCTTCCCTCCCCCGCTTGCGCTGCCTCCTGCAGCTGGCCCTCTCGCTCAAGTGTTGCTCCAATAAGCAATAATTAGGTCCTAAGCTAATAATGTGTCAGCTGATCTTATGGGAGGGAAGATGGGAAGGAGGGAAAGAGAGAGAGAGGGAGGGAGGGAGAAAGGGAGGGAGAGAGGGCTAGGCTAGACCAGAACAAGTCTCCATGGAAACGCTCCCCTCACACGCCCCTCCCCCTTCCCCCACCTGGCTGTGGCGGAGAGGATGTGGAGATGCCTCGTCCTCCTCCTCCTTCCTCCCCAGCGCCACCTTGCCGTCCGCAGCTCAGACTAGCCTCGCCTTCGCGGCGCTCTCTAACCTGCAGCCGCCCGCCTGCAGCATGCGCATTGCCCAGCATCCCTAAATGGGACAATTCTGTCCGTCACGTTGCCGCTCAGCCGTCTCCACAGAAACTTTTGTCCGGCTGACCAATCAGAGGAGAGCGGGCGACGAGTGGGGAGGGGGCCAGAGAGCGAGACGGGGGTTTAGCAAGGAGCTTTTGCTTGCGCTCAGCTTGCGTTGCCGGCTGTCAGTCCCGGTTCTTGCGCCGCGAGACCTACCAGTAGAGCCACTGAACGAAGAGAGCGGCTGGCGGGGAGGAAGGCGGGGGAGGAGGCGAGCAGGAGGAGAGAGCGGGAGAGCGGAGGGGGGAGGGAAGGAGGAGGCTGGGGAGGCGGGCGGGTACTGACCGTTTTTGCAAGTGCCTTCCTGGGACAAGACAGAGGCGCGGCGCGCGCAAGGTGCCAGGCCAGCCATTTCTCTCAGGGTGCCGCTGCCTTTCGGATGGAGGAAGAGGCGCCGAGGGAGAAGGTGACGGGACAGGAAAAGCCATTATGAGACTTCCTCTTACCCCCACGAGCTTGAGGAGAGTCTGAAAGAGAGAGCTGGGCTGAGTAGCGGCCAGAGAGAAGAATCAGGACTGGACCGGTCCAAAAGCCATGAGAGAGAAGGCGCACGGAGAGAGACAGAGTGGGAGTGTGTCTAGGCTCGCGCGGCGGAGAGGAGGAGAAGGAGGAGGAGGAGGTGGTGGTGGAGGAGAAAGATGGGAACTCCCTTTCCCGGGCCGCGAATAGGTGTTGAATGGAGCAGCTGCCGTCTTCCTTCGCCTGCTTGGAGGATCGTTGTGCGACACTAGCCATTTGGCTCCAGAGGAGGAGGAGAAGGAGGAGGAGGAGGGGGGAAGTGTCGGTGGCCTGCCCCAAAGACGTCTGGAATCTCAAGCGAGAGCTGAAGCGGCAGCAAAGGAAGGGACAATAATAGGACCGCTTGGTGGAGGGGAGGCAGCAGGGATGACGGTTCTGCTTAAGCATCCGGACGCCAAACTTCCTTGAACGCCCTGAAGCTGAGGGAGATCTCAGGATAGCCTACATTGGGCGAGTCCTCCATAAGCGAGTGCCGCCGTTGCAAACGCAGCTCGACCGCCAGCCACCACTCACTGGCCAATAGCCTCCTCAGATTGAACTCGGCCTCTTTCATTCTCATACCAAATTTGATATTTTCAGATTAGGGTGGGGGGAAATACTTTGGTGAGATTAAAATACAAAACAACGCGAGCCAGATTTAAAAAGTGGCCTGCGGTGTCGATGTTTCTCTCCCCAATGTGCCCTGTATCTCGTCAGCTGGAAAGAACTTTCTATCCCACCAAGAGCTTTACACTCAAAAGGCGGAGATCTAGGGTGAAATAAAAGAGGGCAGTAAGGCCAGACTGCCCTTCAGCATTTTCCTCCATCCTGCACAACCAGCCTGCTTCTGGAGAAACGGGAGTCCTCCAGGATAGACGCAGGAAGACAGCCGAGGGTTGGCTGACTGGGGTGGAGGGTGGGCTTTACTCTCTCCCCCCACCCCCAACCTGCACCATCCGGGCTGAAGCTGATGCCCAGGAGAGAAGAATCCGACTCCATGATATTATTAGTAGTAGTATTTTGGCTTCGAACCTTTTGGCTTCGATCTACTCAGGGGGCATGTCTTCAGTGCCATAGAGGCACAATCCTCCCGGGAAGAGACGCTGCTGGAGACGCTGGGATAGTCCTGCCTGGCACAACATTGAAGGGACATTCGCGTACCGGAGACGGGGAAGAGAAGGCAACCCTGCCAGATTTGCTCGCCTGGATTGTATGAGGAGGGGGACAGCAAGTTGGGGGGATGAACGGGCCCCGGGGCGGGCCACTCTTGAACTGATCGCCAAGCCTACAGAAAGCAACCCCCTCTACGAGGACGAAGCGATTGCCGGGGACCTCCTCCTCCTCTCTCGCTGGATCTTGGCGTTGGAGCTCTCTTTCTCCATGAGCCCGGGGTGAACAGGTGCCCCGGAGGTGTGGGGGATCCGTCCCCGGGTCCGCTTGGGCTGTGCGTGTCACTCAGGGCGGATTATGGAGAGCGGTGATCGGGACATGTATCGCCAGTTTCAGGACTGGTGCCTCAGGACTTACGGGGACTCGGGCAAAACCAAGACGGTGACCCGTAAAAAATACGAGCGGATTGTCCAGCTCTTGAACGGCTCCGAGACGAGCTCCACGGATAATGCCAAATTTAAATTCTGGGTCAAATCCAAAGGCTTCCAGCTCGGCAGTCCGGACGAGGTCAGTGGTGGTGGTGGTGCTGCTGGTGGCGGAGGGATGCAAGTGCTGTACGTGCCGGTCAAGACCACGGTTAGTAGAGAAATTGTCTGCCTTGTTATTTAGCCACACCGGAGAGGAAGAGTAGGGAGCCGCCGCAGCCGCCACATAGCTGCCACCTCCACCCCCGAGTTGGCTCAGGCTGCTCTCTCTCTCTCCTCCCTCCTCCTTTCTGAAATCTCTTCCTCACCACCCCTCCCGCCCATGTTGCGTTTGCCTGGCACCTTCTCCTCTGCTCAGGGCTTTGTGGTCCTTCCTTGCTTTTGCGTTGCAAGTGCACAAAACACACCCCTCTACGAAGTCCCTCCGGTTCCTTTCTTCCTTTCTTCTTAAACG
>JAOYMU010000292.1:31008447-31018495 GCA_025802295.1 Psammodynastes pulverulentus | reverse complement strand
CGGGAGGGCGAAAATGGCCTCAAACGGGCCAAAAATCAGCTGGGAGGCACACGCATGCGCAGTGCAGGTAAGTTTGCTGATGGCTCGCATGCCCGCACAAATGGCTCTGCGTGCAACCTGTGGCACGCGTGCCATAGGTTCGCCATCACTGCCTTATGGCATACTGGATTCGCTCAAGTAATAAAGCACAATTTATGGGCCATAATCAGTGGTGGGATTCATTTTTTTTTACTACTGGTTCTGTGGGAATGGCTTGGTGGGCGTGGCTTGGCTTGGTGGCGTGGCTCAGTGGGCGTGGCAGGGAAGGATACTGTAAAATCTCCATTCCTACCCCACTCCCGAGGGAAGGTTACCACCGGTTCTCCGAAGCACTCAAAATTTCTGCTACTGGTTCTCCAGAGCCGGTCAGAACCTGCTGAATACCACTTCTGGCCATAATGATTTCCTTAATGCTACATATTATAATTTGGCATGTTGTGTGAAAACCAGGAGCCCTGGTTGTGCAGTGGATAGAATGCCGTATTGCAGGGTAACTCTGCCCATGATCTAGAGTTCGATCCTGATGGGCTCAAGGTTAACTCAGCTTTCCATCTTTCCAAGACCAGTAAAATGAGGGCCCAGATTATTGGGGCAATATGCTAACATTGTAAATCACTCAGAGAGTGCTGCAAAGCACTATGAAGTGCTATGGCTAAAGCAACTTGTTTAGCCCCTATCCTTTTAAAAGATTTTGTTCTGTAAAAGGACTAGCCCTTTTCCTTCTGATTGCTACATTTATTTATGAAATGTTTATGAAAAACTTTGTCAAAAACATTTTGGAAATCCCATTGTTTAAGTTTCTGTCTGTATCTGCATTTCTAGTGTGCATTGGATTTTTTTTTTCATTTACATGCTTAATGGCAAACTTTTAAAAAAACCTTTGTCTTATTTATTAGCCTCAATATACTCAATACTCTCAAGCTTATTTCATTATATGTAAACATTGCCTGTAGTTCATTGGGTTTTTTTGCTTTTTTATTTGTAAATAATTTTGGTTCTTCAAAATATCTTATTTTTTAATCCAATCACCACCTGATTTTCTTTAGAAACAGTTGTGAGATATGTGACATTTGTTGGGTTTGCCTATAAACTGGAGGGCATTCACTAAGATTCCAAAAGGATCAATGTAAAAGGTTTATATACTATTGTACTAATGAAAGACCTATCCATGGTGAGATATCCATTTCCCATATACTGACTGTTTTCCTGGACTATTCCCACTTCCTTCCATTACTTAGTCATTGGCATGAATGATGCATGGACAGTCAGACTTATTTGGTTAATCAGAAAACATATTATCTTTCTTTTGGGAAAAAAAATCTTGGGCAGGCTTGCTCAGTATTGTAGGCTTAGGGGTTTTTTTAAAGAGAAGATCAGGCCAACTCAGGATCTAGTTATAATTGCAGTTGTCCTTTTAATGTATTTTTTGTTGTGCAATATTTTATTTCCTTTTGTTTTTAGTATGGTAAATTATTCTTTTTTATTTTGCATTATTGTATGTTTGTTTATTTGAAAATGGATTAATAAAAATTATTTGGTTTTTTTTAAAGGGCTTGCTTTTCCAAAGCTGGCCATATTTCTGTTTCTATATCTAACATGGCTTAAAAATCATCTCCATATTATTTTCCATACTACTGTATTCCTTGATGATATGGGATTGGATAGTTTGCTAAGCTTATATTTCTGGATTTTCTATTCATGCTAGTGATTTATAGCACCAACTACACATTACTACATTAGACATCACTATGTCCATATTAGTGATATATAATGACAATTAATGCTAGGTGACATTATAAATAGCTAGTTTGGTTAGCCTTCTAGGTTATCTGCAGAATGCTTTGTTTCCATTACTGGTATGATAAACATGAAGTACTGTCATTTATAATTAGCAATCTCCATAATATTCTAAAATATTCATATAAATTATGAATATGTATTTTTTTAAATACCACTAATAAACAATAAAATTAATAATAATAATAAAAATGTATAATAGTATAATATGAATGATGCAAACTAAGGGAGAGATTTGGATTTGATCAGAGTCTGATTTCATAGCAAACTGAAGTAATTTGTGGAAAAAATGTTTCCCTAGGACAGAATAAAATGGGTAACTTACTTCAACCTGATTCTGGGTCTTCACAAAACTCCAGGCCCAATCTATTATTCTGCAATTCTTGCATGCTACAAATGGCACTGTTAGAACTGTTTGTTGGGAGGGTTATCACTTGAGACTTTCAGAAGAGATTGGACTGCCATTTGTCAGAAATGGTGTAGGGTCTCCTGTTTGGGTGGGGAGTTGGACTAGATGACCTGCAAGGTCCCTTCCAACTCTGATCATCTGTTATCTATTATCTAACTATTCTAATAGGGCAAGAGAAGCAAGATTATATTGCTTATAGAAAATATGACAACAGGAAGGAAAGGGGAATTTGGAATTCAATGACTGAAAAGTCAATTTCTATGAAATTGGTATATTTATAGCAGTGTAGTTTTCCTGTAAATTTCCTTATGTTTGGGTGAAAAACAAAAAAGAACCAACATTTGAGTGTTTCTTATGATAAGACAATGTGCAATCTGAACTGATTTTTTGAACTGTATTCCAGAAACTAACACATACTGAACCTTCCCTGAAAGGACTTACAGCAGATTTATGTAGTTCTAGATCTTGCCCTCAAAACTCATCACATGATTACATCACACACTGTAATATAAAATATGTTTTTAATAAAACTGACTTCATTTTATAGCTTGTCAATTACAGTATTTTACTAAGAGGAAATTCCTAGTTTATTAAAAATTACTGGAAAATGATGTATGATCTCATGTCTTCATAATTACATTTTATGAGTAAAACTCTGAGTGGGTTAGCTTTTTCTTCCATCCTTACACAGACATGATTGCACTTGAAAACAATGTATTCCTGGAAAATCATCCCATTCATCTGTGCAAAAGCCAGTATCCTTGTCCTCATAAATGCTGCCTGCTCAGCTGATTTTACTTCCATATGCAAATTTATTTATCATATATAATTACCCATCTCACAAGAGATTTCCTTATAGGACAATTGCAGAAGATATAGGCAGACTGACCACATATATTTTATAATGGAACCACTACCATGACTGTCTGAATATGCCGTTACCTGAGAAACGGAGTTCAGATCCATCTTCCTTTCATCTTTCATTAGGGTAGTCTCTGTCCCTACACAGCCTAGGCTATCCATTGGAGTTATGTGTGTCCTTGAGCTATAATCTTACACCTTGTCTAAGTTTGAGGGCATGCAGACTTTATGTGACATACCACAAAATTCAAAAGTAGGTAAGGGCAAGGCAGGCGGCTTTTTGTACTCCTGATCATGATGAACAGACATGAATTGCTATGTCATGACTAATCAAGAATGATCATACACTGATGTAAATATCATTCCTGACTGCTCTATTTTTTCTCCTTTAGGAATAATTCATTTCCCACATGTGACTTTCTCTCTAGGTCCCTTCAGTTCAGAATATTTATAAAATTGTAGTGTTGGAAGGAGCAATTTAGGCAACTGAGTTCCATTCTTCATTCAATGTAGAAATCCATATTAAAGCATCGTAAGCAGGTGGCTATAAGTAGTTTTCTGCTTACAGCCATAATGGAGCTGCTCATTATGGTCACAAGTTGTGATGGTTCTTAAGTGAGGTGACCATGTGATTAGCTTAATAATCCCCATCCCTGTTCTCCCCAATGTGATCATTAAGCAACTGCATGGATATTTAAGCAGAGCATGGGGTGCCTCAGGTGTGGGGAAGGTTTCACCCCCGAGATACCTGGTACTCTGCTTCATGCCACTTGGGCCTCCACTCACCTTGGGCCTACTTTCCTTCTCTACCAGGTCTATGAATGCCTTGGGCCTGCTTTTCATCTTACTGGACCCTATACTCTTCTCCAGTCTGTCATTGATCCCTCACTTTTTGTAGAGTTCTGGAGATCTACAAAAGACAAATGGCCTACACCCATACCCACATCTGATTGCTTACCTATCTTTGGAAGATGCCCAGAGTTCCAAACATTAGGGAAGGAAGGTAGACCGCTCTGCTCCCTTAGCTGCATGGTTCCATCCCGGAAGTGAGTGCCATTTTGGGAGCAGCCACAATTCATTTCAGTTGCTCCAAAAATTGTGCTTGCTTCCAGGATGGTGCAATGTGGCCTCCAGGAAAACCAAAGGGTAGAAGGAAGGAGGGCAGGCCACGTTACCCCTTGGCATCCCCAGGTTGCATCCCTGGGAAGCAAGCACCACTTTTGGAATGGCCAGAGTTTATTTTGCTTCTAGGATGGAGCCACACAGCCTAGGGATGCTGAAGGGTAGAAAGGCCTGGCCTCCTTCCTGAACACAAGCTTTGGAGCTCTTCCAAAGGTAAGTGCACAACCAGTGATGAGAGCAAGAAGGAGGGTGTGGGACCAAGTGGAGTGGGAAACAGACCCAAGACCTGTGGAAACTCAGCAGGAAGGGCATGGGGGCATTGCAGCATCCCTGTGGTCAGTTGTAAGGGAGAATCCACCAAATTTTATGCATATTACCACAGGAGCACTGCAGTGGCTATAACTTCAAAACCAGATCATAAGTAGCTTTTGAGGGGTAATTTTGAACAGTGGATAAGCAATTGCTCATAAGTTAAGGACTGCCTACATTTGCCTGAACATATCCAATGAAGGAGAATCCACCAGTACAATTCTTGAAACTATTTTTTACTACTATTAGGATTTAAAAAGAACAAGATTCAATTAGAATTTGCCTTTTCAAAGAGAAGAGCTCTTAACCTTCCATTTGATGTCCTTTCAGATATTTGAAGAGTACTACCATATCTCTTTGCCCCATTATCTTTTTCTAAGACTAAACATGCCCCATCCCTTCAGTCTTTTAATCCTTTGATCATCCTTGTGGCCTTCCTCTGAATCTATTCCAATTTCTACTAATTCTTTTCAAAGTATGTCTAGGACCAAAAGTGAATATACTGAAATGGTTACACCCATGATTTGGAAATTAGATTTCTATTGATGCAGCCTAAAAATAATTTCTGTGAGGTAGTGGGTCTGTGTGATTGACAGCTGTATCACAATACTATCATACCAGTTGCAATCAAATACTACATAATTCCTTATTGGTATTTTGTTTTCACAAATACTATTACTAAAGCCAAATATTCCCCATCTTATTGTTTTAGTAAAGGCGAGAAACATACACCTACCATATTGCTGCAATATATTAAGAAAAATTCTATCAAAAATTGAGATAAATGTACTCTAGCAAGATTTGTTGTTGACAAATTTATGCTGACTTCGGGGAATGGATTGTTTTCAAAATGCTTCAGGTTCCACCCACATACAGTGTGGATATATACAGCAATTCGCCAAGACTCAGGGCTTTTGGAGTCAGCATGCTGGCCGATACCTTTCATCTAACAGCAGTCGTATATTCTGAGTGGTCATGTTTTTGGTACCCTTCTGGATCATCTTCTCAATCACAATTTGGTAATGTAGGTGGTATGAAATTTACATTGTATACACAATGCTGGTCATGGTCTCCAAGGTTGAAAAGCACAAAGGAAAATACCTTTTAAATGAAAGAGAGGTGGCAATAATGTTGTATGGGCCATCGTAGAACAAAGGTTTTCATGTTGATAGAGGGTCTTCACATATTTAAAGTATTTTGTAATATAAATTCTTCTCTAACTATGTATGGAAAGGCTTGAGGCTCCAGTCTCTTCAGAGCACGGGTTTTGAATCTCGTATCTCCCACTTTCATGTTATGGCTTTCTTAGCACTCCTTCAGGAGCCAGATAGAGATAGTAGACAGAGGCAATTTTAAAGAGAGGATTTGTTACTACAAATTCCAGACAAGGCAGCAGGAGGTAACAGAAAAAAAGCAAAAGCAGGAAAACAGGTATGACTTGTAGGTAAAAACGTAGTTGGATAAAAGGAAATTCCAAGTCAAGCAGTCCAAGGTCAAGCTGAAGATTTAGGATATCAAATTAAGGGAAAGATGTAGCCTTAGTCAGTTGACAAACTGGAGTCATAAATAACTGGATTCCAATCAAGAGCCATAGAACCAGAAGTCAGATGCACAAATTGTTTCTAGAAATGGAAGACTGTTACTGTGAGTTGAAATTCTCTCTTTAAGTGTGCACAGGTGTCACCAATTTTTCCTTAAGCTTTGCTGGTCAGTTCAGTGTTGTGTTGCTTCCTCAGAGATCACACACCTCTGTGAAGTATAGAGATAAAAAAAAGAATAGGGTTGGGGAGAGGAGCAAGTAAGTGCCTAAAGCAGCCTGTTTTGCAGCCGACTCTGACTCCAAGGGTATGACAGCCTGTTTGTTGGAGGCTGGGTCAGGATAGAAGCTGATACGCACATAACAGAGTCAGCCCTCCTAAGTAAACCAGACAGGAAACACATTAACAGCATCTTGCACCTCTGAAGGTACAAACGTCCTGCTGCTTCTTTTATGTACTTGATTGTTAGGGTGGGTTGGTGGGAGGGTCCTTTCTAAGTTTCTTTCTCTAACTCAGGGATGTCCAAACTTGTCCCAGAATTCTGGGAGTTGAAGTCCACAAGTCTTAAAGCTGACAAGTTTGGACATCCCTGCGTCTAACTGTTAAGCCACTGGGGGCTCCTCTCTTTTGTATGCTTGTTTCCTAGGCAGCATCTTTTTCCCCTTTCCCCAAGATAATTCCCACATTCCATTACAGGCTGTGATTGCATCTCTTCCCTTCATTCTCCAAACTCATCCACACTTTCCATTATATACAAACATAGAACCAGAACTTAAATGAAGGAGGGATTTTATTTTGGACAAGATATTTATCCTTACTTAGTTTATCCTAATAAAGTATTATCTAATTTATATAAGTGAAGATACTATTAAAATATGTGTTTCTGTGTATTTTCAGAATAGTATAAGTAATATAAAAAAATCAAGTCTTAACCTTTATTTTCCTCCTCAAATCTTTTTCCTTCAATTTCTACTTGACATTTACTGCATTTTCTTCCTCTCCTTATCTCAATTACTGATACTTGAATATCAGTGAGTTTTCTCCTGGCTGTCTTATTGCCAAAGCCACTCATTTCCCATGAAAGCCTTTAATTCACAAAGTTTCACTGTCCAACTTTTGAATTTTGTGTGGGCATATGTTCATTCACAATGTAGAGTAAAAGGAGAGAGGCTTAACTGACCAGTTCAAGGACTGATTAATGAAATATGAGATGAGATGGTTCATCAAGGCACTCCAGACATAATGACATCATTAACTTATGTCTGCTTGAGCAATGATCAGAAATGAACTGTCGGGGTGACTACAGGTAATAAAATAATATACCACTCGGTTTCATTCCCCTTTCCTTCCTACTTCCTTATATTGAGTAGGCTTTGATTTGAAATCTACCAATTGAATGCATGCACCTGTAAGTCAGTATAGATAATGCTTGACTTACAACCATTCATTTAGTACCTATTCAAATAACAACAGCTGAGAAAAAGAGACTTACAACTGGGTCCCTGTACTTACAACTTTTGCTGCATCCTCAGTCATGTGATTGAAATTTGGGTGCTTGGCAATCAATATATATTTATGACAGTTGAAGCATTCCAGGGTCATATAATCACCATTTGTGACCTTCCCAGATGACTTCTGACTAGTAAAATAAAACTGGATTCCCTTAACAGTTACATAAGTCACTTAACAATTGTGATGTTTTGCTTAACAAATGTGGCAAAAAATTTGTCCAGGATTCACATAACAACTGCTAATGAAATTATTCCAATTGTGGTTATAAGTCGAGAACTACCCATTGAACATTTCTTACTGCCAGGATAGACTCTGACCATTACACCTAAAATGCCATAGTTTTAAAGAAATGTGGCATTTTTTCAGTAAATGCCTTACCTCCACTCTGGCTTGTCATAAAATGTGTGACAGTCAAGGGCTATGAGGTTGGATCAATCAGAAATTAAATGAGCTGAGCCTTGTGGAGTTACACATTGCCATTTAATCAATCCTTTTATGCTTTAACCCATATTTAGCACAGGAATACAGCTACAATTGGTAACTTTATTAAATAATTCAATGCATGCAAATATGTTCCCTCTACTTCTTCTACTTATCTTCATGTCGAGACTTTTTGATTACTTTAATAGGTCCAATCATAGCACAGTTACCTTTTACAACTCACCACTAGCAACTATCAGAAGCTTCCACTTCTTTGATCTCCTCCCTACATTATTTGATCTCCTCCTTACATTATTCAATTGTTGTCAGCCTTGTGAGGTAAAATAGACAGGAAACACAGCTACTGTATATGAGCTAATTCTATTTTATTATAAGATTACATTAACAAAATCATGCAAGTCAGAAAATACGTTTCTTCTTCCATAGCCTTTACAGCTGAAGGAAAATAGGGAGAGTCTCTTCTGAACCAATTGCACTGCCCAAATTCCTGCTGTGGGTTAAGTTGGTTTTTATCTGACAAATCTCTTGGCTGCATCTCTTCACCTTTTTCCCAAGGTCATTCATACATGCCAGCATGGCCTTGGACTGTAAGGGCTACAGACTCAACAATGCACAAGCTAGTCCTCAGAGAAATCTGATTTGTATGAAGGAGGGGCATGAATGATAGCTTTTGACTATCATTATGGGATATTTGAATATTTAATAATGTCATACAAACTGGCAATGAGCGAGTCTTTCAACGATCTGTGAACCCTATTTCCATAATCTCTTGAAGAAGTAATTTATTGTTGAGATGATACATATATTTATTCTGAGGACAATGCATTCCATGACAACCAAGTGCATTCAGTTCTTCAGTGTCTTCATGACAACAGCCTCTGCATTAAATTTGAGAAATGCACCATTGTCAGCCTATACTAGATTATTTGGAATACTATATTTCTTCTGAAGAACTACAGATGATTCAACTAAAGTACAGTCTGTTATCTTGGTATTCTCAACCCCACTCCCCCAATATTATTACTGAAGAAACTGCATTTCTTGGATTTTGCCTATTTTTATCCTAAAGTTATTTCTAAATTTACAACAATGGCCACAACATTGACTTAGCTACCAAGAAGGTAAAAGGTTTCTGAACTGACTTTCTAAAACCCAACAAGCCTTTCTGCAAGTCATTTTTCAGCCCCATTTCTGTTATCAACATCCTGTCTGCCCACTTATGGTACAGGCCAATATCTTGATTTTGCCTTGGGATCTGTGTGTTTACAATTTGCTCCTGAGTTCTCAGTAAACTTCCCTCCGTGTTCAGTTTGTTTTTCTACAACAGCTACCATTGAATGAAACGATGAGATTTTTAACAAGAAGCTGGTGGCTATCAAGAAGCAGTTCCAATGCCTGGATTGAACTCACTACCCTTAGGAAAGATCGTATGAATTTAAGGCATATTCTTATAGGCTTATCCAATGTTAGATCAGTTGGGCAAATTTTCTTCTTTTGATTTTTGAATCATGTCTTAAGACTTTCCCCTAAACTCTGTTCTACATCCTGAATGGAGACCTCCCCAATTCCCATCTTTCTCACCTGTGAGAGATACAGAGTTGGATTAATTGAATCTACATTCATCAGGAGCAGGATCCTTTATGCATAAGCTATAAGGAGACTCCTTGCAATTATCTCTTTTTCCTGGAGCACAGAAATCTGTACCAAAAGAGCTACCTTGCTCCTAGAGCAGAGGTGCTATTCGACCGGTTCACACCGGTTCAGTTGAACCGGTGGCGGCAAAAACTGCTGCTCGAGTGAACCGGTGGGAAAATTATGGCTACCGGTTTGGCCGAACCGGTAGCGCAAACCCGTCCCCCCACATGCGCGCGCGTTCCCCCTTCGGCACATGTGCGTGCTGATCAGCTGAGAGGACTATGATCCTCTCAGCTGATTGACAGCCATTTTTTAGCTACTGGTTCGGCCGAACCGGTAGCTAAAAAGCATGCGCAGATGATTGGAGAGGGTCGGGGAGGCCTCT
>JAOYMU010000292.1:30976391-30987073 GCA_025802295.1 Psammodynastes pulverulentus | reverse complement strand
GGCATGGCAGGGGAAGGTTACTGCAAAATCCCCATTTCCTCCTCACCCCACTGACCTGCTTTCCAGCTCTGTTCTCCTCTGCAGGGCAACCAAAGAAGGCCCAACTGATCATCTGGGACTTGGGAGGCAGAGGATAGATGGGGCGGGGCCAGTCAGAGGTGGGATTTGCTGGTTTTCTGGACTATTCAAAATTTCTGCTACCGGTTCTCCAGAACTGGCCAGAACCTGCTGAATACCACCTCTGAACCACGGGAAAATTTTAGAGTTGGTTTTCACTAGCTGTGCCAATATGATGGGTCCAGTAAACATGTTCTTTGAGGAAAGTTCCTGCCTTGGAGTTCTGATTTATTTGGATGCGTTACTCAGAACGCTGACAGGATGGTTTAGGCATTGCATGTATTAATCCACTTGATCCAGCATTGGTTGTTTGTTTTATCTCTTCCCTGCCTTAAATCCTGGTTGTGTGCCTACGAAGAGGAGGTGATAGGATCATCTACAGTAAGGCGGACATTTTCACAGAAAGGAGGGTGGACATTCCAGAGAGGATGTGATGGATTGTGCCAATGAAGGGGGAGGTGGTGTGATGGACTACAGTGAAATGACCGTTTCCCATTGCATGGAGCGGGATGAAACAAGAGGTAGCACAACCTAGAACTGGATTAGAGACAGGGGAAGAGCAACCAAGATGATTAGGGGACTGGAGGCTAACACGTATGAAGAATGGTTGCATGAACTGGGCCTGGCTAGTCTAGTGAAGAGAAGGACCAGGGCAGACAGGATAGCAGTCTTCCAATATCTGAGGGGCTGCCACAGAGAGGAGGGGGGTCAAGCTATTTTCCAAAGCACCTGAAGGCCAGAAAAGGAATAATGGATGGAAATTGAACAAGGAGAGATTCAACCTGGAAATAAGGAGAAATTTTCTGACAGTGAGAACAACCAACCAATGGAACAACTTGCCTTCGGAAGTTGTGGGAGCTTCATCACTTGAGACTTTCAAGAAGAGATTGGACTGCCATTTGTCAGAAATGGTATAGAGTCTCCTACTTGGGCGGGGGGGTTGGACTAGATGACCTACAAGGTCCCTTCCAACTCTGTTAATCTGTTAATCTACTAAAAGGCTGGGTGAATTTGGACCAGTCATTGTTTCTCAATTTAACTCACCTCACAGGGTTGTTGTTGTTGTGACAAAATAGGAGAAGGAAGGAGTATTAGATAATTTGTGGCCTTGAGTTACTTATAAAGTCATAAAGGGATAAAAATCTACTAAATAAATAAACACTTTTCCCTTTCCTTTTCCATTTGGCTTGATCAATGTGAAACAGTGGAAACCATTCTTCTAAATATGACTGATTTCTACAGTTAAGAGAAAGTTACTTTCCCAATATTTTTTTAAAATGTCTTTCTCCTCAAATATGCTTCTACTTCAAGTGTTTTAAAAGCAACCCTGGGCAAATATAAGATGATAAACTGTGACTAGGATATCTAAACAATCTTTCTATATACACTTATCAGAACTGTAAGATGTTTTTCAAAAGTCCAAGTGAGAGGAAACAAGGGTGACTATTAGCAAGATTTCCCCCCCCTTGATTTTTTGCTGGGGAATTTGTTATAATGCTCTTTTAATATTGCCTTTTATTGTCTCTGTTGTACTTTAATTACTGTAATTTGTTTTTTAATATTGTGCTTTAGTCTATCAGCTGCTTAGAGACCACATGCGAATGGCTGGCTGCATAGATTCAATAATAAATGCATCAGAGAAATAGATTTACTGCAAATCTTGTTTGACTTGATTATTGGGGAGATACAGTTATTTCATATCTGGGTGATTCAGACTTTACTCTTCAAATAGCTGAAGTTTATTGTGGGGGGGCGGGGCAGAAACATCTGTAATAATTAATATTACAAGAAGGAAGGCCATTGAGAATCTTAGCAATCATCTTGAATTGACATCTAAACCAGATAAACAACATTATTATTCTTGTTTCTTGAGCATATTGATCTTGTGGTTTGTGACTTGTACAGATGTTGCTCATTTTCAAGAGTTCTCTCTCTCTCTCTCTCTCTCTCTCTCTCTCTCTCACACACACACACACACACACACACACACACACACACACCTGGTCTGGGACTGGGATGGATTGGCAAGCTCCAGAGCAGCGGGCGGCGGGGGAAGGAAAAAAGTGGTGGCAGCAGCACTCCGAGGCAGGGCAGGGGTGTTCTGAAGCTTTTGCACATTGTGCAGTCCTGGGACACCCCTGCCTTCTTGGGGAGCTGCGCCTCGGCTGCCATGTGGTAGGGAGAGCTGGGAGAGCGAGTGGGGAAAGTGAGGGACTGGGCGACCAGGCGACCGGGTCAGGGGCATGGCCAGCCAGGGGTCACTACCAGTTCAGTGACCCAGGCCCAATCATCACTACTAGCTCGCCTGAGCCGATGCGAACCGACAGAATACTACCACTGATGTCATCCCAAAGTCCTCTGATATGCTTAAGATATTTAAGTAAGTGATTTACAGAAGTGATTGGAAATGGAGTTAGCAAACTTTAATGGACATTGGCCATAGTTGGAAGCTTGATGATTATCCCATTGTCTCCCAGGACTCAGACCTGCTGGAAACTGCTATGCTGTGGTCTCCTCATAAGGAGCAGCTGTTTTGAAAGCAGCTGTATGGAGCAGATGTCCACAGTACTTATCCATAGACGCTCTGAAGAACTAGTGTGCTGTCCTATTCACACACTCACATGTGTTAGGAGTCTTTATTAAGGCTTCTGAGCCTAAATTGGTATTCCCCATCAATTGCCTCTCCTGGCACCAGCTCAACTTTAAGGAGTTCTACAAGCTACTCAAATGAAGCCAATACTAGCCCTCAAGGCAAAGGTGATTCCAGGCAACTAGGCAAAAGCAAGTTTCCAAGGCAAAGGCAAATCAACAAGGCAAGTCCACAGGCAAAGGCAAACCCTCAGTGAAAAGGCAAGGCCATAAGGCAAGGCAGGGCAAGGCCACAGCTGAAGAGACAGAATTCAGAGTTCAAGGCAACAACAAACAGCAAGGAAATAAACACGTTTCCAGCATCAACACCATCTGTATACTGTGCTCAATAGCCAGCTTCTGATGTAGCCCATCAAGAAGGGCAAGGCTGCCTCCTTGCAAATAATCGGGCTGATCTTCACTATTCTTATCTTTTCTCTGCCCTACATGTTCTTAGATCAGATGCAGAAGGCAGTTCCTCTTTGTCATCACTTATTGGCTGCAGCTGTGTGTTTTCCCCACCCGAAGCCTCAGGGCTGTCCTGCTGCAGCTGTGCTTCAGCCAAATCAGTCTCAGCCAGCTGCTTGGAGCCATTGACCAACTCCCTTTTTCTGACATGCCTGGAACTGGTTCATCTTCCTCTTAGCTGACAGCTGGAGAGGTATCTGTGGAAGTGTCCAGGGGAGTCATCTCAACCAGTCTACTCACTGACTCTTTGGACTTTGCCACAGTCGTAGTCTCTGTGCTTCAAGAAGACATTTTTTTCCTTACCATGCCTCCACCAGAATTTCCTTCTTCTGACATTCCCAGAAAGTTACAGGAATTGTCACAAAGGGAATCTGAGGGACACAGAATGGATGAGGAGGGAAATTTGTCATCTCTGTCATGAAGTGCCTTGCAAGGGATAGAATACAGTCTTGTCTCCTTGCTGTTCTTTAATCATTACTGCAGAGACTTAAAACGCTCTTGTGATGGCTTACATTATTGTCTTTTATATCATTAAGATGGTTAATTAGCTTGTTGATCTACATTGAATGTACAATTATTATTTCATTTGTAGAAGTACTACTTGAATTCAGATACAAAGCTTTTAAAAGAGCCCCTGCCCTTTACCTTCAATATTAAGATTTTTTTAAAAACCTTATACAACAGATACAAAGACAAATGAACAGCAAGTAGGATCTGAAATAGGTCAAATACTTTGACAACTTGTCTAAAAATCATCAGCAAAGGAGGCCAGTCTGACATCTCTTGAGAGACCATTCTACAGTTGGGAGTTTTAGTATAGAGGCCTCAGGCTAATGTATATCTCTTGATGGTGGAACTCTGAACATTTAAGACGGCAAAAGATAAATACTGTTGACAGGCAGGCTTATATGAGAGAAAGCCAGTTCTTTAATACCTGGGCCCAAACCTTTTAACAACTTATATTCAGGGGTGGGATCCTCCTGGTTCTGCCCGGATCAGGCAAACCGGTAGCTAACTGAAGCCTCCGTTCCACGGAGAGGAACAGGAAGCAAAAAATCCATGTTGGGCCCTCCCAACCACCCTGATTTTTACCTGGTCTTTATCAGCTCAAGCAGATTGTTGCTGAAAGCCCCAGCTGGAGGCTGGAAAGCGGTGCGGGCATGTTTTTCCAATGTGCATGTGCGATCCCAAACCGGCAGCAGCGCCGGGAAGATCCCACCCCTGCTTATATTCATTTATTGTCTTTCATAAATTGGTATTTTGAAGAATGGCTAGAAATAAACTAAAAGCCAATAAACCTGAAACAAAAAAGTGTTGTGATCCAAAGACAATAAATCAGAAATTACCTTTGGATGGGATAGTTTGGACAAGTTGCTGTTTCTCAGTTGATTTCAAGAATGTTTTTTACTGTTGAAAAGAAATATATATAAACTGAAACAGAAATTTATATGTTTCCTAAGTTTGGCTGTAATATGGATCCTGCATTTTGCACTAGTTAAATTGTTGTGCAGTCCACAGAAGTAGGTCCATATACAAAATATTGCAATATTGTATCAGATAGCAACAGGACATGGATAATCATGTATATGTGGAATGAAGTCTAAAAAATTACTGATTACAGTTTTAATCAAGACTTGAAGTTCTGCCAAGCAACAGCTGTCAATAAATGCAAGGAGGGCAAGTACCGATACCTGATGGCTCTATCTATCTGATAGCAGACTAATCATGTCAGTCAATAGAGAGATTGCTAATATCATAATCAGCTTGTTCAACAGGGAGACTGATTCCATATGTTGTAGTCTTACTATAATTTCTAGCATCAGCAAAATATGGAGGGAGAAAAACCTCAGCAGTAGCAACAACAATATTAATTTACACGTTTTATACTGTGGCATTTTAATGTACACTCATTCATTCATTTTTAGCCATTGTCTATCCACTGCAGAATGAAGGTCTCTTCCGCATGTTTCCAACCAATATAATCCTGAGCTTTCTTTTTTCAATTGGTCCCGCAATACTTGCTGAAGTTGTCAATCCATCTTGTTTTAGGTCTCTTTTGTGGTTGCTTTTTATCAAGTGGGTTCCCTACTATGACTGCCTTGGTCCACCTGCCATCAATTCTTCTTGCTATATACATTTAATATCCATCCCTGAAATATTTTCCTTGTTCATCTTTGGATTTTCATCACAATGACAGAAAATAAACATGAACACTTCTTGAAATTCCAGAAGAAATATACAACTCCCTCTACTGGAGATCATCTGTAGGTTAAAAAAAGAAAGAAAAACCTCTCATATTATTCAATTAGATCAGCGGAACATTTCGAAATAAAATTAGAAATGAACTATAATAGCCATTTATCATGTGATATCACACGACAAAGTCTGTTCTTGCATGTTTAGAATTTGATATTTCTTACATTCTATTACTACTGATGGAGTTTGTTTTGTGGATGAATTGATATCCACAAATAGATATAAACAGAAATGTATTTTCAGTAGCAGTATACTTCACTGCCTCTTTTAAAAAATTGAAGATGCATACTGTCGCTTTCTCTACTTAACACTTTTCCTTACTTTGATTTAAATAAGAATCTGCATATTTTTAAAAAGAGATTTCTCTGAATATCAGCTAATAAAGCATAATTGAGTATTTTGGCATCATATACTAAAAATACTTCAGTCATTTCCTTATGAATTGAAATTTAAAAGCAGTAGTTTTATATTGTGATTCTGAATTCCATCTGGTGAATGTTTATGGGAACTAATCAGGAACAATTAATATTTTTTTATTTCTACAAATATATGTATTTATCATGATGCAAATATTTCTTAGTTTCTTTTCTGCAATGGATTGGCTACAGGAGGGTTGAGACTTCTTTTCACTTCATATCTATATTCTGCAATCTTTTGTATATGAATCTGAGATTGTAGAAAGTTCTACTTTGAATGTCATAGTTATCATACATTTTGGGACTTCCTTCTGAGTCAGGTTCATTTGGTGTACACTTTTTTCATTTCAGTGCCAAGTTTGTTGTTTATTTATTTAATTATTTGTATTCCATATTTATTATTTTTCCACATAACTTAAGGCAGTGAGCATATCCTACATACCTTCCTCCTACAACAACAACTGATGAGTTGGGTCTGAGAGAGAGTGACTGGCCCCAAATCACCCAGCTGTCTAAATCAAATCAAGCCCCTTGTATATGATAGCATAGCCATAGGCTTTCCTCATATCTCTATGAAACACATTTTAAGATGTGGGAAATAGAGAAGAGTCTGTCTCAAACATCTTAATAGATAAATTGCTTTGTATTGGAAAGGTGTTTCATAGATAACCTGAAGCTGAGCTATTTAAATTTTCTTACTTGTTTTCCCCCCAATAGAAGAATCTGATCTTTTGAAGTAGGGCTAGTGGATCAGTGGCAGGATTAAATTTGTTTTACTACCAGTTCTATGGGCGTAACTTGATGGGCATGGCTTGGTGGGCAAGGCAGGGGAAGGATATTGTAAAATCTCCATTCCTACCCCACTCCAGGGGAAGGATACTGCAAAATCTCCATTCCCACCTGTTCAGCTGGGACTCGGGAGGCAGAGAAAGATGGGGGTGGGGCCAGTCAGAGGTGGTATTTGCCGGTTCTCCGAACTACTCAAAATTTCCACTATCGGTTCTCCAGAACTGGTCAGAACCTGCTGAATGCCACCTCTGCCTGCCATGGTAGAAGTTCCCTACTTATAGTTAAGAAATGTCTATGGAGATTCTCAGTCATCCAGGTTATGGTTGTCCCAAAGGTGCTCCCCCCCCCAGAGGCATCTGGACTTTCTTGGGTTTTTTCTTTGAAGATGTTTGGCTTCTCATCCAAGAAGCTTTTTCAGCTCTAACTGAAGAGCTGAACTATAAGTTAAGAAATCCCAGTTGCCTCTTAGGGCAACTTAGGGAGGAAAAAAAACACACACCTTTGGGATATAGTTACAAAAACTCCCATTCATTTTTCTTTCCTTGAAAAGGTGCATCATAATATCTGCTGCCAAATTCACATCTTCTAAATCTATTCGTGTTAATGTTGTCAAGTAAAAAGAATAACTGGATGTTTTAAAAAGGGATGTGCGTGCTTGTAATGTAGATACACAAAGATATGCACAAACACAAACACATACTTTGTTACCCAAATAGGGACCATGGTAACTTCTAAGGGAGTTATTTAAAAGCTATGGCATACTGCAATTAACATGTTATGTTTCTCGCTTCTTTCGGAAGATAGGAGAAAAACCCACACATATTACAGTTCTAAAGTCCCAGGTTGTTATATATGAGAACCAACTGTCTTTTGTACCTGTCCCTTTATGTTATTATAATTATTCTCTAATTACCACATTTCCTCATTTGCACCTCTCTATGAATTTGCCTAGATATGCAAGTGTCCAATACAAATTAAAAACACAGGGATTCCCCCCCCCTCTTCCTACCTTCAGTCATCAAAACGAAAAAAAAAAATCAAGTACAAAATGCTAGCCAGCTTTTTACACTATAAATGGAACAATATTAAATTTGTTAATTCAACATACGTAACAATAAGTGCAACGAGAACAATGATGAATGACAGGGAACTATAAAGCATCCTTTAGCAGGGAACTAGCAGATTATCCTGACTAATGAAATAGGACAGGAAAAGTTGTGATCGGAATTCCCTTCCAACTTTTGAGTTTCTGAAATTGTATCTTACAAAGGAGCAAAGGGAGCATAAAGCAAATGTTGAGGCTACAAGAAGAAGCCTAATCCTAATCCAGTCTTTCTCCAGTATCAGTAAGTCCTTAATGCTTTCAAGGTGTCTCAAGCAGAATAGAGCTAAAAGGGACCTTGGAGGTCTTCTAGTCCACCCCCCTGCTCAAGCAGGAGATCCTATACCATTTCAGACAGATGGCTGTCCAGTCTTTTCTTTAAAACCTCCAGGGATGAAGCCCCTACAACAGTGATGGCCAACCTTTTCAGCACCAAGTGCTCAAAGTGCATGCGTGCATCCCCAAAATGCAATGTGTGTGCGTCCCTCACACATGCACCCTGCCCCATGCATGTCCCCCATGCATGCATGTGCATCTCCTATGCATGTGCACCCCCACACATTTGCCCCACCCTACACATGTGCCCCGCCCCCTGCACATGTGCAGCAGAGACCCAAAGACCAGCTGGCTGGCTGGAGGCGCACACATGGCAGAGCTAAGCTGGGCTGATGGCTCATGTGCCCACAAAGTGGGCTCTGCATGCCATCACAGCCCTACAATGTCTGAAGGCAAGCTGTTCCACTGGTAAATTGTCCTCACTGTTAGGAACTTTCTCCTTAATTCTAGGTTGCTTCTCTCCTTGATTGGTTTCCATCCATTGTTTCTTGTCCTACTTACAGGTGCTTTGGTAAATAAGTTGACCACCCCTCCTCTTTATGGCAACCTTTCAAATACTGGAATTCTGCTATCATGTCCCCCCCAATCCTTCTTTTTCTTTAGACTAGCCAAACCCAAATCCTACAATCCTTCTTCATATGTTTAAGTCTCCAGGCCTTTAATCATCTTAATTGCTCTTCTTTAAGAGTTGCTTTGAGTTGCTTTGCAGTATAAAGAGCTTTACTATGGATATTGATCCAGATGGTTTCACTAGCCAAACAATCAGAACGAGCCTTTCCTGACAAGGTTTATTAAAAAGTATATAAACCTTCCTGAGCTACAGCACATTTCACTTTGCTTTGTATCCTACCAGTTTCCTTTTCTGAATTATGAAAATCCAGTGAAACAAATAGAACCACAAGGCTGGCAAATGAGATATTGTCAAACATACTGACACTCAATAGTACTACCCAGAAGACTAGCAACCTTTGTATAAACAAACCAATATAGTTTGAGTGAGGTTGGGGTTCAGGGTTTAGTGATTGTAACCTAGACAACAGTTTTCCTGTCCTTTCACTGGCAACTGAAGCTGGCAATTTCAGCAGTCAGGTGATCTGTTCCTATAGAGAGCCAAGGTGGCACAGTGGTTAGAGTGCAGTACTGCAGGCTACTTCAGCTGACTGTTAGCTGCAGTTTAGCAGTTCAAATCTCACTGACACAAGGTTGACTCAGCCTTCCATCCTTCCGAGGTGGATAAAATGAGAACCCAGATTGTTGGGGGGCAATAGGCTGACTCTGTAAACCACTTAGAGAGGGCTGTAAAGCACTATGAAGCGGTATATAAGTCTAAGTGCTATTGCTACTGCTATCATTTTATGACAATGAACTATTTAGAAAGTTGTGAATGATTATACCCTTTGGTTACAATTCTAGCACAGTTCTACAACTATCCCCAGAGCACATCCAATTACTACTGTTAAGAAAAGCAGAACGAAAACACAAGGAGCAATTTTATCAAAAACATGTTTTAAAAATACTTGTAATTCAACTTCAATGCAACATATAAAGCAAATCAAACATACGATTTCTCTTCAATGTACTTATGTCTCAAACATAATATGGCCCTAGAATCAAAACTGACTTGTATGTTCTTTCTCTTCAAATGTACCAGTTTGTAAATCCAATTCTCAGCAGAATCAGAAACGTAAACTCTGACTAGAATTCAGAAGAGTTAAGAAGTGGGAAATGTTATTTTGGAAAGAAAAAAAACTCCTGAAGATAATGTGTAAATAACTGTGTTTCAATAACCATGAACTGCATATTTTGTATGTGTGTGTGTTTTCTTTTAAAGAAAGGTTCCTTTCAGGATATTGGAGATAATTTCCTCTTGTCAATTGCTAAAAGAGTCTTGAGGAAGTGAGTCAAAGTCCTGGAAGATGTTTGTATTATATTATAAAGAATAACAACATCTGTAAAATGGTATGCAAATATAAAAACTGAGGCCGCGTGGGATAGAGAACTGAAAATTACAGACGTGGAAGGAAAAAGATCTACTTTTAAAGTAGTTTATCGTGCAACGTTAATCAGTTATCAAAAATAAAATTTCAGAGGAGCTCTCAATTTGCAGACACATTCTTCACTCTGAAATAGGAACATTTCCATTTATAAAATGTTTTCCGCAAATAGTCCATTGATCCATAAATTAATATTCCAATATGAGACTACTTGTAATGCAATCCCCTTGACTTAAGAGCTGGAAGCCAAAACAGAAGAATGTAAACTTGTATTAAATACAGTCATTTTTGAATAAAAAAAGGATGACAAGGGCCAGATTTGATTTAAATTCTTCCAAGTATTTTGATACAGCCAAAAGTGTTTTGTATTTATTTATTTATTTATTTATACAAGTGTATTTGTGCTGTGATTTTTGATTTTACAACTGCACGTACCTGAATAAATTATTATTATTATTATTATTATTATTATTATTATTATTATTATTATTATTATTATTATTATTATTATTTAAACTTCTATACCGCCCCATCTCCGCAGACTCGGGGCAGTTCACAACACGATAAAAAGTAAAC
>JAOYMU010000292.1:30883276-30893587 GCA_025802295.1 Psammodynastes pulverulentus | reverse complement strand
TTGTTATCATTATTATTAATAATAATAAGTTCATATTTTCTTTTATATTTGTTTTTATTAAAACCATCTTTCATACTATAAAAAGGGGGAAACAAAAGGAAAGCTAGCTGAAAATGGAAAGTTGCTTCTTATAATACAGTACAATTCTTAAATGTTTGTATCTAACCTGAAATACAGATAAATTGTGTAAGCTGTGCGGGGAACAGACATATTATTTGCACATATTTTTGAGGCAAGATTAGTTATATGTTGTAAAAATCTATTATAAGAATAAAAGCTTTCTCAATAATTAAAGGTAGTTAGCAATTTGCCTCAGTTTGGATTTGATTCAATGGTAGAACGAGAGCATTTGATTAATTCTTACATATTCAATTTAGCTTTATGTCCAGTAAAGTCACTTGGCTTGTTCATGTCTTATAAAGTTAATTCAATAAATAACTTATGCATTTATAAATGTGTGTTATAGGCATGTTAAATTGTGTGTCTATTTATTAACGATTAAGAAAAATAGTGCACATTCTGGCAGAGAGAAATTTGAGGATGGGCTCCAGCACGAGTCTGAAAGTTCAGAAGACTAAATCTCTGGTCCTGGTGACTGACCCAAATTGGATCCTGCAGAATTCAGAAAAAATATATCTATGAATTGATTCCTCTTTCTCCTCCTTCCCTTCCAAAGCAAGGCAGATGCTTTCCTCAAGCAGGTTTCTTAAAATGAAATTTCTTTCATTCTAGTCACCTGCCCATAGTTATTCAAGCTATGATTCTGGCAAAAATGAAAACATGGACAGAGGTGCTGAAGACCTCTCTCTGAACCGGGGAGAAGAAGATGATGATGACCATGATGATCATGAAGATACTGAGAAAGTCAATGAATCTGATGGGGTTGAAGCTGAACGCCTGAAAGCTTTTAATGTGAGTTAATGCATTCTTCTTATGTTCTTGGAATGTTATTTAGTTATTTATCTATGATTTGGGACATATGTTTATGGGTTAATGTGAGAATTAAAGAGGTGTATTTAAAAAAAATATGCAAGGGAATTTCTCATTTTTTTTTGTTTTTTTTACTGATACATAAAGGCTGCAATCCTATACTCACTTGCCTGGGAGTAAGCCCCACTGAACTGAATGGAACTTACTTCTGAATAGACATGTATAGGATTGTACTTAGATAGAAATTTCAAAGAAATACCAAGTTTATGTAATTTAGTTACTTAATCATCATCTATAGAAGAAATTTCAGCTATGTATTGTGCACGTGTATGTATGTATGTATGTATGTATGTGTATGTCTGTCCAGCAAATGAAGGCAGTGGGGAGGCAGCTTATAGGTTGATGATCCCACTGGTCAGATATTTTCTATTATTTTTCAAATTTTATATAATTTTGCATGACAATACACACACCATAAAATGTTCACAACAGGGGAAGAATAAGAGATAAGGGTTCTACAGACCAATAAAGCAATCCTAGCACATTGTTAATAAGAGACATGAAATGGTGCTTATTTTTACAATCTATGTTTTATTTTCCTCATGATTTCTATACACTATAATCTAACCTTTTCTTGTCTTTTGTCAGTCCTAAAATAAAATCCTTGGTTGCTTAACATTTCTGGCTTTCCATCACAAAGCTCTTCACTGTGTTTTTTTTAATTAAATAAAAAAAGCAGCCTTCCTATCTGTAACTGAGACAGGAAGCTTAGAAACCAAGTACCCCTCCAAATCCTTCTCCTCTGTCTCCCTCTTACCAACAGATGTTTGTCAGGCTGTTTGTAGATGAAAACTTGGACCGAATGGTCCCAATCTCTAAGCAGCCCAAAGAAAAGATCCAGGCTATCATTGACTCATGCAGGCGACAATTCCCTGAATATCAAGAGCGTGCCAGAAAGCGTATACGTACTTACCTCAAGTCCTGCAGGCGGATGAAAAGGAGTGGTTTTGAGATGGTGAGTTTTGATTTAAAACCCAGCCCTAGTTTTCATCAAAACCCCCATATGTAAATCCATGACACTATTTTGTTTCCATCTTAGTGTCTCTTTTTATTTGTATTTTTGGTACAAAAATGGGTCAGGTCAGAGGTTATTCTCCTCCTTTCATCCCTTTTCCTTTCTACAATGCACTTGAAATGCTTTGCCAAATAAAGCACACATTTATGTCTAATATAAATTTATCAAAATGGAGGAGCACCACAAGATATAAAGGAAGAAACACATAGAAACAAGTTTCCTTCATCTTTTTATTATCCTAACATTTATATGACAGAATGCATAGGTAATCTGTTTCTTAAATATAATTGCATGTTTGCAATTTAGTATACATATATATGCCTATGCTTAATTACTGATTATCCTTTAAGGTTGTCCTGCTTCAAAAATCATTTGGAAGAAGTATTTGAACCTTGTGTGAGCACAATAATTCTCATTAAGGTGCACACAATTTTCTCAGGGTTCTGTGTAGCCTGAAGAAAGATGCTGCTGATTTCATAAATTAAAACAAAGTTTTTAGTGTGACTGAAGTATATGCTGTAATAAGTAGTGCAGAGCTACTGTGCTTGTGCAAGATCTAAATCATGTTGAAGCAAGCAAACCCTTTAAGATGTTGTGATTTTTAACATTTAGACAAAACATATTTTAAAGTATACTCACAAATTTATTTATTAGTTTAAATAAAATAGAGAGCCTTTTTTAATCTATCAGATTTCTTAGAGAAAGAGATATATAAAATATAAATGAATGTTGCATATTGGCTGTAAATGAACCATGCTTTTATTTAAATACCTCACTGAAATCAAATACCAAAACACATCTTATATGACATAGAAGGAAAAAGAAAAGCCCTGATGCAAATTATTATTATTGTTAGCATTTCTATAAAAAGACTAAAATTCAAACTCCAAACTCTCCCCTTCCCTCCTTTTTTTCAAATACCATTTTTAGTTCAAATGCAATTTTAAGAAATACATGAAACTTCCTTCCTTCCTTCCTTCCTTCCTTCCTTCCTTCCTTCCTTCCTTCCTTCCTTCCTTCCTTCTCTATGTTTCAGAACTTCAGATGATTATGTTCAAAATAAAGGAACACATCTGCTGACATTACTAGCTTAGGAAAAAGAAATAAAAGAAAATATAACCAATTGAATTTGTATCATGATGTACATTTATACAGCTTTTCACAAAAGCAATGGCTAGTTATAAACAAAGGAAACAAGACATTAAGAGTAACGAAAAGTATATGTTCAGTTCACATGCCAAAATGTGAAAAATATATACGGTATGTTGAGATATATAGTAATTTGAAATAATGGCAAGTGCATTTAATAAATAGAGTATTGTACTTTCACATTTATTTTGTTTGACTAAGTTATTTAATAGAATAAAAATAATGTGCAGTTGTCTGATTTTGATAATTTTCCTGCCTTCCTTGGACAAATTTTATGTAACTTGTTTCATGTTCTACAAATACGTGGTCTCAAAAATGTTGCATAGCAGTGGTGGGATTCAATTTTTTTTACTACCGGTTCTGTGGGCGTGGCTTGGTGAGCATGGCATAGCTTGGTGAGCGTGGCTTGGTGGGTGTGACAGGGAAAGGATACTGTAAAATCTCCATTCCCTCCCCACTCCTGGGGGAATGTTACCACCGTTTCTCCAGAACTGGTCAGAACCTGCTGAATACCACCTCTGTTGCATAGTCATAATTATTGTAAGCCATATTGACTGTTATACATTCTAAGAAGATGCAGACATTCTTACATGCAAATAAATAGGTAGATGAAGTTATGCTCCAGCATTACCAAGAGTTAGGTAGCCTATACAATTAAAGTATCAGGCTTTAAAGATTAGAAAGTATAGCAAGAAATTCTTCAGGTCTATTGTTTATAAGGAAATGTAAGTTTCCTTTTGTCATCAATGGGGAAAATAATATGCAAATAGTCTTACTACACCTGAGTGAAGGAACCAATGGATTTTTTTCTTGTAGATTCTCTACATCCTTTCTTCCATATCAGCATAGCCTGGAACTAGCTATATCTAGCTTCCTTTACAGAAGATAATAAGGAGAATAAATGATTAATAGTGACTAAAGGGACTTAACTACTGTAGATGGATGCCTGTCTTTTAAACGTTTTTTTGAAAACATGACTATGGCAATGTGGATGGAAATTTGCCATCAGCTTAAGTTCTTTCCTATAAATTTTTTTATTACACATTTTAAGCATACAATTCCATTGCTAACCATGAATTAAAGAAACAACAAGTAGCCTGCTGTTACCAGATCACACAAATACAGGACTTGATAGGGTTCAATGGATAAATGTTGTTACCTGATGCTGATGTGGTACAGTGGTTAAGGAACTGAACTAGAAACAAGAAGACCGTGATTAAAATACACCCTTAGCCACAGAAACTCATTGGATGACTTTGCGCCTTTCTTTAGCTCTCAGGCCTACTTCTCGCATGGGGATTATGGAGAAAAAGTGAAGAATTGAGCAGCATGTATATTGCCTAGACCTCCTGGAAGAAAGACAAGATGTAAAGAAATCAATTTTATGTACTCTTCTGTTCCACTTATTGTAAACGTACTTCTTAACTTAAACAGTCACCGTCATATAATGAGGAGAATTTGTTTAGCTGAACTGGCGTCGTCATATTTGTAAATTACTGAGAATTTTAATCTCTGAAGCATAGACTAAAGAGAGCAACCAAAATTATTTTTAAAGTTATGTTCAAATCAACAGACTTATTCAAATGTTCAGTCATCCATAATCATAGCCTATTAATAAATCTTCTTTATGTTTCATTGATTTTCTCACTAAACGATGTAGTTAGAAAACAGCCAATTTGGGTTTGCTGTACACTTGTGCGATATTCAGGTTTTTTTAAAAATTGAAGTTTAAATTTAACATTGTCTGTTTTTCCAATTGAAATTGAAATTTAATTTATTGTCTGCAGATGATACAGTAAGTTTAAACAAATCATAGGTGAGTGATTTCTAGCCTTAACGCTCAACATTAAAGATCTTAAAGATAGCCAAGGGTGCTTTTTTATAAGCCAAAATTATGGCTTTGTTACCTAACCATTTGATAACATGCCCAGTTAGATAATTAAATATAGTTTAAATTCTGTTATAATTGGAACCCAGCATGGATTTGTTAAAAACAGATATTGCCAAAATAATCTTACTTCATTCTTTGACAAAGTGACTATAATTAGTAGACCATCAAAATGCTATGGACATAGTATACTTAGATTTCAGTAAGGCATTCAACAAAGTAGACTACAACCTTCTTCTAGGTAAGCTAGAAAAATGTGGGACAGATAGCATCACCACCAGATGTATTTGTAACTGACTGACAAACTGTACTCAATGAGTCATCCTTAATGGTACTATATCTACATGGAGGGAAGTAAGCACAAACTTCTGCCTTAGGCCCAATACTCTTCAATATTTCATAAATGACTTAGATAAGGGAATAGAAAGGGAACTCATCAAATTTGCAGATGACAGTAAGCTAGCAAAAATAGCTAACACCCGAGAAGACAAGCTCAGGATCCAAAAAGATCTTGATAGACTTGAACAGGCCCGATCCAATAAAATGAAATTTAATTTGGAGAAAAGCAAGGTTTTATACTTAGGCATGAAAAACTAAAGGTACAAGTACAGATTAGGCAAAAACTGACTCAAAAACAGTAACTGTGAGAGGGACCTTGGAGTGCTAGTGGACAATCACTGACATATGAGCCAGGGTGTACTGTATAAACAGAGGCATAGAATCAAAATCACGTGAAGTATTATTACAACGTTATACAACCTTAGTAAGACCACAACTGGAATACTGTATCTAGTTTTGCTTACCACATTACAAAAAAGATGTTCCGACTTTGGGAAAAAGTTCAAAGAACAGCAACTGATTAACGGCCTAGAGACTAAACCATATGAAGAAAAGTTGCAAGAACTAGGTATGGCTAGTGTAGAGAAAAGAAAGACTGAGGTGACATGATAGCAGTATTCCAGTATTTGAGAGGCTGCCACAAAGAAGAGGGGGTCAGCTTATTTTCCAAAGCACCAGAAGGCAAGACAAGAAACAATGGATGGAAACTAATCAAGGAGAGATGCAACCTGGAATTAAGGAGAAACTTCCTAACAGTGAGAACAATTAACCAGCAGAACATTTTGCCTTCAGAAGTTGTGGGTGCTTCATGACTGGAGATTTTTAAAACGAGACTGGACAGTCACTTGTCTGAAATAGGGTCTCCTGCTTGAGCAGGGGGTTGGACTAGAAGATCTCCGAGATCCCTTCTAGCTTCATTCTGATTTATTTATTTATGGATTGATTAAATGAATGGTACTTCAAAGTATCCCAAATAGTATTGAATTACACTTCCAAATGGGATATCTTCATGTGAATCCCTTAGAAAAGAGATGTATATCCTGAGGCCATGTGCATTCCAAGGCCATGTGCAGTCTTTAAACTCTTGGGTATGTCCTCTAGAGGCCTTCAAGAAATCTTAACAAAATTTAACTTTCTATGGCAAGTCCTTGGAATGGATACTGACTGCAAACAAAATGGAAATCAATGCTTGGATGACTACCAGAAAATCAAATACAGTTTTAAGACTACCTCAACAAATAGTTTCAACTTATGAACAGTAGTGATTCTGGTTTGCATTGCATTTATCACAACATACTTTATTGTTTATTGTACTGGGCAACATTCAGACAAAGTGAAACATGTATAGGAATGACAGTGAAATGCTCATAGGAATAGAAATTAAGTCCTGTGAAGATTGATAGGCATGTTGAACTGTGGTGAATGTGGTTTGAACACACTTTCAGTATATTCTGAGGCATGTTTTTAGGCAAGATAGCATTTTAATAAACTTTTTTTGTCATACATGGAATATATATCTAGGTTTTTCATGCCAAGATTAATCTAACTTTATCTAACCTGCTACTTTTCAGACATTTTGGATTACTGCCCCCATCAATTCAGTTCACCGAGAGTTACTGGACTGATATTGATTCTCTTTTTTCATTATCATTCTAATACTTATAGCAATGTAACTTATGCTAGTCTCTCCAAACCAAGTCCGATACATAGGTTTTTATGGGAGGGCACATTTGGATGAGGGTATGGCAAAATGAGAATTCTGACATTGCAATACAAACTCCACCTTCTGTAATTGTGTGCAGCACTGTAATACAAATACCCAAGGGCAGATTTTGCATCTTGACTTTACGACACATATTTTGTCATTATCATGGTTAGCAATGGTTCCATGGAGTTTAATGGATCTTACTCCTACGAAACTCAATATTGGATTGCAGCCTAAGTAAGCTATTACTCAGTCTTGCCACTTAGAAATGATTAAATTTCACAAACTTTTAATGATAAATTGTGTTTGGAGACATTGCAATTTGTCTTCTTAGGGGTCCATTTTGAATGGTGTATAATTAAACCTTTATAGCAGACAAAACTATAAATTATGAGATGCATCTGGTGGCAAGATGAGACAGCACCATAATGTCCAACTTTTGGTCATTTACAATGGTCCTTCCAGTCTTAAGATTTTTCTTTTAATATTTCTATATTTTTAAAAAGCTACATTTCCCCAAATATCTCTAATATAGAATTTTATCATGTTCTGATAATTATTCTGTAACAGAAGTTTTATGTCTAAACAAATAATATTAATATTCAAGTCATCTATACCTACTTCTAAAACAACAGGTGGGATAAGGTAGATCAGGAGAGAAAAACCTCAGAACACACAGTTTAGCCAGTTTAAGGAGATGCCAGACTATATGGCTTGATTGAACATCAGGAAATAGTTATATGTGAGCTGTGGGTAACAAGCTGATTAGAAAGCAAACCACTTCATCTGCCAAATAAGGTCTTGTGTTCACTTCACCAATAAGATTTGGAATGGGCATACCCACCTGTAAGTATCATGTTCATACATATATCACATTCTCAATTTCTCATCAGTCTTCTTTGATGTAATGATAATGGCATTTCAGGTAAACTGGACCATGTTGAGGACCCCAGAAGGAATTATTTTTCACTCCCACTGAAGGGAGTTCCAATATCATGTAGTTATTAAGATCTTGACCTGGGACTGGAGAGACCCAGTCATAGAAATAAGAGACTTTTAAGCTATTTTTCTTAAAATCTATTTATTTTAAATGTCCCCTTTTTCCCAGAGAAAATAATATTTACAGAAAAGCTAGACCAAAATAAGAAAAATGGCACAGGCCTGATTTAATGCTGGGTTTTATTAATTTTTTATAAGTGCCAGATTGTTTTGAGATAGAACATGTTAAACTTGGCAATAAGAAAGAAGAGTCTCCATGGCAAATTTGATGGAAATAGATTGAAGGAGGTTGGGCTAGCAGTTGGCAAAGGAATGCCTATCACCTAGGCTGATCTCTGAAGCTAAAAAGCATAAAACCTGATTAGAACGTGGATGAAAGATATTGTTGCTCATTGCAAGAAGTGACTGCTTCCTGCTGAACAAGCAGAGTTTGTTGCAGAATCTAGAGGAATATAAGACTGCCATTGTCTAGGGATCAAGTTCAGTGAAGAAATGAATGCAGAGGATTAATTAAAGTTGGATTAATTAAAGTTTGGAGGGGAGATTTAGGAGGAAGATATACAACACAACACGTTTTCTTTCCTAACTTGGTCTTAGGTAATTGACTAACTTGAGAGACCAGGCAAGGAACAAAAGTAAATCTTTCTTTTGGTGAAACTTTCCTAAGTCTTTATTTTCAGCTAACAAGTGTGTGTATATATAGATATACACACGCTTATAAATATTTCAGCTTCATTTTTTTCTAGCTATCTTTTTTTTTTAATCCTGCCATTCAGACAGTGTATTTGCTATGTAAGATAAACAGATATACCAACAATATTTATCCTTGTTTCTATCTTATTCTGAATCAGTCTGTTTCTCCAGATTCATTTATTGTTCACTATTTTCCCAGGAGAAAACCTAGGTGTTTTGCCATACCTATTAGCCTTAATAGAAGAGCTCTTCATGAGAGTAAAAATAGAAAGTGAAAAATCTGGGTTAAATATTAAAAAGACAAAGTTAATGTCAACCAACATACCTAATGAATTTACAGTTGACAGGTAAGTAAGAATGATAGCTGATTTCATTTTCTTTAGCTAAATTATAAAGATTAACAATGTGCTGGAGAAATAAGGAGAAAAGTAATCTGAGCAGGAAGACAAAAGTAACATAAGATTGTAAAGGATAAGGATAATTCTTTGACCACAAAGATCTGAATAGTTAAAGCAATCATCTTTTCAAGAGTAATTAGCTATGAAGTATAAGCCTTGAAAAAGAGAAATCATAGAATAACAGAGTTGGAAAATAACCACAAATATGGTTTGCTAAGAATATCACAGCATATAAGAAGAACAAATAAAAATCCCCTTGGGCTGACAATTAGAAATGTAAAAAGCATGTATGTGGACATTTGGTGTGAGTATAGAAAAATGACAATGCTTCACGCAGTTGAGGGAAATAGTGGAAGACTTCTATTTCTCTTAATATATTATCTGATGTATGTGGATGTTATCACACAAATCATGGAAAAATCCTTGTAAGAATACAGATGGGTTGAGATTGAGATGGTGAACATTGTCATGAAATCACAAGGAGTCAAGCCTGACTAGATGTCATCTCACTAATTTAAGAAGCAGAAGGGAACATTAATTAATCTGACTCAGCAGTCATGACTTGCTAGTAACATCTCTGTATTTCTGGCTGAGAATAATCTTGTCTGTATAGTACAGTGGTGGTATTCAAAAATTTTTACTACTGGTTCTGTGGGCGTGGCTTGGTGGGCATGGTGTGGCTTGGTGGGCATAGCTTAGTGCGCATGGCAGGGGAAGGATACTGTAAAATCCCCATTTCCACCCAACTTCAGGGGAAGGATATACTGCAAAATCTCCATTCCCACCCCACTCCTGGGGGAAGGTTACTGCAAAATCCCATTCCCGTCCCACTCCACTAATCTGCTTTCCAGCTCTGCTCTCCTGTGCAGGGCAACAAAAGAAGGCCCAGCTGATCAGCTGGGACTCAGGAGGCAGTGAATAGATGGGGGCAGGGCCAGCCAGAGGTGGTATTTACTGGTTCTCCAAACTACTCAAAATTTCCACTACCGGTTCTCCAGAACCTGTCAGAACCTGCTGATACCACCTCTGGTACAGTATTTGCAGCAGATATACGTTAAAACCAGGGCTTTTTTTCTGTGGGAACGGGGCGGAACTGCGTTCCGGATCCTTTTCGGAGTCCGCGTCACGTGACGCG
>JAOYMU010000292.1:30828088-30838568 GCA_025802295.1 Psammodynastes pulverulentus | reverse complement strand
GGAGCACCATCACTTGAGACCTTCAAGAAGAGATTGGACTGCCACTTGTCAGAAATGGTGTAGGGTCTCCTGCTTGTTGGACTAGATGACCTACAAGGTCCCTTCCAACTCTGATTATCTGTAAACTATAAGTTATGAAGGCCTTGGAAAAGATATTCAAATGCTGTGATGTGTCTATACTTACAAAGATCAGAATAGTTCCAGAAATAGTATTCCCTATAGGAATGAAAAGTTGACCTTGCAGAAGCAGGATAGAAGTGTTGATGCTTCTGAACATTGGCATTGGAGAAAACTTCTAAGAATTTTATGGACAACTTAAAAAGCCAACTAATGAATCATAATTCTGTGTTTTGACCAGAAGCAAGAATGACTAGGCTCTACTTATTCTATTTTAGACACATTAAATGAAGACCCAGGTTTCTAGAGAAGGCTCCAATGATGGGAGGAAGGAAAAAGAAGAAGAGGACAAGCAGGATGGTGAACAATTGAGTTAGAGACAGATTATCATAGAAAAAATCTATCTATGTAGTTGCTAAGAGTCAACACCAACTTGATGGCACATAATCAATCATAGCATATATTGTCTGTTATTTTCCTGAAAGAATGCATTTCAGACTTACGGTAGTATTTAGCCAGGACAGTAGATTAGGAGGAAAAAAGACTTTCCATTTTCTAGGGATGAAATAAAGAACTGTCATTCTTGAATTATTTCTTCCGTCATTCAAACCCCATTATGTTTTGCAGTAAGGATAAGAGTAATATTCAAGATGTTTGTAGTTATAATCCAGGATTCATGTCTTTGCTATTTTAACTGACATGCTTTTCTAAAGCAGAAAGATGAAAAATTAAAGCAGTAGTGACAAGAAAGCTAAAACGAGCCAATTTTCCATATCCCACTAGGCAGACTAGCTCAGATGTCATTATATATGAAAAAAGAAGTTTGTATAAGATCTGGATTTCCTGCTCTGAGCAGCAGACGTGGGGGAGGGGTTTGGGGGGGGCGAGTCCTGATTCACTCGTCTTTCTTAATTTTATTCATAAAGCTTTACACCTCTAAGCTGAACATGAATTTTATTTGCACTAATTATTGGCACATTTGAGACATAAAATGCATCCCTGGAAGATTATTCTGACATCTTTATTTCACATTTGAAATTATAGAGTGATTTGAAAGTCACTAAAGTGTTCTGTCAGTGAACCCATTAGTGAAGATAGACTTTGAAGTTGGATCCTTAAATGACAGCCAAATTAATTCTGAAGGAACCAGTGGCATTTGTTTATATTTCGGCTGGATTCTATATGATACAGAATCATAAATTCATACCAGTGAACTGAATGAAATTCATCTATCACTTCAGGCATTTTTTTCAGAACTTGGATAATGGTTTGTCCTAATTCCACGGATAACAGAAGAGTCTGTTCCTGTAGTATGGAGATGCCCTTTCTTATATACTCCTTATAGTAAACAAATTGGCCCTCTATTCTCACCTATCTCATTTTATGAGCAGGGCAAATATGGAACCAAAAGCTTCAGCCTCACCATGTTTACCGTTTCATCAGACAGCCCATCACATATAGCGTGAAGCTTTACTTTCCAGAAAAGTCCAATATTGCAATTTTAAATGTATGCTTAAACATCTCCACAGATTTTAGTAGTTCTCAAAAGTGCTTAGATCTAGTTTTGCATCCTTTCTTTCATGTTTCTTAACACAACACATTTCTATTGTTCCAGCAAGTGGAATTTATGGAAGATTTTTTTTTTAAAAAAAAAAATTCCATTCCTTTCATACCAACATTCAACATCACAATGAACTGCAGAAGCAGCAAGTCTTGTATCTTAACTACCATAATGTCACTTTGATTCTTTTGCAGCTATCACTGAATACTGCAGTGATTTGATGTTATCTCTCTATCTGTGTTTATGCTAGATACAGTAGTTTTATGATTTAAAAATACAAAAGGATTTTGGGTTGAGGCTATTATCTATTTCTCACTATGGTAGTTGTCAATTTGGTTTTGGAGAGGCACAGTTCCAATAAAACTCCAAAGGATGACTGCAGCACCTCTCGCTTCCAATATTATTCTCTGCAGCTGGCTTAAGAACCACCACGTTTTCCATGTCCTGGGCTGGCCTGGTTAACTTATACTAACTTGTGGTTTTTCCCCAGATGCTTGGGCCTTGCTGTTTCCTAATAGTGACTCAGAAAGAAGTTCACCCAGTCCTCATTATGGTATTACTGTGATTTGATATTTCACTTTGGTATGGATATGATAAATTCAATATATACATATTTAAAAAGCTTCTTTCTGCTATGTTAAGGTTTATTTATTTATTTATTTGTTTGTTTGTTTATTTATTCAATTTCTATACCGCCCCATCTCCGGAGACTTGAACATTTGCCCTCCATGCCTTAATTTTGCAGAATCAAAATATTAAAACTAGGTTTAATCATTTCTATACAAAAATAATTGAAAAGTATCAAAATTGCATGTAACTGAATTGCTTTCACTGTATACGTCTTGCATGTAACTTAGGGACAATCTTAACCTCCAAGTACTCTGTTGGGAAGATCTAATATTTCTGAAGTACTGCTAGTAAAAGACGAGCAGTCTGAAAATAATAGTTTTTGCCTCCTCAAGAGAAACAAAAAGATTCCTTAAGACTGTGACCTCAAGAGCTGATATAAAGGGTTTTTGTTGTTGTGCATTGTAGAGAGCTCAAAGAGCTTTAGGTTCTGCATGCCAAACCTCAACTATTTTCTTCCTATGTTTGCCTACAAAGAGAGGAATAAAGGGGTCTTTTTATTCTTTCAAAGTAATTTTTTTTTTTTGAGGAACATCAGATTATTGTAGTGTCACTGTAATAACATCCTTGGGAGCATGAGATTACCCAGCGTTGTTGGCTAATGTATGATTTCTTGCCTCGTAAATTGTGGTAATTTGGAGCAGCAGTGGAAAAACTCAATAGTGATTAAAAAAAAAAAAGACTAATCACTAATTAAATACCACTCAAATATCTTCCAAACCCACTCACCCACACTTGTCACAATGCCCCATCTACTTTGTGGTCTCCATCCAACGAAACAATAAAATGTGGAACTTGTGCACCAAAAGGTTGCCTATCTCTAATTTAGTGCAATACATTTTTTTATAGAAAAAGGAATGGAAACAATAGCCTTCCTACATATAAACTGAGTAGACAATTATCAACTAAACCATACTCACACGTTCTCCACCATGAATAACCATCTTTCAAATACTCAACGAATGCCTTATTTTCTTTTAGCACATTTAAAAGAAGGGGGGGGAATAATACACCAACCAATGTTTATTTTTGCTTTTATTTTGTCTAGAATATTTTGATACTGAAACCCAAATTGTTACTTTCAAGGGACTGGGGGGGGGGGGAGTAAAACAAACATGTAGACAGAACAAAACTTTTCATTTGTATTATAATTTTGTGATCAATTATTTTGGTAAGCAAACAATGTTTTCTTTAAAAAAAAAAAAAAGACAGACAGCACCACTGATGAAGCATGATCCCTGAATTCTAACCCAAACACTGTATCTTAAAAGAAAAAAAATCACTTGGTCACATTTATTCAGGTAATAAAGAATAATAACCACTGCAATGCCGCTGAAATCAACTGTTCCCCTTTCTGAGAATTTAACACAGTGTATGTGCGTGAGTGCGTGGGTGTGTTTGTGTATTTCTTTGGTAGAGGACTGAGAGGAGTTTTTGATTCTCTATCCAAGGACAAAAATATCTATTTATGGTAAGAATACATAAATATGTGTTTCTCATGCATGCTAGATATGGGTTGATTTCACATTGCTTCAATCTGGGCACGAGAAATCCTTCCCTAAAAAAGGCATTGAATGGCTAGTGTCAAAGAGATGTAAACATTCAAAATACTGACAAATAATAATAATCAGAGCATACAAATTCAGTACCAAAAATGTTGATCGACCAGGAAGTTTGGAAAACAGTAACAAAAAACAAAACAAAACAAAAAACTACTTTACAGCAGTACAAGAGAATTATGGCAACAAAGTAAAGCACTTTTCTTGTAACATTCATGAACAATACAAAGACAAAAGTATTCTACAGGCTAAATTATCTTTAAACTATCAAATATAGTACAAAGCGAAATATGTGCTATAAAAAAAAGCAGCTCCTTTAAATTAGGCAAAAAATACTATTTTGTTGGTTTTACAATGACAAAGCATGATGATTGAAGACAGCAGGACTTCCCCTTCTATTCAGAAACATTTAGCCACACAGCTCGAGGTTTATTTGCCAACAGGGCTTCTCCTTAGTGTTGCACAGGATTCCTGCTATCACCCACAGGAAATCAGTGCTTAATACGTCTTCCCACATGGAAGCTAAGATGATCCTGCTAGATGGGGTTTCTGATCGCCTCCTGAGTGCTGGTCCTTGGCCTTCAACAAATTATGCAAAACCAGAGACTAGAACAACTTTTCTGAAATTGTGTGCGTGTTTATAAGGACTGCAGCATATGAACATTTCTCTTTAGAAACTGCATTATAAAGCACCATCTGCACCAGTTCAGAAGAAACTGAGCAAGAAATTCTATGGTCCTGAAAAGAGAATTCAGTCATTCATCCTGATAACCCATACCACTTTGAAAGATATTCTATAGGACACATTTTTGCTTTATGGCTCAACCTTTCCCTCCCCAAACCAGATTAGTTTCATGCACTACATCATAGAAGATAAATGGAATACAAAATTGGGAGTGCCAACTTCAATTTTTTACATTATTATTTCAATAAAGTAAGGGATTTCCATGTAAAAAAACATTTTGCAAAAGACAAAATCTACACAGGAAATGTCCCAACAGTATGTACAGACCTTAACAGTGTTAATAAAAACGTTAAAGATGATGGAATATATTGCTAAAAAGAAAAATGCTTAAAAACAAAATGAAAAACTCTGGGTATTTATCAGTTTTTAAAATAGCTGCGTGGATATGGATGTACAATGATTTTTTTTTTTTGTGCTAGCTGGTTTTTATGTTAGGTGCAGCCTTATCTCATATCCTGATTATATTATTCTTTTTTCTTTAAATTAGCATATACAATCGAACGTTTTCTTTATAAAGTGTAAACAGGGAATGTGAGAAATGTTTTAAGTTTCAAATGCACATCCTTTGCAATGAATGACAACTTGGCTTTTCCCCCACCCCTTGTGGAATATCCTTTTTCCAGTATTTCGTGATGTGACTCTTATGATAACACCTTACAATTTTGTTAGAAGAAATATTGAGGTCCCCATGACAAAAAATGAGAAATGTCATTAATGTCCTGGAAAGGTGAACACCTTTGTTAAGATCTCCCCACCTTGGGCACAAAGCCAGCTTGGTGGCTTTAGGCTAGTCATGCATTCTCAGTCTAGGAAGAAGGCAAGGGCAAACAATCTTGCCAAGAAAGTTGCAGGGACTTGTTCAGGCAGTCATCAGGAGTCACCACTGACTCAAAGGCACACACACAAAAAAGCACCAAGCAGAACTCTTGCTACTGCAATATTTTCAGGGAGCTAACTATACATATTGACTGCAAGGGATGTCACATTGACCCCTAGTGCCAGGAGGTGTCTTTCTCTCCACTGAAAGCCAGTAGGCAGCTTTGTTTGCTTAAGTGACAACATCACGTAGCTAAACATGACTAGCTACCTTGCACCAGAACCCAAATGTGTTCTCTATATGATTTCTGATTGGTGAGGATCATGCACATCCTTTCGAATTAGAAAATGCACTTCAACAGATAATGGAAATAATAGCTGTAATCAGAGATGAAACATACAAGTAGAAAAATGGATGGTAGGTGTTTCACAGATACTTGCCTCACAGCCCTAACACTTGTATGAAAAATTTAAAGTCAGCATTTCATGCATAGCCCTAGTGAATGCGATTCTGTTCTTTGAGCTGATATAATTGACTATCTTCCCCACGGAAAAATACTCCTGAAAGTATTTAAAACAGAAAATGCATGTGGTATTTTTTTTTTTCAAAATATGAACAAAAAGCTATTTCCACGAACCTCTTCCTATAAAGTCATAGCACCTTTTCACACAAACTAACACTGTATCACAGTGCCAGCTTCCTATGGAGATTAGACAGTTCCATATAGATATTCCCTTGTTAATGATCTCTCCTTAAAACTACTCCACATTTCCACAGTCTTCTGTCCAATAACCTATCTACTGCCTTATATTATTTCAAAATTCTGAGGACCATACTATTTTAAAATCTGTTACATTATATATAAACCACGTGAAGATGAATGCATGCATTTTTTTTATTATAGCCACTTAATTCGCAGACGAGTATGTGCACACACACACACTCACTCACCATGCACACACACACACACACACACACACACACACACAACCAATCACACACACAATTGCAATAGAGAGAAAGTTGCTGGTGTAAGAATTCCCTAACATAACTACACATGGATAAAACACCATTGCCCATTCCACAGATAAATAAATACATGTCAAAAACTTCCACAAGACAATCTTGTAGAATACTGACATAGTACCAATATTTGGGCAAAAATGAAAGGAGACAAGAATATGCAAAATTAATACAATACTTGTTTTCTTCCAGCTAACAAATACTATAAGCCACTACTGCCACCATCAGGCATTTCTAAATAGCAAATCAAATTAATTTCAGATGGAATATTAAGAAATAGTGGCTTAAGATTCAGTGGAAAAATGTTGAGAGATATGTAATACTATTTAACAAACCTTGCCAAATGCCTTTTCTTCAATGCTATATTAATAATTTATAAGCATGCCATTCTAATATATGCCAGATATACCCATTGTGAAAAGAGCTACTTTTCCATCATTTGCCAAAGTTGATCTAGATTTCTATTTGACAGTGGTACATCTGAATCTTAAAAAAAAATATGTGGAAAGACCTATATCTATACAGGTAATCCTTAACTTACAACAGTTCATTTGAAGTTACGACATTGAAAATAGTGATTTATGATCATTTTTCACATTAACGACTGTTGCAGCATCCCTGTGATCACATGATCAAAATTCAGATGCTTGGCAACTGATTCATATTTATGATGGTTGCAGTGTCCTGGGGTCATGTGATCACCTTTTGAGACCTTCTGACAAGCAAACTCAATGGGGAACCCAGATTGAGTTAACAACCAAGTTACTAACTTTAACAATTGTAGTGATTCACTTAACAACTGTGGCAAGAAAAGCTGTAAAACGGGGCAAAATTCACTAAACAACTATTTCACTTAGCAACAAAAATGTTGGGCTCAATTGTGGTCATAAGTAGAGGACTACATGTATATAGATGGGTATATTAAATTGCAAAATAGGTACCCAGAGAAGAAATACTAAGCCTTCTTTTTTGCCTGCTGTTTATCACTCAAAACATAACTGCATATACACAAGGAATCACATTTTTGCACCTAAGATTATATCTACTACCAGAGGTCAGTAAAGTGAGCCTGGGAGAAGACACTATTTGGAACACGGTTCAAAGAAGAATGTGAGTGCTTTTATCAAGTTAAGTGCTGAGATTCAGGAACATCCACCTTTTAGAACATTTTCATCAATGGCCATTATATCTAGTTTCCAGTCCCTTCCCTTACTCCAATAGTTCAAACAGAATGTTTTAATACTGTTAGCCACACCACAGACAAACAAATACAATCTGGAGAGACCCAGGCACTTCAAATTTTCATTCCAAACTAAGATGCTTGCAGACAAATCCTGTGCATGTTTATGATATTCAATGCAGCTCAGAATGACTAAGATTGTGACTGTAAGTGCTTAACTTTCTCTGAATTGTGCTCAAATGTCCTATGGCATGCTATAGGAGCTTACCATTTGTTTAGGACTGATAGAAGGCAATCTAAAAACTGTTCCCAATTATTGAATCTGGAATTTCACCTGCTGTGTTTAATTATTGTACCCAAAAGATCTTCTTGAATTTAGCCAATACCGAGACACATGTATCATTAACAACAAGTCCATCTATTTGGAACTTTACAAAAAACATGCCTTTTAAATCTATATTTTTAACATAATCTCTCCACGGGTACCTGAAAGTGCTGAAATATGCATAAATCTTCTAAAATGAGTGCTTTAGTAAGGCAATTATAATGGTGTAAATTTGCTTATACCGTAGAAGATCAAGACTACTGTTAATACACCTGCTATGAAAACAGAACAGGAATCCAATCCAGTCAAGTCACAAGATCTCTGAATAAGGGAATGTAAACCTGCTTATTCCAGCTCATTAAGGAAAAAGGGAAAAATGAGTTTCGTGTTTAATAGGGCCCCACAAAAGTATAATGTCCAAACAGTAGAGCTTTACTAATAGTTAGAAATGCCTGGAAGCCTTATATGGTTTAATAATAAAAGAGGATAAAATACATATAACAAATTAAAGTATATTTTAATGTTATACTCTTAAAATCCTCATTATGTTAAAACTTGAGAATACAAAATAAATGTCAAATTGTTTATTTCACATGAACTATTTGCATTTTCTAAGCATCTTGCTATTAAAAGCCTTAACATGGGGAAAAATATGTTTTGTGAATGGATTACCAGGCATGAAGTTAGTAAGGTTCTACTGGGTGGGTAAGAAGGATATCTTTCTCTAACATTTATTAAGTTCTGGTGATTAAATTCATGTGATAGCATGCAAGTTGCTTCCGTTTTACATTTTATGTTCACTCCCTCACTTTTAAGATAACCATGCATCTCCTCTTATTAAGTTCCATATTTTTAATCCTTTACAATACTTCTCTTATCAGTAAAAAGACCTTAGCAATTGCTACAGTTCTTCCCAAATAGTTTGGTGGCTATATATTTTGTATATAACTAACATAAACTACTAGTAAATACAATATTGAGAGTAAGATTTAGTATCCCTTTAAAATCTCTTCATTCCTCTACAATGCTATATAATATTTGTGGGGTAAGCTGTGTTAACAGACAAAAATGTTTTAAAATAAAAAGTTATTTTAAAATATCCCAAGTTGTAAACATATTTAAAAGGACTATAAATCATACAATTGCTTTGCTCTTTTAAATCTTCACAAACGAAGAATCGCTTTGAAAATGGTATCACTTTTCAAAACACCCTTATTTAGATATAAAATGGCACATACTATGAATATATGTTAAATATCTCATTTTAGGACAAAATTATAAGTGAAACTTGAGGAAGATAAATGAATTAATACATTCTATTATAATAATTGTACTTATTTCCCGTCCCCGAACTTCTAAAGCCATGAAGATTCTAGTTTGTTAAAACTTGTTGCCAGGTTTAATTATACTCTCCTTTAGTATAACAGCTTCTTAAGAAGGGATTAAATTACCCACATGAGCTGCCAATGGATCAAAATCAATCACTGCAGGCAATCTTGGCTCCAGGTGTGCAAAACCTGCCAAATGGCCATTGCAATGATGGTCTGCTAAGGGGACTTGGCTTTCATTCTTTTTTATCCTTCTTCTTTTTTTCATGGGCTATGGCTGTGCCACATTTATGTACTCTTTCATGCACAGAAACATGAACACTGAGCAATTTGTCATTCTTTTCACTGGGAAGATCGACTTATAAATGGTAAAAATAAAATTATGCAGTAAGACATGAACAATGCTATATTTTAAGACAGTAAGAACGCTGGACACTTCTTAAAGGGGAATTACCAGGGAGAGCCATGCAAGCCAAAATCACTCCATTCCAAAGCATCCCTAGCAACTTTTTAAAAAATCCAGATACAATATGGCCTACAGAATTCCAGTTATTCTTCTCTTTTGCTTTCCTGTGTTAACAAGGAATGTGCTTTGGATTCTATCGAACAACTAAACAAGCTACACACAATTTGGAAGGACCTATGCAGTCATCATGGCAGAAGGCGCCACAGCCCTTGCATACTATCATGGCTTTCAGCCTGCAAGAACATTTCAGTTCCAACTCATCTGCACTGCTGCTGTCGGCAAATTTCTGAACTGGGATTTGGGCATTTTGAATAGGTAGGCTTGTGGTTGTAGTTGAACTACTCCCTAAAATCCCAATAGATTTTTCAATGGCAGAAGTCGCCCTTTTGAAAGTTGTGCTACCAAAGTGTATTGTAGGGTAATTTCCACGCTGCTGCGCCTGTATTTTTGGAGCAGTTAATGGGGCAAAAGGCTTCTGTGATTCTGAAAGTAAATAGGAAGGGAAGTCGGCATTTTTCAATGCAAAAGCTTTCAATTGTTCTTTGACTTCATTCTGATCGTAGGAAGCTTGTTTCATGCCTAGCTCACAGCTGCTGCTTAAGCCTTCCTCCAAAGAAATGGGTTCTGATTTTATATTGCTACAGACATTTGCCGGCTGAGGCCAACTAAGTCTTTTGGTGGTTTCCATAGTAACTCCTGGTTGTTTGTGATCAGATGGAGCTTCTGCATTGG
>JAOYMU010000292.1:30800705-30810728 GCA_025802295.1 Psammodynastes pulverulentus | reverse complement strand
TCTGCACTATTTTTGGCTTGCATATTGAAAGCTATGCAAATATATTTTTCTTTTCTGAAGGTAATTTTGATTTTTTTCCTTTTGTGGAATTTTTTTTTGAGATTTAAAATGCATAATTGAACCTATCCCAAAGAAATGATTTTGAAATTTTTGCTTATGTTGTCAATATTTTTCCATCTGAACGGAATCTGCATCTGATCCATATTTTACTAAAAGCAGAGAATTGACACTGAAGTTTAAACCAAATATATTTCAGATAGTTTAAGATGGGAAAAATTACAACTGTCATTGCTGGGATGAATTCTGTGATAAAAATGAATGTCTTCCCTAGAATGATGTTTTTGTTTCAGACAATATCTGACAACTGATGTGCCATTTAAACAGTGGCATAAAAATATAACTAAATTTGTGTGGTAGGGGGAAAAGCTACAAGTTAAATATAAGGAGTTATAAAATGGAAAGAAATGTTTATCTGATTGAAATTTTATTTTGCAGCTTGCTGTTTGATTTGGATGAAAGACTGGGTTACTAAGAAATGAAACATTTTGGAGCGAGAAGGACATGACCTGCGATTTGAGTGGCATGGATGTTTGTGGCATGATAAAGTCAAGGCTAATGTGGATTTAAAAAACCATTATGTTAGATGTGCCATATTAAGAATATAGAATACATAGAAACCCAGGTTATGCCCCAAAACACCTTTGTGGATCTCAGCACAAAAAGCATCTTGTATACAAGAGCAAATGGCTAACTTACCATGAAATACCAGAATATTGTGAAGGATATAAAATGAAATCAAGAGAAGAACTAATGAGAGCAATATAGCCATAGAAAATGAAGAAGCTAAAATGCTCTGAGACTTTAGAAAACAAATGGAAAAGTACCTGCCACATTACTCCCCAGATTTAACGATTGTTGGTAAGAAAGGCAAAGAAAGTCTGGATAGTGGACATGGCAGTACTTGGAGGAAGCCGAAGAGAAGAGAAAGAACTAGAGAAAAATCATAAAATAGAAAGACCTGTAAATAAAATTAGAACTATGGCAAACAAAAGAAAGCAAAGATAGTACCAATAGTGATGGACATCTTGGGTGCAATCCCAAAACATCTAGAACACCACTTGAACATCATTATCATTGACAAAATCACCACCAGTCAATTGCAAAAGGTAGCTTTACTTAGGACTGTTTACATCCGGTGACAATACTTTTAACTTAATTAAACAAAAACATCTATTCCCGTCCTTGGGAAGAACTTGATAGGTGGACAAAAATGTAAAATCAGTCTTAAACCATGGCTGTGCCACCAATCATAATAATACTATTATTTATATATAATTTATATGTCACCCAATTCCCAATAATTCTGAAAAATCTATTGAATGGTAATCAGAGCAGTAGCAATTAATGGGTGATGCAATAGAAATGATGCTGTTGGGAAATAATCAGCCAAGCATGGAGGAGGAATCAAGAAGGAAATTAGCCTTGAATCACTGCGTAGCTTCCAAGAGATCCAAGACTCAAACACCCACAAACACACTCCAAATCCATGGAATCTTATCTATCTGTTTCCAAGATACGATAAGCAGTCTAGGGAGATTTCTTGTATTATAGGCAGAATACAATAAAGTAGTTAACTTGAACTCTACATGTATTGATCTGGTCACTTGCGCCTCACGGGTGCCTCAAAGGTGGAATCACACTGTTGTAGTCATTGGGGAGTCACTGCATCACTCTAAAGGGTATTGTTTCTTTTTGACTGGGAAGAGAATTTAAGTATCCAAAGCCAAATTTGTATATCTATTGATATATTCAGGGGATGAAAACTATGGATCTAACTGTGCAAATAATTTACCAAGCCTTATAACATGAGAACTGGGAATAAAAAAATCCCCGCAGTGGCAGTCTCTTTTGCCTTCATGATCAAGAGGGCTATATAACAAAGAAGCATGACTAGAGGTTTTTCTCTTTATCTCACTTTCATCTTAGAAGTTTCTGGGAGTATTTTATTTTATTTATTTGTTTTGGTATTAGTTTATCATTGATGTTTTCTCTTAAATCAAGAATACTGTCATATTTTTCTGTCAATATTAAAGTCTAGTAATCTTGAAGGAAAAGATTTAATAGGATGTCATTTTCTTCCCCAGAGGTGATTTAGAGATTTTCTTTTTTTAACCCCACCCCCCACTCCATTCTTTAATTGTTCAAAGTAGCACAAAAGTGACAGATAGATACCAAGCACTGGGTAGAAGTGAACCTGGGTAAACAGTCAGGATAAAGTCCTATGAGAGCTGTTCCTGTCTCAGTGGAAAATACATCAGGTCAGAGGTGGTATTCAGCAGGTTCTGACCAGTTCTGCAGAACCGGTAGCAGAAATTTTGAGTAGTTCGGAAAACTGTTGGTAACCTTCCCCCAGGAGTGGGAGGAAATGGAGATTTTACAGTGTCCTTCCCCTCGTGTGGGGTAGGAATGGAGATTTTGCAGGATCCTTCCCCTGGAGTGGGGTGGGAATGGAGATTTTGCAGGATCCTTCCCCTGCCAAGCCCACCAAGCCACGCTCACATAACCGGTAGTAAAGAAATTTGAATCCCACCACTGCATCAGGTCCATATAAGACAGAAGGAATCTTAAGGATTGAACAGGAAAGTGGAATACAATCAAATACCCTATAATCCAAAAGAGAAGGGCAAAGAACAAGGGAGAAAAAGAAGTCTGCTCATGGGGTTATTTTCTAGGGAACTAGTTTGTCTACCAACTCTTTCAACATGGTAAACATTGTGTGGAGGCAGGAGAGCATTTGGATATTGCCTTCTTAGCTCTGGAGCAGGTCCTTTCTCCATTCTTGTGGAGAAAAATATTAATTTACAAATGAGCTTTCAGTTATATAGTATTCTGACAGAGTAATAACTATAAGAGATTCACTAAATTTAAAGAAACCAGTTGAAAGCTAATGGCTTTGTGTCAAAAATATACATGTCCATTGTTAATTAACGACTCTATTGATATTATAACTTGATCTAAAATTGAAACAACTGTAAAACAAACTCTAAAAACTTACAAAAACTTGCATATCTCAAAGATCAACTTATCTAGCTCTTTATGAAACTAATGTGATTGATTTGCAAATATTTCTTCTCAATGAAATGAGACACTAAGCAGCTAAATTAAGTGGGGAGATGGACATTAAGGTTTAATGTTTATTAATGTTAAGGCTTCAGGGAAATGGGCATTAATAGATGTTTCAGGTATGCCGTGAGATGAAATGACAGGAAAAGTGATTCATCTACCTTGTTTAGGTCACAAAACACAACAATCTGGAAGAGAGTTCATTTTTTTTAGGAGAAAAGGTTCTCTGCTGGACCTTTTCTCCTAAAACATACTCCTTGATTTTTCAGCTACTGCCCATCAGAGCAATTTCCATAACTTACATATTGTTCAGAAACACTCATGTCACTCAATATTAATCAAGGTATTGAAAAAAGATTTACTATGAAAGCACTGTGAATTACACTTTTTTTTTACTCACCTGCCTGTCTACTTCTGGAAGTAAAAGCAGGAGGTATTGTTGGAAATGCTGAGGTAATGAAAGAAATGTGTGTTTGTTTATTAAAGCCCTCAAGTTGGTATTCACAAGAATAGATCCTGGTGTTTCTATATCAATGTCCTCGGCTTTGGTCCATTTCAAGTGTCCTAGATTAAACAAATAAGAACACATTTAACTCTATCTCAAATAAAAGAAGGGATAGGTACATTTAATAAGTAAAATTCAAAACATTTACATTTCATATAGTATAGCAGCTGTCCATGCTAAGGAGAAGAGCATTTTCTTTCCCAACACTTTTGAAAGCGTTTTTCTATACACCTCATACTACCTTTCACATGTGCATAGTATTTTTGTTTCCTCTTTTCATATTAACAAAATAATGCTGTTGCTTGATTTTACAGAAGGAACTACCTAACTATAGAAAATGACTTAACTTCCAGTCTCATTACTTCATCAAATTATGCAGTTAAAATCAGTTGCTAAGCAAAATGTGTTAGAAACCAATAAAATGTGTTATAAACTAGTTGTTTTAAAATAGAAACCAGGAAAGATCACAATACATTATAAATTGTTCTTTGTATATTCATGAAGGAAGCCACTAACACATTGTAAAGTTATGAATTAATCTATTTTTTTTAAATCTACATTTTCATCTTTGAGTTGGTAAAGTAAGAACCAATGAGAAACATAAGACAAAATAGGATACTGGAGGTCAATAATCCATTACACAGACTTTGTTTCCGAAATAACTTTGGATTTTATGACAATGTCCTAAGTAATCTTCATGAAGAACTGCTAGAGTAGGTACCATGCTGAACTCATCAGGAAGGTGTTAAACTAACAGGGAAGAGTGACAAGAGTTCAGAAACAAATATGCATCTGAGCCCTAGAGCTAAGAAAATAGACCACAAAAAGAAAAGCAGGAGGCCAGAATGAAACTCAGAGTTTCACAGACAGTACAGTAGCCTGTGCCATTCAAAATCTCAGTTGTTTCTACATTTATACATAGAAAATGGGAAATAAATAGTGAGAAGTAGAATCCTAAATTAATAAGATAAACACAAAAACTGAGACCTAATGGTTTCTACTTATGGCTGGCACATAGCTCAGGAAGACTACAATTTATTCATAAGGAACAGATCCCCAAAAAATGGGGAGTGGCAATGTATGTAAAATATGCTTGTGTAGAAATTCAATAATCAGACTGAAAGCATTTGTACAAGAATAAAATGAGACAGAAGGGAGAAATAAAGATAATATTGGGAATTTATTACAGACCACCTCAGCTGGCTGAAAATATGGATGAAGCCTTTCTATCAGATTACCAATCTTTCAAAGACCAATAATAGAGATTTTAATTATAATAATATCAGCTGGGAAGCTAGCTCTGCTAAAAATCAGAGATCCAACAACTGTTTGTCCTCTCTTCGTGACAATTTTATTTGTCAGAAAGTGGAAGAACAACAGACTTTGTTATCCTAGACCTAATTATCACTGGCATGAAATAATTAGTTGAAGTAATAAAGGTGCCTGGTAGCTTTGGGAAATTGTCATGTCATCCTTGAATTCATAATCTCCAGGGGAGGAGGTATGGAAAACAATCAGACCATTATTTTGTATTCCAAAAGAGTAGAAGTTGATAACCTTCAAGAGAAGGCAGGTTGGAGGGAAGCACAACAGGGTTATGTCCTGAAACTTGTGTTATTCAATATTTATAATAATGATTTAAAAGAATGAGTTGAAATGATAATTATCCAATTTGCAGATGACACAAAATTGGATTGGTGACTAATATTTCAGAGGAAAGAAAGTTTTTAAAATATCTAAACAAGCATAAGTAGTGGGCTGAAGTAAACAGCGCAGAATTTAACAGTTAGAGGAAAAATATAGGACCCAAGTATAGGATGAGGGAGACCTGGATTTGCAGTAGTACATGTGAAAAGAATCTGGTTGATCTTGTCAACCACAAGTTGAACATAATTAGCTTTTAAAATACAAATTGTATCTCGGGATTCACTAGCAGCAATATGGAATCAAGATCATGGGAGTTAATTGTTTCACTCTAATCAGATCTCAATTGGAATACTATTTGGTATGCAGTTCTGGGCACTATAATTCAAAAAGGATTGTGTCAACTTGAAGTGAGTTCACAGGTAGGCTACCAAAATGGTGATAGGTTTTGAAAGTAAGGTCTCTGAGGAATAGTCAAAGGATATGCTGATGTTTTACAGAAGAGGTGACTGAGGAGGAACATCTTAGCAGACTTTAAATGTCTGAAAATTTGTCATGCAGGAGTAAACTTATTCCGTATTACCTCAGAGATCAGATCCAGAAAATGAGTTAAAAATACAAGGAAGTAAGTAAAAACTGGATATCAGAAGGAACATCATAATTATGTAAGCTGTCAATCAGTAGAACAAGCTGCCACATGAAATGTTAAGATCATTGTTGTCTACACTGGAAGTACAAGGGATTTCAGTAGAATCTGAATTCATTTATTTTTAATTTTCAAAAACTGAAATGTTAAAAACAGAACTTAAAAAATAAATAGAATTAAAAATCAGACACAGTAAAAATGTTCCTAATAGGAATCTTGTTTCTCACACATTTTCCTTGTTTTAAAAGGGTTTTTTTTAAAGTCCTGTTTATACACCTCCAAAATGCAAATTAAAAGTTGGGGCTGGAGGGCACAGAATCTTAAAACTTAATCAAAATTTTGTGTTCATTAAAAGCATATTCTCTCAATGATATAAACAATAAAAACTCAAAAAATATGTTTTCTTATTATGCTTAATTTAACTTTCAAAATAATTTATTAGATGCATTAATTCTTCTTCTTCCATCCTTCATGAAAGTGAAGATAGCTTATATAAAATTACAAGAACCTGAACAGAAATGCTTAGCTTAAGCAGAATAGTGGTATCATATGCCATCAGGCTGTCTCATGAGATAATAATTCCAGTACTTAATGATAGCTAAAAATGAAGACAACATCTAACCCACAGAAATTCTATTTAGCCCTGAGTTTTGAGATTTATTGATTTACTGATTTATTACATTTGTAATCTATCTTTCCTGCAAGACATCAAGGTGCTACACACAGTAGAGTACAGGTGGGGAGTGACATTTATCTTACAGTCACAACACAGTCTGTAGTTCAAGAGAAAATAACAATTGGGCCCAAAAAGGGGCAAATGGTCTCTATGACTATGTGGAAATCTGAGCCAGTTCTCCTGTCCTATCAACATTCTCAGGAATTGTTGACTGTTAGAAAAAGGTTCTTTTTGAAACAGCTATGTTTCCCAAGAAGCTGAATTCTGTACTTTTGAAATCTTGCCATTTCACTCATCCATTTATATGAAAAAATGTACTAAGTTAAAACAAATTAGAGGAAAGGAAAATGCTCCTATTTGAACAAAGGTACAATACTTCTGCATTGATATGTACATTTTCATAACTTTTGAATGAAAACATGGTTCTCAGTTCCAGGCAGTGATCCTATGTATTCAGAGCAATGTATATGTGTTAACCATGCTTTATAGTTTTATTGCATCCTTTTTATTATTTTATATCGATTGATGTTTTTATATTGTATTTATAACTTTTAATGTTCAATTTTTAAAACATTTTAATATTGTAATTTAATATTGTAAACAAAATATTGCTGTTTTGTAATATTGTAAGCCATCCAGAGTCATTCAACAATGAGTGACTAAATAAATAAACATACAAACAAACAAACAAATAAATAAATAAATAAAATATATTTTTTATTATTGTAAAGCAATCAAAATCTCTGACTCGCGCAGCTTCTAAATACTGAGAAATAAATCCACAAGTGAGCAAATAATGTTTTCCCGTTAACTGTAGAGCAGAATATTAGTTACTGGTTTGAAGATACAGGATTATGCATAGAGAGCTCTACTTTTTAATGACTCACATTGTATTTGTTGTACTGATGATGCTTCAAAACCTAGGGAGCCTTCTCCAGTGCCTGAAAACTTTAACTCAGATATCCTCATATAACCTGAAGCTCAAATAGCTATACAGAAATTGCAAATTGACATCCCTTTTTCCAGAAAAAGAAGTATCTTTGTGCCTGCATGGACCTCTTTAAATTCTAATCATTTAACTATAAGCAAGCTACCCCAATACTATATAAACACAAAATGGTTTTCAGCAAAGATTGATGGTTCAATTATTCCCTGAAATGCTACAAGATCTTCAAAACTGCAAGTATTACAATTCAACAATTATAAAAAAATACAATGTTCCACTTATTTTTAATGAGATTAGGCAAACTGGGTTGTATTCAAAGGATTTTTTAAGTGGAAGGCAACCACATTTTCATTCATAAAAAGCAGTTGTGGCTTCCTAATCTAGCATTCTGTCCCTCACAATGTGCAGTTAAATGCCTGTGGCAGGGCAATATGCAGAATACAAGTACAACAATATTTCCCTGCTCACGATCCACAACAACTGGGATTGAGAGATATGCAATCTCCTAGACAGAGAGCAATACAAAACCATCCAGACTGGAAATTATTGATAGTTTTATGCTTCATGCATTTGTCAAATTCTTTTTTATAATCATCCAAATTGCCAGGTGTCACTGTATCCATGTGTTAACAAATTCTATAATATATTAATTGAATTTTTAACTATCCAAGTTCATCAGATGGGCCTACGTTCTACACACTTTTTTATACCGTGCCCAATTTTAGATATTTCTGTCATGTCCCATTTACTCAATTTCTTCTAAACTCATTTGTCACAAATGTGACTTTATCTCATGTGGAGGATACTCATACAATTTCATCATTTTGATTGGCCTTTTCTGCACCTCTTGCAATTCAATAATACTGTTTGAGTGATGCACAACCGTAACTAGTAAGCCAAGGGTAGATTAAGCCAAGATAGTACACTACTGGTTAGAATGTATTTTATTACAACTGTGACAGATTTATCTTCCATCCTTTACTAATGATTGCCATAGCTGAATTTTACCTGAATGTACTAAATTGCATTTTTCATAAGTGCCTAAAAAGAGAGTGATGTTTTCATAAACTAGGGGCCAAAAATCCATATTTTTTTTGTCAATAGTCATCACAGTCACCATCAAGGCTTTAGACTAAATCAGCATAAGAGGTAAAGCAGATTTTTAAATTCTCAATTTGCATCACTGAACAATATTTGAAATTTTAATGCCTGCTTGTATGTTTTGGAAGTTTTCAAAATCTGCTTTATTTTAACCATTTTAAGAAAGCAAACTTTACTGCCTCTCTAATTTCTCAGTTATGTTCCTCACCAGCTATGCGCCGACAAAGCCTTTCTGGAAGTGTAGCTACAAACTACTCCTGAAAGGGCTGAGATTAGGTCTTAATGGCTATGGTGGTCAGGATGTGGGATTTGATTCCAAATCAGAAATGGCAGTCTGGGAGAGCAGAAATGTGCATAAATTTCTTAGTGGATAATTCCAACATTGCCATACAGCAGCGTTTCTCAATCTTGGTAACTTTAAGATATGCTGCTGGTTGGGAGTTGAAGTCTACAGATCTCAAAATTGCCAAGGATGAAAAATACTGCTCTAGTTCTGAAAGAATGGCATGCATTAAGGAATCTTGGACTTTTCAGGCAGGCTCTTGGGATTCAAGGAGGAAGAAAATATAGGGAAGATGAGCATGGCCTTCCTATTTGTATGGTTCTATATTAAAGCCATAGTAACTTTAGTCTTATAGTCAGCTAATATAAATCTTCATATTTATCTAACACTTAAAGCATATTAAATGCATGAACAAAAATTTTCCCATTTTCCCTTCATTAATTGTGCTTTCAACTTAAACTTTATGAAGTTATGGCAGTCTTCAGAGCCACCCATTCTTTTGCTATCACAGATAGACTCTAAAAACTTCTAAATATGTCAGTGAAAGAAACTGAGTCATATTTTATAGACAGAAAGCTATCAAAAATAGGGCTTTTTTGTAGATAAAATCTTTCACATAAAAATATCACTTGAACAAAAAATCCCATTTTTGAAAAAGGCAGTCTTATATTTGTCTTTTGTTCCCTTTTCTGCTAAGCTAAATAAAAAATAAACATCTAAACACAAGTAAACAACATTCTATAAAACAGTAACTCTGGTCTTTTAAAAGAATAAATGCTAGTTTTGATTACTTAATTACATTGGAAAAGATATAATACAATGAAGCTTATCAACCACCGAGCCAGAAATGGCCATTTTCACATTTGGAGCTTCTGAAGACTCTTAAATTAAAACAATGCCATGAACTAAAGAGTAAATCAGCACACTTCGTGTGTGTGTGTGTGTGTGTGTGTGTGTGTGTGTGTATGTGTGGGGAGAGGGGGAGGGAGAGAGAGAGAGAGAGAGAGAGAGAGACAGAGACAGAGACAGAGAGACAGAGAGAGACAGAGACAGAAAAAGAGAGAGAGAATATTAGAGACAGACTAGAAAGAGCTTTGTT
>JAOYMU010000292.1:30760001-30771306 GCA_025802295.1 Psammodynastes pulverulentus | reverse complement strand
TTGGGGAGGGTCATGTGACTGGGTGGGAATGAGTGACATTGAGTTGGCCAAGCCCACCCAGATTTTGCGGCTCCCGGTGTGTTTTTTTCTGTGGAAACGGGTCCAAATGAGTGTTTAAGGTTGCCGACCCCTGCCCTGGGCAATATGATTTTGTCACATCTAAATAGTCTACATATTCTGGCTGTTGGACTTCATAGAGATCTCCCGGCAAGAAGTAGCACAAATGTAAAAACGATGGCTCTTTTCAGATGCATTAATGCTATATTAATCCTAAAGATGAAACTCAAATACTTTAGCCATCTAATGAAAAGGAAGGACTCACTGGAGAAGAGCCTAATGCTGGGAAAGATTGAGGGCAATAAAAGAATGGGACAACAGAGAATGAGGTGGCTGGATGGAGTCATTAGCATGAGGTTAAATGGACTACAGAAGATGGTAGAGGACAGGAAGACCTGGAGGAATGTTGTCCCTGGGGTTGCGATGGGTCAGACACGACTTCGCAACTAACAACAACAAATGCTGCATTCATGCCATATGAAATAAATAAAAGTAAAAAGATAGCAAAATGGAGATATAATTCAGAAGACACTATCTACTTAAACCTATTTTTGATCTTTAAAAAAACATAGTAAATAAATACACAAAAAATAGAAAAAAATACACAAATCCTACGTGAAGAGTTAAACTATGTTTAATTCATCAAAAAATCATAGAAAAATAAGCAATTTACCTAATTCTAAAATGAAGGAGTTTTGGGTCAATGCTACAGGACATGGGACACATACTGTTAATTTTGTAAGTGTTGGTAGTCTGCTTTCAACTTCAATCTGTTGGATCAAAATATTAGAAAGGTATTTATAGACAATAATACAATATTACTTAAATAAATTATAAATATAAATATAAAACTAATATTTAGAACTTCAAAAATATTATTTCATCACTTCAGTAAATCAGTAGTTAGTACTTCCTCAGGGATTAACATACAAGCAATGTTCACACACACATGCAGAGAGAGAGAGTGACAGACAGAGGCAGAAGGGGGAGAGAGATACACATACATATACGCAGGTATGTATATATTTCAGCATAGGTTTACATTCTATATAATGTCCCCATTGGTGGAGTGGTCTAGAGATGGAGCTCTTGCCTTACAATCAGGAGGCTGTCGATCCTAGGTAGAGGCTAATATTTGGAATAGACTCTCCTGCTCAAGCAGGGGGTTGGATTAGATGACCTCCAAGGTCCCTTCCAACTCTGGTATTCTATGAACCCAGTCATGCCCTACTGAAAAATCCAAATTAAATATCCCCAATGGCTTTCTTCCTGAACACATACAAGGAACCTAGATATTATCATTTTTTGAACTAAAAATACCATTGGGAGAATTAACCTTAGAGACAGTAAATCAGTGGTGGTATGCTGCTGGTTCACCCCTAATCGGGCGAGCTACTAGCACTGGTGAGCAGTAGCTCCGACGATCGGCATTTGGGCAGTTTTGTGGGCTCTCCCACTTGCCCATGCTCTTTCTTTAGCTTTATCCACTCAGCTAAATGACACGGCTGCACTAAAACAGCTAGGAGGCACTTTAGCTAGGGCTTGTCTTCTTTTTGAAAATGTGCCAGATTTCAAAGTTTTTATTTCCATTTGAATCCAAATTGTAGCATCAGAAATTGAAGGAAGAAAGCCATGCCATTATAATTATACCAAGAGGTCAGCAATGAAGTGTCTATAAATGATAGACTACCTACCTTACTCCCAGATCCCAGAGAGCCCTCCCAATCTCTCCTAAAGAAAATCGGACATTTTCTGAAAATGCCACAAGGCCAAGCTTAGTTTAAAAGTGCAATGAAAATAAAAGGCACTTTAATACTAGCCATATCTCAGTCCTGAATAGAAAGTATCTTGTATTTGTGCTATCAGAATGCAGACTATAAGTCTGTAGCTTCATCAATTTTTCAGCTGATACAAAAACAAGTTAAGCCCTCAGAATCCTTTACAGCAAAGATACTATTTTCTTTACTGCCAGTGGAGTATTCACTGCCATAAGGCCCAAAAGGATTGGTGAATGCTCCATTAAAATGGAAGGGTTGCCCTCACCCTTTCCAGAATTTTTTAAAAACATGTAGGACACAGGTGTCAAATTCAAGGCCCGGGGGCCAAATGTGGCCCGTCACGTCATTTTATGTGGATCGCAAGAGCTGCAAAGTTCCAACTGTCTTTAAATAAATAAAGCAAAACATTTAGGAATTTGGTTACATATGGCCCTTTGAGGGCAACCATTATGCTGATGTGGCCCTCGGTGAAAATGAGTTTGACACCCTTGATGTAGGAGAATGAAAAAAAAATTCCCTAAAGATAGAACATTTGAAAAACCATTGCTTTTTTGTATTATTTTCAGCAGAAAAGAAAGATTTTCCAGGTATTTAAGGCACAGTTAATCACAAACATGATGTGCAGATTTATTGCAGGGAAAAAGACTTTATCCTCACTTTTAACAACAGTATGGACTATATATATATAGAAAAGCCTTCAAGAATTAAAAATAAATTTGTTATCATAGTTTGACTATTACTTGTCCAATTATTCTAATTCAGGGCTGTCAAACTCCCAGCCCGCCGGCCAGATAAATCACATGCTGGCCAGGCCCATGCCCAGTTAGTGAAGGGGAAAAAGTCCTGATACGTCACGTGACACTGCAGTGATGACGTGAGTTTGACACCCCTGTTTTAATTGTAAGTGTTTAAAATCCTTGAAGCCTGTACATATAACTTGGTCTTTGAAAATAATACAGTATATTGAAAGATTAAGAAGTTAATAGCATTTTCAAACATCTGTGTACACATGCACATACATTTAGGCATCCAATCTACTAGGCACAGCTGCTCTTTTTAAAGTATGTTCAAAGTTTCTGTTTCTAGTCAGCATTATTTTGTCCCTAAAATTTATTTCCATGCTAAATATGATAAACAGTAAATAAAGCAAGCACCATTTACCATTTTCTATTTAGCAAAAAAAAACATTCTTCTCAGAGGAGAAGCAAACAGTTCAAATTGTTTCACGAAATTATAGTTACATATTACAATATTTTACAAAGATGTACTAACATACAGTATTAAGAGGGTAAAATTATACAGCATCTATTTCAGCTTAGGCTAATATAGGTGGAAAAGCAGTCTGCAAATTAACAATGCTTTAAAATATTGAAAAAAGATGAGAAGGACTCCACTGAATTTCATTTTTTAGAAGAATGCCTAATATAAACAGTACAATTTGCATGCTATTTTAAAGTACCCAACTTTAATATTTAAAAAATATTAATATTTAAAAAATATTAAAATTCCAGTTCTTTTTACAACCCTGGAAACTGTAAAATCCAAAACTTTTACTCATGAGCCATCTGATGTAAAGAACATCAAACAAACAACATTATCAATGCATCTGGTGAATGAAACTTAACAATTCAATTCTTTAAATATCAAGATTTCTAAATCCATTAATGAGATCTGGAATGAGAAGTAGATCTTTTATATTTTTTTAAAAAAAGGCCTTGCCAGGGCCAGAAAATACTTACATGTATTTGCAAAGCATGACAAATAATTTAAAATAAAAACATATAATTTCCTCAGCACATAAACACTCCATTAAGATCAAAGGATAAGAACAATACAACTAATATTTACCTCCATTTTCTTCCCCATTGCTATTGTTAGTCTCAGCCATTTCAGTGCTGTCCAACTCAGATTCACAACTTAAATCCAATGTTCCATCTGCTGGGCATGTAGTGTCTTCCTTCTGTGTGTAAAGACATATGTCATGCTGCTTGTCACATTTCAAAAAAGAATACGCTTCTTAGGAATGTTCTATAAATAAAATGTGATTCCTGGCAATTTCATGAATAAGGAAAAAGTCTCTCTCAGGGCACTTGAGAAAGCTTTCTAGAAACTAAAGCCTAGAAATAAAGCCTTCTAGAAACTTACGTAGAAAAATGTATCTTATTTCATACCAGTATTCACAGAAACCAACCTATTCCTTAAAAAAATCCAACCATTCCAAAAATGATGCAGAATAAAATCAAACACCTTTTTTATGTTCTGCTTTTATGAGGTGGAACATAATTCTATAATTACATAATAAATTCCACAGTTCAGATACTGAGCACCTACATTTTAGAAGAGGGCTTGGGGGGGGGGGGGCTGTAAAGCCTGACTATATCACACAAAAGAAAATCTAATCAAATGCAAAAGCTGCTTTTGAATTCTGGCAGTTAGTAGAAAATGGCCCATATTTCTATTTCTCAGAAAAAAGTGCTGCCTATTCCATTTGATTACTTCAAGAAAATGCCACATTCTATCAGTTTCAAAATAATGCCTCCTCTTTCACTCAGATATCACTATTAGATTAAGGATTAAATAAATAGTTCTGCTCCTTCAGATAAAATCATTACTTGTATCACACAGCTTTACATTTTCAGTTCCTTGTTAACTCTAGAATTGTCATTCATGATATATATCCTTCCAAACGTCTCTTTCACAAATACAGTGTGAATATACTTGCTTATTTCTAAATAAGCAAGTAAACCTTTGCTTATTTCTAAAAAAGGCAACATCTAAATCTCAACAAGGGAGAAAAAAAAAACTATGCCTGTTCCTGAATTCTGTTTAACTTATAAAGTTTATCTGGATTGGAAAGTGCTATCTTAAAAATGTCTCAACACAGTTTACTTCTGTTTCCTACCTAATGATTTCAATCTAATTTATTTATTTATATGGTTTGTTAATTCAATGCATAGACTTCACAGGTCTGGGTAATTTTGTTTCTAAGAATATGCAACTCACCTTGAGTGCGTAGAGTCCTGCCTTGCCAGGAATTTTGAAAAATGTCCCATCACCGACACGAGTGTTGGTATGAAGCATTGCATTCAGACAAGCTAATGGAGAAGTGCCACTGAAAAACAAAAATACAGCTGGCTAAAATGGAGTGTTTCTCAGAACCTTCTTCCCTCTTCTTAAAACTCATGTTTCACTTTAAAAAAATCCTGAAAACCTCCCAACATCTACATTACAATAACAGGCCAGTTGAAACTTAATCATATGCATCTGCCCCTTCAGCTTCAGGCAAAAAGTCTGCAAATTATAATTATGCTATTTTCACACAGTAAACAGTTCAGCATTGAAAAAGAGCTAGAGTCCAAATATTTATGTGAAATTACTTTGCAAATAACACCATAATGCCTTATTTTTAGAATGTTATAGACAATGCGGCTGTTGCACATGAATGATCAAAATGGTACAAGTTCATGGGCAGCTGCATTCCATAGGATGGAGAGGCAACAAACGAATGCTAAAAGACTCCTGAACAGCCACATTTAAAATTGCAAGGGCTAGCTCAAATATGGGCAGCACTGCTTTAACATAGCCAATATAAACCATACATCCTAGTATAAGTAGACAACAGTACAGTAATTTGAAGCCATTCTGTGATGAGCAATTTTCCTAAATCTACTAGGAGTTCCTTTGATTTCAAAGGATTCTGCTTGGAAGTGTAGGATCAATTGCTGTTTAAGAAATAATTCTAATTTATAGTGGTGCTAAAAGGTTTGTGAAACCTTTTGAATGTTCAATAGTTCTGCATAAATATGATCTAAATCAAGTCCTAAAACTAGAGGAGGTGAACCCAATTAAACAAATAAGTCAAAACATTCTATTGTATTTACTTTTAGTTTGGGGGCATGTTTTGGGAAATATTTGTTGAAGAACTTTAACATCATGACTATAATCATTCACAATTAACTAAATTACTTAAAAGGAAGCACCAGATTGCAAGCTTTTCTATTGGTGCAAGTTTTAATAAAGCAATACAAATCTGAATGAATTTAATCAAGATAATATAATTAAGTAATATCAATTGTAAACATTACTTCAAATTATGGTTATATCCTTATCAAATATTGCATATTATAATAAAACTTTGCTTTAATGGACCATTCAGTGGCAGTGTTTGTTCCTCCTGAACTTCTGTTAAATCTGAAAGTTTGTTTGCTTATTTATTGATTTATTAATTTATTGATTTAATTTATATACCATCCATCTCACTGTCAATCGACTATAAACTGTAACAATTTGGATAATCTGCATAATTTATCATTTATGTCAATTTATGTCAGTTGCATTATCAAATGATAAATTTATGTGACATAAATATAACAAAATTTAATGTACATGTTAAGTGCTCTGTCTTTGCACAGAATGAGCACGTCTATTATTTCGGGGGCAGGGGAGATGTCCATGCAGAAATTTCATTTGTTGCATTTGCTTCATTAAATCAAAGACTTATAACAGCAAATTTGGAGCTGATATCATCTTGGAGGCGATCATTTTTAGAATGGATTTTGGCTGATATACCTGTTAGCTTTTTTTGTTTCAAATTACACAGGATAGAAACATTTTAAGAAAATGCAGGAATAAAATATTGGAAATGCTAATGTAGATGAATTATGTTACTAGGGCAAAAGAGCTAGTATATGCATCAGGTGATTGTACCGATTTACAAATGCAATTAAGCGAGTTCCAATTGCCATCATTAGGGAAATCCTTCTCCTGCCGGCTTCCCTACTGATTTTACCTGTTGGAAACTGGCAATGAAAGGTACTAATGGCAATCACACGAAAGCAAGATATTGAGGCTGTCATAATTGCAAGCTGGTTGCTAGCTGAATCATGATTACGTGACTGTGGGGATGCTACAATGGTCACAACTATGAGAAATGTTCATAAGTCTCTTTGTTAAGTGCCATCATAATTTTGAATGGTTGCTGAATGAGTCACTGAATTAAATGTGGACTACCTGTACATCTTTCATTAGTGACCAATTGTCAGCTTTCTCAGTACACCAGACAGGAAACATGACCAGATGAGCCAATTCTACTGTGTTGCAAGACTACATTAACAAAACCTTGCACGTCTATACAAATTCCCCACCATCATTTTTATAGTCTCAGAAGCTAAGGAACTTCCTTTCTGAGTTTCTTTTTCTCCCTGTTATGCAGCTGTGCCTTCTCTTAACCAGGCAGCATCTCTTCCCACTTCTCCCAAGGTCCTTTCCACATCCCATTAGTCTGACTGCTTTAATAGTGGAACTCAGAAAAAATGATATCTCTTTTCCTATACATGTGTAATCTCTATTATAGTCCACAGACCTTCTCCCAAAAATCCAAGGTAGAACATCTACAAATCAGTAAGTAAAAACAAAAGAGTATTCCTAAAAGAAGCAAAATGTTGAAACACATTTCTGACTTAATATATCAAATTAAACTACCAAAGAAGTCAATATAATATTTAAAAATCAAGATATCTCAAGCATACCCTAATAGTTTCACAAAGGAATGAATAATACACAGATTTCTCTAATAAATATCTAAATAGAATGAAAATCTGACATGCAATTACATGTCACATTTATTAGGCCAAGATGAATTAACTTTACTCTATACACGCACAGAGAAACATTATTTCATATCAAGTGGAACTAGAATTAATTATGAAGTCAGATCCTTGGGAATTGAAACAAATGCTATCATGACTGAAAAGTGAATAAAATACATTGTTTTGATCTAAATGTTTAAAAAGAATATTTTCTTTACAGACTATATACTTGGTTGACATGCACCCATCTTCTCTCTCTATTAACTACTTGTTTAAGAGCCTTTTTATTTCCCATCTGAATCATTAAACAGTTGTAGACTTAATTTTTAAAAATTGTTTAGATAAATAAAAAAATTCAATTAGTTGAATATAGGAGAGAAAACTTAGTGATGCTGTATCAAATGATAGCTGGAATTATTTCATCAGTTCAAACAAAATAATGCAACAAGATTCCACAGAAAGTTGTGGAGAATAACAGGGCTAAGACTTCCAGATCTAAATATACAAGCAAATTATTGGCCAACCAACCAGACTGTGTACTGGTAGTCAAGGATCAGAAGACAGCAGTGGTGTTAGAAATAGCAATGCTAGGTGACAGCAACATCAGGAAGGAATATGAGAAGCTGAAGAAGTACCAGGGTCTAAAGTAGGAACAATAGAGGATGAGGAAAGTAAAGGCCAAAGTGGTTCTAGTGACTCCTAAGCTGAGCGGGTCTCCAACAGATCCCAAGAATATCAGAACGGTATCCAGAAGAGTGCAGTGCTAGGAATAGCTACAAAACTGTGCAAAACTCTCAAACTCCAGGCCTCTGGTAGAGGACCCAAGATTGAGGAGCACTTATCAGTCACATAGGGTGAGTGGTTTTTTTAAAAAAAATATTCTGTTATAAAAAAAGAAACTAAAAATATAAAACTACAAAGAAGGATAATTATTGAATATGGACAGTTGAGCAAGAATTTATTTAATACTCAAGAGCAGGGGTCCCTGACCCCTGGTCTCTGGATCACCACTAGCCTGCAACATGCTGGCAATCAGACCATGCAAACAAGTGAAGCCCCATCCATAGGATGCAGGCAGCATGCAAAACCACCCCATGGTGAAAAATCTTTCTCCATGGAACCAGTCCCTGGTGCCCAAAAGGTTGGAAGTCATTGCTTAAGAGTTATTATATTCACTTTAGTCTTGAACTAATCCAATAATGATATAAACAAATCAAATATTAAAAAGATATTATTGAAACCAAATATTGTATAGGTAAAGTATGTGCTAGTCGTTCCCAATTCTAGGGGGTGGTGCTCATCTCCGTTTCAAAGCCGAGGAGTCAGCATTGTCTGAAGACATCTCCGTGGTCATGTGGCCGGCAAGACTAAACGCCCAAAGGAACACAGAACGCTGTTACCTTCCCACCAAAGGTGGTCGCTATTTTTCTACTTGCATTTTTTATGTGCTTTCGAAATGCTAGGTTGGCAGAAGCTGGGACAAGTAATGGGAGCTCACCCCATTACATGGCACTAGGGATTCGAACCGATGAACTGCCGACCTTTCGATCGACAAGCTCAGTGACTTAGCCATTGAGCCACCACCTCCCTTTAAATATTGTATAAAAAAGCTCAAATCTTTGGATTTATCGCATAATATGGATAGTCAGATCAATCCAGTTTATTTAAAAAGTAATTTCTCAACTAAATACCAAGATTTACTGTTATTCTATTCAAGACACCAGGTAGCTTATATAGTGATGAAAGGGAGCAGTGAATGCCCTTAGGAGAATTAGTTCTTCATGTTCTGATCCTTTGTACATGCCAAGCATTGGCTTTTGGTTTTGAATTAAATGCTATTTTCACAAACCTTAGAGACCATATTTGTTTTCACAGAGGTTGATTAGTAACCAGCATTTGAAATCATATGTATTTATTTTGCTTGACCTATTCAAATTCAGCCAATGAATTTAAACTAACATTGTCAATTATTTGAAATAGAAACTTTTGAGTATGTGATCAAAAATGGTTTCTATTATTTTCTTTTAATTTGTAGATTTCAGCACTAAGTCTTATATTTTTGTCTGTCATAAACAATAGGCACAGACAGCATTTAACCTAACAGCTGTTAGACAGAAGCAGCTTTATATTATACATACATACACTACTAAACGAACAGTATTTATCACACTTTGCCATTCTTATCAAGATCAGGACCTTTATGACATTATGATACCTTATCTGAAATATAAAAATATATTTTAATTGTAAATACTATTAGATGTGAACAGATTTTCACAAAAGAAATAAAATCATCCTTTGAAACCTAAAATCCATTAATAAAACTTACTTTCTATAAAAAAAGAACAATAGGCACAACTTCAAAACAAATAAATTGTAGAAGAAAACCCAAATAGCAATGCTGGTGGAGCTATATTTCAGAATGTATTAAGCTTAAATATGCCATCACCTAATTTATTACCATTAAGGCTTTTTCAAAACCTAATCTAACATCAAGCTCACTTCTTTTTAAATGATAATGATGCCATATTCCAGCAAATGTACTATTAAATCTAAGCAGTTGTTAATTCACACTTCCTTTTAGTAACAGAAGTTTACACTATTTTGTGCCATTGAGCACCCTCTGCTGGACTCTGCAGCCAAAATCAATCAAGAGATTCAATAAATACAGGCTGCATAAAAGAATGTAAATGTATTTTAAAGCACCATACAGAGGAATCTTTACTGCAGTACAATTTGTTTCTATGAATTATGTGATAAAATATTGTAATGAAATCTAAGTTCAAAGAGCTTTATTGTATCCCAAAACCATATCCAACATCTAGTTTTAAAACACACAAAGTGAAGTTGAAGAAATGTACTATCCTATCCAATATAAATAACATTCCTCAACCCTTAGAGTCACCTCAGTTCCAAGGTTTAAAGTGGCATTGCTCAATTTTTCTTGGAAATAGTCCCACTTGTTTTCAGTGGGATTTACTCCCAGGTAAGAATATATTGCATTGCAAAATTAAAAGCAGAGTTCTAAGCTAACTTACTAGAAAGTTCCATGAACACAATAAGATTTTTTTTATTCTCCCCAAGGTTTAAGATTATACAATAAAAATGGCTTGCAATCCCTTCTACTGTTGAAAGTTTATAATTCTGTTAATGATCACAAGAAAGGTATCACACTTGTTTATTAATTTTGAAAGCCTGATTTTGATTAAACATAAATATGTTTGCATAAACCTACAACTTTCAGATAGGATGACAAGCAGCAAACTGGATGGATTCTATCTATTAAAGCAGCAATAGCCGTATGACTGGAAGATCTGAAAGATCAGGTTGAGGATAGGCTGCCCTGAAGAAAATCTATCTATATGGTTGCTTACACTGATTTGACCACATATAATCAATCAATCAATCAATCAAAATTTCAGAAAACTATAGGAACAGTTGATGCTAGGACTGAATGGAAGTCTAAGTTAAAGTAGTGAACTATTTGTGCATATCCTCAAAACTAATGTATGCTAACAGTTAGATTCCCTAAATAGTTAATCCCTAAATAGATTCCCTAAATAGGTGCACAACTCTCATTCTCAATTATTACAATTAGCCATTAAACTATAGTCAAATACGAACTTCATAGGCTTCTCTGATGAAAATTCCCATGCTGAAATAACTGCAACCTGGCCTTCTGTATGATGATGTCCTTTTACTATTTGAATACTAGTTTCATTTCCATTCCTCCTTTCTTTCATACAGCATTAATTTCTGTTTTCTGCCATGATCCCAAATCACATGAATAAAGAAAAAAAACAGTATGGTAAGATACTGTACTGCTGAAAGAAGCATTAAACATGGCATTTAATCATCTGAAAATAATAATAATATATTCAT
>JAOYMU010000292.1:30718272-30731402 GCA_025802295.1 Psammodynastes pulverulentus | reverse complement strand
AAAGATAATTGAAAAATTCAACATATTTTAAGTGATATATTTGTATATTTGTGACCAATAAAAACTTTTTATTACGAGAAGCTCATAAGTTTTGAGAATCTTTGATCTAGGCAACAATTAACTTTAGCTGCAGCTGAAATATCTAATCTCATCCACTTAGTTCTCTTTCTCCTTCACCCACTGATCCAATAAAGTGCTTACTGGGCCTTAATTATCTTTACTTTCTCATTCACTCACTCACTCTTTACCCCCAACATCCCCTTCACTCACTCACTCTTCACCCCCAACATCCCCTGCCACTCCTGCAGCTCTACCTGCTCACTTTACCCACTAGCCATTCTTTCACCTGCTGATTCCTCAGTCTCTGCCCTTCTTTTTGTTTCATGGTCTCATTATACTGCATTGCCGTGCCTTTTTTTTTTCCTATTTTCTTTACTCTTTAGTCATAACAGTATGAAACCATTAGTCATTAACTCACAGAATTTTAACATTGTCTCACAGAGTAATTATTTTTATTGGTTTGACACAGATCAATTTTTTTTACTTAGTTCAGAAACTAAATATGACAAATCAAGATTTGAATTAGAGGCAAGTATGGAGAAAAATCTTTAGACAACAAAGATCCATTTCCTAGCTGTCAGTAATATTTTTTGTTAAATGCATAATAGTTAGCTTTCTGACAACAATCGTCCATCAGATTAGGACATTTATCTTCCTAAAGTAAGACAGAAAAGGCATCTGCAAGTTATTCCATCGCTTGGTATGAGACATTAATGTAATTTAAATCAGTTTCTACAGTCCACCAAATAAATAAATACTATGTTTTGATGCATTTTCTACAGCTACTCATGAAAATTCTTAATGATAATTTTCTAGTAAAAGAATATTGGTCTTGTATCTTCTATGCAGCTAAGCTCCTTATTTCACGTTTCATAGACTGTTTTATTTATCACCAGAATAAAGGCCATCAAAATGTGTAATCTGAATGAAGTCTGAAACATGATCCTACCTTCAATTATTCTGTATCAATACAACATATGACATAGCACATGCATATGGAAGAAACTGCACATATGAGAAAAGAATCCACTTATACTCAAGTTACAAGAATCACTGAAATAATAATAGGTTTAAGGTGACATAAAAGAACTTACTGAGCAATGCAAGTGCACTCAGCATTATTCCAGTGCTGGAAGAAATACATCACATTCTCTCTCATAAGCTAAAAATAGACTAAGCTGCATTTACTGGATAAGAAATTATTCCTCAAAATAAATACCTGCAAACTGGGAGAGCACACTATCTTACTTTCACTGAAAAGAACTGAAAACCCTGCTAAAACAAAGGACCAACTATAGACCCCAGTACTAAAAGCAAAAGTTCCTGCAAAGATGTAGCAGGCAAAAAGGAACAAATGACAAAAGGATTCATCCTGATATTGCAACACAAACTCTGTCCCTTATTTACTTGCATTAGATGTCACAACACAACACAGGACAAAAGGAGCTAAACTTGTGTTGTGTTGTCACAGAATACATGTCATCATATTTATTTGTTTATCAATCTGTCTACCTAATTTATATAGATATTCATCTCAGAAGCAAGTGATTCTGGGCAGTGTAATTAGGAATTAACATTGTTAGCTGAAAAGAGTAGATCTGACTGAATTAGTTGTATTTTATTTGGGGCTCGGGTTTTTAGTTGGAGTGCTTGGCAACTGACACAGCACCCAAACCACAACACACCACACAGCCAACCACCATGCAAAAAGTAACCCTACCATACAAAAATGGGTATTAGAAATGACAGCCAGAATTCTTCAACTTCTAGGAAAGCAATAGCCCACAAACCCACAGCCACACTCTGCCAGGAATTATCTACAACCAAAGATAAGATACAGAAGGATGAAAGAAACAATGTAATTTACAAAATCAACTGTAAAAATTGCAACCAATTGGGACAAACATCACATCAATTAAAAAACAGAATCCATGATCACCAGTTGACAGTCAAACACCACAATCCCAAATCCCTAATCTCTACCCACACTGACACCAAATAGCACTAATTCGATTGGAGCAATACAAGAATCATCAGCTACACTGTCACCTGCCATGCAAATGAGTTTTTTGAAGTCTGAAACGCCACAAGCAATTCCATCGATCGACACATCAACCTTCAACCAGCCTACGAACCCCATGGAAGTCAAATCAACCGCACAGCCAATCAGCGAAGGTACTAACTCTCAAACCACCCATGCAACCTCCTCAACCAGCACTTCACCTCCCAATGACCCTCATTTATCCTCCCCATCGCAAGACCCATTACAAGACCCTCACCTGACGTGATCCACACCTGACCCATCACAAAACCCTCACTTGATGCAACTCACACTTGATCTATCACAAGACCCTCACCTGACATGACTCTCACCTGACATGACTTTCACATCACAAAACCTGACCACACAAAGCCTTTATAAGCAGAGCACCAACACTGACATTCCTTAAACTTGAAGATGTTCTATCAATATAATTTTTGTTCTACCAATATAATTATATCCAATCAAATGTATTTCTTGTGACTAAACTAGAAACATTTATATCAATTTATTATAAATATATTAGTATTCCTGGCCCCTAATTTGTAATCTGAAATCTGAGTTTTTAAAAAACCAAGTTACAATTAGGAATATCCATGAAAGTTACAAAATCTAAATACATGGCAGAATTTAAATGTTTCGAAAAGAATAGGTTAATAGATTTAAGGAAGAAAGTTATCTCTTCAGCTGCGTTGCCAAATAATAATAATATAGATACGCCACTGTCTCAAATAAATACACAAATAATCTTGCTAAAAAATAGTCTGCTGATGGATACAGTATGCTATTGGATTATTGTGGACATCCAGAGTTTCCTGTAACCAATGGAGGATAGTAGCATATTGGACATAAATGTTCAGAGTGTAATAGACAGGAACATACACAAATATAAACACAGAGATATTTAGCATTGAGATATTTTTAATGCTAAAAGTAGCACTGCCTTTCTAGATTTCGGGGTTTAAAGTTAGGTATTTCTATCCCCTTGCCTAAAAAAGGCTTTAGACTGATAATCAAGAATAATTAATACATTTCAAAGTTGAAATGCATGCCCCAAGCCTTTTTCCCCTCCCATCTTTTTTTCAATCTTTTTTTCAATCTCTGGCAGGACTGAAAGCTAACATAACATTTCACAAAACTCATATCTACTGATTTGTACAACATTTATGAACCAATATTGAAGGATAATGTTTCATCAGGCACCCAAAATTAATGCTTCTAAAAGAACCATATGATCGCAAGCTACATATTTTGTGTCTGCATCTTAGTGTTTTAAATCATCTTTCCCTAAGCTGATATGAATGACTGCTCTCTGGGAAAGATAGGAATTCTCAGTAAAAAGGCATCATGTTAGAGACAACTGCATCCCTTTAAATCTTGTTTGTCCCCAACTAATTCACTCAAATAAGTGCTTCATAAAGTTAGAATTCTAATTTTATTGCATGATCGCTAGGAGAAAAAAAAGTAGACAATGAGAAGAAGGCAGAATGGGGAAACAGCCAAAAAATCTACATGTTTCATCTTATTTCAGGACATTTAAAGACATTTACTTACAATTAGAGGCAAAAATCAGGCAATTCAGTTTACAAGAAAATTCTCATTAGGAGCTACAGTGGAAAGAATGAGTAACTTCTCTGTTTTCAAAATAGTGGACAAGATTGACATGACTATTTACAAAATATTCATTTACGAGATGGCACAGTAAATTGTTTCCTAGGTAAGTTGTTTCCTTTTACCTCTTTCAAACCTTCAAAGATGCTGTATGACATTTCAATTTATCTCTTGTCTTTTTTTCCCCAGGGCAAAAGTGTTCTTTTTTTTCCTTTTATTATTTTTAGGAATATCTTTGGGGCATGCCCCACCTTTTTAAGTGGGAGAGAGAATCCAGGAGTCAAAAAGGAAAGTATCAGCAGGATTTCCAAAGGCGCTATATGTTTGTGTAAGATGAACTTTAACCTAAAATTAGTAATTGTCCTTACATATTTTATATAACATAACATCAAATGTTAGCTGATTAATATAGTAATTACCATTTTATTGAAAGATTATCAGAAAAAATCATTCTCATGCTTTTAAAGTCGGGCAGAAAGCATATCAAAATCTATTTATTAATGATGCTTTATTATAGCTGCTACTTGCAAATGAAGAATTCACAATTATCTCCCATGATTTTTTCATCATTTTCTAGCTATTGGTTATTATGCAAGCGCAAATCACTAATTTTAACTGAACTGTCAGTTTGATTCAATAGAGCAACATAAAAAGAAGTCTATACTGACAGAAGAGAATAACTGTAGCTCAGGATTGAATTGTGGAGTTCTTGGTGCTCTCTGAGCTTGGTTGTTTTCTTGCAGTTGTTTCAACAACATCATCAGTGTAGGTAAGGCGTGAAGTTTGCTCTCATTTTATACACTAAGGCAAGCCACTAATGTATACATATAGAGAAACACTAGTATATAATAATACCAAACTCCATTCCTGACTAGCACTGATGATGTTATCTAGTTTGGTAATGAAACAACTGCAAGAAAACAACCAAGCACAGAAACCACCCATAATAGGTATGTCACTTTGCAAAAAGGCACTTCATCAAGCTGAAGGTATCTAATTCAAAACTCACTAAACTGAATTACCTGCAAAACAATTGTCTGAACCAAATGTCCATGTTTATTTCCATTGAAGTACATAAATCGTATCTCTTTATATTCCAGGTTCTGAAATCTTATAAGGTGTCAATCAACCTGAGCAAGCCTCCATTCACCACATTTAGTTAGATATTGCAATTGGATCCTAGGTGATTAGTTCAGGTTGAGTTCAGGAAAACTTTTTAAAAATTTTTTGACATAATGGGATGCTTTCTGCCCCTCATATAAAAAGGAAACAGCAGACAAGCTGATTCTAGCATGTTCTCACAATAAGAAACAATGGTTCTTCACTATACCTGAAAAGCACTGCTCAAACAACGTCTACAACTATGAATAAGTGATTGATGTTATCATCCCATTATTACACATGGAAGAAAGAGTACCTAATAAAATATTTACTAACTTGGAATTACATTTAGGAAGTTTGTGATAGAAACAACATCTGAATCTCAAGTTTACTACTTAAAGTATGCTGCATTCTTATTTACATCCAATCAAAAGCCAAGTGAGGCAGGAAGTGTGGGGTATGGAAGACTTGGTCCTGGTGCTCCACTTTAGAAGAATCTTCCTGAGGGGATTTGTATAATATTAATTTATAATAATTAGATAAAAACCTTTTTATTAATCTCAAGATTTTAAACTTCCAAAACATTTTATTTTGCCCCTGATTTTTAATCACTTTTAATGTTTTTTTGTAATTTTGAAAGTCATTTACCGGTTGGAATATTTATACTAAAAACAGGATAGCAAATCTGTAAAATTTACGAATATGAAACATGTTGAATGGTAAGAGATTAAAAAGTTACCATTATGGTAACATCTGTTGTCCATGTTTCGATAATACATGCTGTTGTTACCATGTATTTCTTCCCATCCCCTTTTCCTACATTCTTCCTACCATTAGCATCCAGCCCCATAGAAATCTACCTGTTCTATAGTAATCTTGTTTTTCCTCTAAGTTCCTCCTTTCTTTAATATTACATTTTCATCACCCACTGTTTCCTTTGACCTATGCTTATTAAACCATTGACTAATTTGTTTTATTTAATTTATTCATGTGTTTAAACCCACTCATTCTTGAACATTTTTATAACATTTTTCCTTTTTAATCACTATAATATTCAGGACTTTCTGTTTATAAGTGTTGTGAAGATTTTTTGTGTTTTTCCTTCTATTAAACTCTGTGCATCTATATTTCATTTTCTACCAACTTTACTTCACATCACCATTTTTTCACTATTCTACCTAACCTGATTATTTCAACCATTTTGATTTAGCTCTGGACATCCAGTCTTTCTAATTTATTATGTGCCAGGAATCTCTTCTTCATGATCCTTCACATACTAATTGATCCCAAACATTTTACAAAAGATGTACTTTATTCCATCTCATTTTTACATCCTAAATGCAACTCTGTGGCAATGAGGTATTCTCCAACAACCTGCTTCCAGTCACTCCCCACTTTACAGGCACTTCAATAAAAGCTGTGATTCAGAATAAGAACTTGGACAATGCCTATTGAAAACTGTCTCCCTCACTCTCTGCTTAATAAGCTGCATTCTACCGTAAGTTGCACATGTTGAGAGAACATTAATAACTCAGTCTGATCAGTAATAAACTAAGATTTTGGCTCAAGCTGGGGAGTTTGAGACCTTGTTTGCCAGATGAAAGGAATTACCATTGTTCCTACCTTAAGAGTTCACTTATCAGAAAAAAACCTGCCTCACTCTATGTAATGGTATTGCCAATCCTACGATATTCAGAATCTAAGTTTAGTTTTTCTAACAAATGAATATTTTAAGTTTCATTCTAGGTCAGGCATAACCATCCCCATAATGATAGAAAAACTGGGAAAAAAAAGTTGTAATCAGAAGCAAGTAATGCAGAATATGCTGTAAAATGAGAAATGCAGCAGAGTATGTTTGCATTTATACACATGAGATTTTAGGAAATCTGTTAGTATTTGAAAACTAGAAATACGATTGTGGTCTCTGGTCTAAGGTAGTAATAAACTGATTGCGTGTTTGATTGAATGAGTGATTGATTGAAATATGACAGGGCATATTTCATTGCAAAGATGTTCTAAAATATTTTCACCATTGCAATTATTTACAACTGTAAGATTAATAACAATAATATATTTCCCTCTTTAATCATCTGCAATTCTCAGAGTCTGCCTGGACAAGTCCCTGAAGTTTTGTTAGCAAAGTTTTTCAGAAGTGATTTGCCATTGCATCCTTTTTAGGGCTGAGAGACAATATTGATCAAGGTCACTCAGCTGGCTTTGTGCCCAAGTCAGAACTAGAATTCACAATTGCTAATAGCAATAATAATATAAACAATTAATTAAATAAAGTAAAAAATAAATTAGAACAAACTATCAGATTTTTACCAGTGAACACTTTATAACACTTATTTCATACGCTGTTAAGTTGCCTAAAATCAGAAGAGTACATAGACTTTGGCAAATAAATAAACAGGTTATGTAACAGTACTTAACCTACATTGTAGCTCAATGGTATTAATTAGAACAGCTAATACCATAAAATTAATCCATTATTTTACAAATATTTGGCAATATAGGCCTACAATATTTCTAATAAGTTTAGGAATAACAAGTTTACAACTATGTGTCTTATTTCAGAATAAAGTGGGTGGAAACCTAATTAGTAAATGCATAGGAAAGAAGGCACAGTAGAAAATTATAATAGCATAAACTAAAAGACCAAGATCGGGGTAAACTGTACTTATGAACAGAGCGTGAGTTCTCAAGGCCCAGCACTTTTCAGGAGAATAATTTGAAAAGCTTCTCCACATATTCTAAATGTACAAAACTAAAAAACAAAGTGCCTTTTTAAAAGACAGGCTCTGATCTGCTCTCCCCACCCCTGCAAAAAAGGAAAATGCAAATTGTGGTTATACAGAGTTTACATAGATGTTTCTAAAGATTTAGTTCTGAAGAAAAGCTAGAAATTGGAATGCAGTAAGATGGGATATTTCCATGAACAACCATTTACATAAATGTTTTGGATTCCGCTTGTCTCTTTCTGATTTAGGCCACATTCCCATGTGATATAAAATCATGCCTTAGCAGTTAAAAGTGCAGGTTTATCAGCATAAACATAAAGAATGTGATTTTATGCAGGAAATAAACTCAGACACACAAATGATAAAGGAAGTTGCCTTATATCATCAAATTATTAACTCATCTAGTATAGCATGTTTTCCTTTCTGTCAACTTGTACCTTGGAGTTTCCCATTGTCTATCAGGAGATACTAAGTTGAGAGAGAGAAAAATATGTTATTTGTCTAACTATAGCTCTAAGCCAGTCTTTGCAGCATATTCCAATCATATTTCTAAATTTTGGCAGTGCAACTGGTAAAAATTGGTGGCATGATTTCACATCATTTTGAGGATGACAACTGTTGTGGTCCACCAGCAGCCTGCGGAGCTGGCAGCAGAGTCGGATGGCGAGGAGGCTGGGGAGGAACAATGGCAAGTCCAGGAGTCTGGGGAAGGCTTGGACAAGGGCTCTGCTTCTGATGCAGAAATGGGGCCAGGGTCATCTGGGAGTTATGTGGGACTCCGAGGCCTCCAGAATCTGACAGCAGTGAGGCAGAGGGACAGGGGGAGCCTGTTCCCAATGTGCACATGCGCAGAGCTGCCAGAAGGCAAGAACAGTTAAAACAAAAGGGTGACTCAGGAGTAAGGTATAGAGATGATTGGCCCCTCCCATAAGACATAAAAGGAGGAGCAAAGGGACAGAAAGCCTTTGCAGGAAGCAACTTTGTCATCAGGTTAAATTCTGAAAGTCTGTGTGGAATTCGTGCTAAGTTTGGTCTTGCACAGCTAATTGGCAATTAGGCTGTTGGCAGCCTTTCAAGGGAGATAAAGGTGGGTGCTTACCAGCCTTATCCCGAAAGACTGTGGCAGACTTCTGTTGGACTCTTTACAGTCTGTTTGGGACTCATTACCGACTGTGAATGAACATAATTCACAGCCGTTGAAATAAAAGAGGAATTTTGGGGAACTAATTGTGTGTTTGTTACTGTCTTAGGAAGCCTTGGTCAGAACAAAAACACATGAATCCAGGTGAAATGTGGTGATCTACCACTAAAAAGTAAGTAAATAAATAAAAGATATAGCGTGTGCAATCAGATTATTAGTTTTTATTTTCAACAATTATATTTATCTTTTCAATGAAAAAGAATCAACTCGTTCACATAATATTACACATACAATAATACATGATTTTAAAAGTAAATTATAGACATGCTAATAAGTCTGAGAGGAAAAATCAAGGAAATGCTTTTTGGCTATAATTTCTGCCTTAGTTGTGGTATACGTGAAATTAAAATCCAATTCAATTGATGATTACATACATAAAAATAGAATGATATAACAATCAATAAGAGATTAGACATATACAATGTACTAATTGCATATAGGAGAACTATATTAGGTTTATTAGATTAAATATGCCACAGAATAGTTGCAGATAACTGTTGTATGTCATTTAAAGATATATTTAAAACTATATATGTTCACACATGTATCAAAAAGAAAGAAAGCCCTTCTGCACTGAGAAATGTACGGTAACTCTAATTTTCATGTGTTCTTTAACCTGCTAGTAACACAGGAAGGCCTTGTAGCTAGAAATGCCTTTGCTACTTTCAAGAATGCTTTACATGTGTATGTGGATCTGCCCCATCTGTAGGATAGGGCACAGTAAGTAAGCAGAAATGCAGAATTCATTTCATTTTGAAGTACAAGCATTGATCAAATAATTGAAGAATTGGAGAATCTATAAGTCTCAACTGTTTACTTTTCACTAGAATAGTGATTGATTCAATAAAGCCAGAAGTAAATGAATACTAAGAAAACAAAACAAGCAACAAGATGTCTATTAGTAAATACTTTATGGAATGATCCTCTATAAAAACATCCCAGAATATAAGTAGTCCTCAATTTATGATGGGCTCAGAATGGATGCTTTACAAGTTGTAAAGCATCTCTGGCCATTATAAATGATCACAGTCACCACCACCATCAACCCCGCCCCGTGATCATGTAACCACGTTTCAGGCACTTCACAGACTGTTTGCACTGACAATCAATTGCCAAATGCTCTGCAATTATGTGATCATCATTTGCCACCTTCTCTGTCAGTTTTCACAGAAAGTCAATGGGGAAGCCAGTAGGAAAGGTTGCAAGCGGAAGGAACAGAGGATTCAAGGTTCATTTCTACAGTGCACTGAGTGATTTCTCTTTTCTTCCATACAGGAAGGGAAAATCTTCCTACGTGCAGTAAGAATGAACCTCAAATCTGATGAAACGGTAGCAAATGCCAACTTTCTGAGCCTTTCAGAAGGCTAACATTAGGTACCATTTTCCCCTCCCCAAATGTAGCAAAAGCCAAATGTAGAAAGGCTCAGAAGGTTGGCTTTCATATTCAGGGAGGGGAAAATGACAGTTAATGACAGCCTTCTGACCCCTTCCATACCAATGGTGCTCATTAGTATTGCCACCAAATTTGGGTGGGCTCCTCCAGGAAATTCCTTGGCATATTGGAGGAATGAATCTCAAATCAGGTGTAAACACTAGCAAAGGCTCCCAATTGTTCAATTTGGAGAAGGGGCCTTCGGAACCATCACAAAAATGGGGCTGTCTTGCAGGATGGAGCAGGTAGCCTTGGAGGTCAGCAGTTGGAGAACAATGTAAAAGTGGACCTGGGCATGGGAGGACGAGTAAGGACCTGAGACTCCCAGGCCTGGTAGATCAGGAAGAGGCCCAGGCCTCTCAAATGTGATGCAAGGCTCACATCCTATCTCCATACCACCATGGGGACCCTCCCCCAGGTGCTCCACTTAACTCGTATGGTTGCTTAACAACCACACCTGTGAATGATGGAATTGCAATTGTTAAGCAAAGTGGCCATGTGGCATCTCGTTTAATAACTGTTTTGATTAACTATTAAGATTCCAGGTGCAATTATGGTTGTAAGTAGTGGAATGACTGTAAACCAAAATAACAGCTTAAAAAGGACAGGCTATGGAAATAATTATACATATTGCCCGTGTTGGATTCTAATTTCTTTTCTCATGCATAGTATTATTGAGAATGAAAGATTATGCTTTGGTTCTGATTTCATATTAGAGCTTTAATATTCACATCTAATTTGAGTAGGTTTCTGATATTTTGTTACAGGATTTATAAAGGTGCACGCAAACAATTCACTTAGATCAATCAGCCTTTCAGATGTGATTGTAAAGATAAGAGTTTACAAAGCCTACATAACTTCATCACAAATTCTATAACTCAGTAACAAGAAATTTGTAGCTCATCAGAAATTGCTAGATACAGTATCTAAAAGTGCCAGCCAGAAGGTCAAATGATAATAGGAGTTTTAGTTCAGGAACATTTAGTAGGTAATAATCTTCCTATCCTGTCTTAACTGGAAATTTCAAGGATTAAAGACAACTTCCTATATGACATAACTTCTTTTTGCAGATCCATTGACATCTTCACTGCTTTTAAAATACTACTGGACCATTCAACAACCAACATTATTTAAGTAATTCCCTTATAGCAATACAGTTCCATTACAAATTTGAGTTTTAAAACTCTGTGGAAAGTACAGTATATATTGGCTGAGATTTTATTGGTTATTTCTGTGATTATCAAATTAGGGAGAAGCAGCAGCTGCAAGGAAGAATATGACTCATTATAATGATTTTGCATGCATTTTGCACATTTTTTTTTTTTTACAAATTTCACCAAGGTCCTATGTTTTTAACACCCTTGGCTGATGGGTAGTAGAAAAACATATCTGTGGATAACTGGAGATGAAAATTCTCAGAAAAAAAGGAATAAGAAGGCGAAGGGAAGTTAATGCAGATGGATTCAGAGTATACAGAAGTAAAATTAATGAACAGTAAAATTTGCACACAGGGAAAGGGCCTAGGCATCCATAGAGAGGGAACATAGGGAACAGATGATGACTCAGATCACATAATTTATACACTTATAAATCAAGTATAAGTTCTAAGTTACATCCTTAGTGTTATGACATTTTGACATTGTGGTTTGTTAGGGATGCTGCTCGAGGAGGTCAAGAACTGGAAGAACTTTTAAATATTAAAAGTGATTGAATTTCATAGGGTTAGATCCAGTAAAAAGTTAGCTACATTTAGGTCATATTGAAATTAATGGATTAGTCATGATCAAGTGTTTTACTTTGGTTCCTTAATAGGAACCAAGTAACATAAACTTACTTTCAATACAGTTCAGAATGTCTTAAAAATGTTATCACAGCATACACACAAGTATCAGAGTTTACTTTCTTATTAAGACCTTATGTACAGAAGTGTAGTCTTTCAGCCTTCATCTAGTCCTGCATATATATGAAGTCTGCACCTTAATAGAATTCTTGGCTAAAAATGGTCATATATGGAAGCAGCAACTTGATAGCACTTAATCAATTAGCTCTTGTCATAAAAATAAATGCTATTATAGGAAATAGAAATAGAATAGAGTTGGAAGGGACCTTGGAGGTCTTCTAGTCCAAGCCCCTGCTTAGTCAGGAAACCCTACACCACTTCAGACAAATGGTTATCCAATCTCTTCTTAAAAACTTCCAGTGTTGGGGGCATTCACAACTTCTAGAGACAAGTTGTTCCACTGATTAATTGTTCTGTCAGGAAATTTCTCTTTAGTTTTAAGTTGCTTCTCTCCTTGATTAGTTTCCATCCATTGCTTCTTCTCCTGCCCTCAGATAGTATGAATGGCACCCCAACCTGTTCATTGGCACTTTGTCTTATCAATTTGTAAATATCTCTTTAATTAGTAAAATATGAATGGGAAACTCCATGCAAACCACAAACATGAATCTTATTTCCAAAAATATTTCTGGTCCAGAGGCATGCTTAAAAATGTGACTGATGACTGCAATCCAGACCTTAGTTTACATTTTGCAAATAGATATTTTGTGATGGGTCATCATCATTGTTGACAATCATTTTTTGAGATTCCATAACATACTTTCAAAATTCTAAAGTGGTTCAAAAAGTTTGGGGACTCTGAAGAAACGATTTTCATTTGTTTCATTAATACATTTATTAATTACTACATATATAATTTTTTTTAAAAGCCTTTAGAATCAAAATGGCAAAATGTATAATTCAATCCGTCCAATATAACTCAACCTCAGCTATAACACCAGTTCTTATATTTCAATGGAAATTGTGCAGTGTAAATTTGTTAAGCTACATACAAATAAAGAAAAATAGTTTATTTTTATTTATTTATTTATACTCATATTTATAGCCCGCCCCATCTCCACAGAGGACTCGGGGCGGGTAACAACAATAACATCAAAACTACA
>JAOYMU010000292.1:30660851-30664093 GCA_025802295.1 Psammodynastes pulverulentus | reverse complement strand
ATAAATCTTCTAGTGCTTTGAAACAAAGTGAGAAATGGGAGTTTTTTGTTGGAGAAACTGTTCCGGAAAACTTCACAGTTGGACTCAGTCAGAGCTGAGACACAGCATAAATTTTCTAGAACTCAGAGCAGTCAACCTAGCCCTGCGACGGTTCCTCCCATTACTGGCCAGCCGTCACATCTTGGTCCTCACAGACAATATGGCGACAAAGGCCCACATAAACTGTCAAGGGGGAACCCGTTCCAGGTCCCTACTTCACGAGGCTGAATTACTGGGGTTGTGGGCAGAGGAGAATCTCCTGTCGATCCAGGCGGAACACATTTCCGGAACAACCAACCTCAGAGCGGATTGGCTGAGCCGGGCGACCATCGACGACTACGAGTGGAGGCTGGACTCTCGTCTCTTCGACGACATAGTATGCAGGTTCAGTCAACCAATCATGAACCTTTTCACCACGGCGAAGAACTCTCAGTTGCCGAGGTTTCTTGCCAGGTTCAAGGAACCAGGGGCCGAAGGAGTAGACGCGCTTCGCTGCCCTTGGCCATCGGGCCTGCTGTATGTCTTCCCTTCCCTCCCTCTCATTCCGGAAGGTTCTGATGGAGCGGGCGGAGATTCTGCTGTTGGCACCCCACTGGCCAAGGCAGACCTGGTCGACTATCGATAGAACACCCGTGGCAAATTCCTCCTCACAAACTGATGCTCACCCAGGGGGCCCTGACTCACCCAGACACCCAATGGCTGCAACTCACGGTGTGGAGGTTGAGTGGGTCATCTTGTCCCGGCAGCACTTCTGTCCCAGGGTAATTGACACTATTCAGGCTGCCAGGCGCCCTTCCATCACCAGGATGTATGAATCCACCTGGAGATCCTTTGTCAGGTGGTGCCAGGGCAAGTCACTAGTCGCCACTGCCGCTTCTGTTCCCCAGATCCTAGAATTCCTACAGGCCGGGTTAGATAAAGGCCTAGCTCCAAGTACTTTCCGCAGGCAAGTGGCGGCCCTATCCACGGTCATTTCTGCTGGTAAGCGCAGGCCTTGGCCACTCATTCCATGGTGACTGCTTTCCTAAAAGGTGCCACCAATATCAAACCTACCATTCACTGCTACCCCACGTGGAGCCTTCCTAAGGTTCAAGTCCTTATGGTCTCCCTGTTCGAGCCTCTCAGGACCACATCCTTGAGATTTCTGTCCCTCAAGGTAGCATTCCTGGTCGAGATTACCTCTGCCAGGAGGATATCTGAACTGGCAGCGCTCTCAGTACAAGGGACTTATGTATATTCCACTCCAATACCATGGTCCTACACCTGGATCCAGCCTTCCTGCCAAAGATTAATTCTTCCTTTCACCGGGACCAGGAGAACATTCTCCCGGACTTTTGCCCGAATCCAACTCACCCTAAGGAAAGGTCCTGGCACGTGCTAGATGTAAGGAGGGCTCTTCAGATTTACATTAAATGAACCCTAGTGTTTCGTAAGTCGGAGGCTCTCTTCGTTTCGTATCTCCCATCCTCCCTGGGAGAAAAGATGTCATCCTCCTCAGTGGGTCGTTGGATCAAAGCTTGCATTTCCAAAGCGTATGAACTGCAATCCTTGCCTGTGCCTCGCCGGTTGACAGCTCATTCCACCAGAAGCGCTGCTGTTTCAGCAGCGTGGTCTACCCAAGCATCCATCGATGAGATCTGCAGGGCAGCTACCTGGGCATCCCCGACACCCTTCATTCGTCACTACAAGCTGGACATCTTTGCTTCATCTGACGTGGCGTTCGGCAGAAGGGTGCTTCAGAGGGTGATTGAGGACCCAGGACCATCCGTCTGCCCTCCCGATTGGATCTCTAGCTTGGGTATGTACCATCCTTGGATCCTCCAATCAGCAAGCTGGAGAAAGGACGTTGGTAAACCTGAACATCCGTTCTCAGCGGATGATTGGAGGATCCAATCCCACCCTTGATGTTCTGGTCCGGGGTCGGAGGGTGTAAGGTATGTCAAGTTTTGTTTCACCAGATGGCTGCGTCTCGTCTAAAACTGAAAAGCCCAACGGCTGTGACGGAGGGAGTGGCCAAAAATCTGGTGACTCGGTCTCTGGGCAAAAGAAACTGTCAACCCATCCTTGGATCCTCCAATCGTCCGCTGAGAACAGACGTTCAGGTTTAGCAATGTCCTTTCTCCTTAGTTCTAAGTTGCTTCTCTCTTTGATTAGTTTCTACCCATTGCTTCTTGTCCTACCTTCAGGTGCTTTGGAGAATAGCTCAATTCCCTCTTCTTTGAGGCAGCCCCTAAGATATTTGAACACTGCTATCATGTCTCTCCTAGTCCTTCTTTTCATTAAACTAGACATACCCAGTTCCTGCAACCGTTTTTCATATGTTTTAGCCTCCAGTGCCCTAGTCATATTTGTTGTTCTTCTCTGCACTCTTTCTAGAGTCTCAACATCTTTTTTACATCGTGGTGACCAAAACTGAATGCAGTATTCCAAGCATGGCCTTAGCAAGGCATTATAAAGTGGTATTAACACTTCACATGATCTTGATTCTATCCCTGTTTATGCAGCCTAGAACTGTGGGCTTTTTTGGCAGCTGCTGCACACTGCTGGCTCATATTTAAATGAGGACTAGGACTAGGATCCCTCTCACAGTTACTACTGTTGAGCAAGGTACCACATATACTGTACCTGTGCATTTTGTTTTTCTTGCCTAAATGAAGAACCTTACTTTTTTCACCATTGGATTTCATTTTGTTAGATAGCACCCACTGTTCAAGTCTGTCAAGATCCTTCTGTATCTTAAGCCTATCTTCTGAAGTGTTGGCTATTCCTGCCAACTTGGTGTCATCTGCAAATTTGATGAGTTCCCCATATATCCCATTGTCCAAGTCACTGATGAAGCCTTAGCTTCAATGAAGTATTCGGGCTTTTAAAAATTTAAGCATGACATCCAAGATATAAATTTTTCATATGTACATTTTTATTAGTATTTCATATTGGTGTATGAAGTATTGCAATATTCCTCCCTAGGTAATAAAAATATCACTGAGATGTCATATAGTATATTGAGTTGAGAATTAGTTCATACTGATTTGTGAGTTATCAACCTTTTACCCATGGATAATTATCCAAATGTTCATCTCTAATCTATCTTGTAATGTCCTTGATATTGACTATGTTCTCCCAATATGTGCACAACACATCAAACAGTAGCAAAATCAGAGCAGAAGGAACAATGTTGTCATGGGGTGATTTAAACCACTGTG
>JAOYMU010000292.1:30653351-30658351 GCA_025802295.1 Psammodynastes pulverulentus | reverse complement strand
CCCTGTCATAATCTCTATTCTCTTGTTTAGTAACACAATTTAACATCCTTTTCCACATATACATATATAGCTGCTGGATACCTGCTTCTCTTATCCAGGAAGATAGAGGGCAAGCTCTCTTTGCTTACTAGCAACAACAGATCATTTCCCAAGTCATGAAATCCAGCCTTCATGCTTGCAAGTAACGCATTACTTATCAGGCACTTGGATATGTACAATATTTGGCAAAGATCGCATAACCTATGACTCTCCACAGTTGCATCTCTTATTTCTGTTCACTATATTTGTTCACTAATGTGGTTAACTGTCCAGACTTGATCACAAGTTTAAGTTAAAATGCATTGAGACTCATTAAAATTTCCTTGTCAATAATCCAGAAGTAGGCTGCCTTTGTCTTCTTCAAACGTAATTTTTCAATAGAGACTACTGCTAATTCTATTCATGTTTTTTTCAAATTTAGTTAGATATTGTCACCAATAGGTACTTTTTTGGTAGTGATAGTCAAAGAACAGCAAAATAGCAACATCACTATCAGAAATTTATCTGAATAAATTATTTCAGTTCCCCCAGATATGTAGTCAAATAGCCGTACATAGTGAAGTATAGATAATACCTTACTTGTGATCTGTTGTTTAACAGCCATTTGCAGTCATGATAGTCTTAGAGAGAGGTGCTTTACAGCCTGTAAAACATTTCTGGCTGTTATAAAATGTTGCATCAGCATTTCAAGAGCTTGGCAACATGCTTGCATTTATGACTGGTTGCCAAGTGTCCTGCCATAATGTGATCACCATTTGTAATCTTCTCTGCCATCTTTCCCATAAAATCAATGGGGAAGCCAGCAGGGAATGTTTCAAGGAGAAGCAATATTGGATTTGAGAGCCATTCCCCCAGTGAATCAAGGCATTTTTCCCACTCTCCACATACTGGGAGGGGAAATCCTCCTGTGCACTGGAATGGACCTCAAATCTGGCAAAAATACTGTATGTGGTTTCACAACCTTTGAGAATGCTGGTGTTTGCTAGGTTTTCCCAGAGGACAAAATACTAGCAAACATCAGCGTTTTCACCCCTCCAGAGAGGAAAGCTCTGGTGAACATTAAATTCTATCCCTTTCAGAAAGGAATATCCCTGGCATTCACCATCATTCCCGTTCTGGAGTGGAAAACTCTAGTAAATGACAGTGTTTTGGCCCCTCAATAGGGGAAAAATTATAGTGAATGCCATCATTCTAAAGGTTCTGCCTTGTGGTGTGGGGAGAGAGCCTGGGTCTCTTGAGTGTGGTGGGAGGTCTATACTCTTTTCCTATCCCATCACTTCAGACTCTCTCTGTCAAACTCCGCTTAACAACCTGCACCAGAGAAGCTGGGATGAAGCAATCATATGGCATCACTCAATGACCAAGATTCTGGGCCCAATTGTGAGAGTTTACCTAAACAAAAATATAATCCCTGATATTCAAGCATAACTATTTCTGACAGACAGTATACATTGTACACCATAATTTTGGAGAAATATGAAGACAGGGAGCAATTATAATATAAAAGAGAACTTTCTTTGTCTCTCTATGAAGAGTTCAGAGATTATGTCTAGAAGCAATCGTAACAGCTACTGTAAACATGCTTAAGGATTTGTGTACCTTTACAGTTGGGCTATCTTTTTTCTTTGAACAGCTGTTCCCCCATGCTGCATTATGTACATCCTATTTTCAGAACAGATTGCTGTTATAATATTGTAGGATTTCTCTTTGAGAAGTCAGAACTGAAGTACTATTGAGAAGGAAGCTAGTTTCACTATTTTTAGATTGTAACTTAATGAGCAGCTCTTTAAGTTCCAGAGAAAAGTCATTTGCATATTAAGAATTATTTTATTGTTGGGTAACCTTACATTAATAAAAATCTTATAGCTGCCAGCAAGTACAACAACAAAGAATTTAGGTACTCCCTAAAGTCCATCAACGCCTGAATAAAACACAGACTGTATTAATGTATGGGCACTGTTATAAACTCTATTAATATAGCAGAAAGACGCCAAGCATCAGTGACTCAGAAACATTAAAAAAAGTTTATATTAAAATCACTGAACACTACAGAAATGGGAACAATACATATAAATTAAATTCTACTCCCAATTTTAAAAGCTACCTTTCTGTATAATATATAGTTTTTGCTTCCTTGAAAATTGTAATCTGGTGGGTTTAGGATATTTATGTTCTGAATAATGCTTTCTTGACCAAGGTGTAATTGTTCCAATCAAATTAAGACTGCTGCTGCTAGTATATTCCGCCAAAGTAATTTTTGGCTATCAACATAAGGGGATTTTTTTTACTAGTAGTTAGCATTGAGAACAGCAGTATTTACTGTTGCCTGCATTTTTGTGGTTCACAGATGAATACTCCTCCTGTATATTCAGTAACAAATGGCAATCACTTTATCATTTGTCTTATGACAAATAGCAGATTCAGGCACAAACTGCTGCCCGTAGCAAACTTACAGGATGAAGTTCTTTATTGTTTATGGGTTGTAGGTTGATATATTCATGCCTTGTTTGTTTGTGAAATAAACAAAAATCAGTAAGCAGGCTTGAACAGAAATTTGGCTACATAATCAATTGTACTTTCTTCCCCTGCCCCACCCCCAAATATCTCCTGAAGATCCTACAAGGAAATTTGCTGAATTAGTTCTAAGCTGCAAGCTGGCTTTAGGAAAAAAAAAAGTCATTAAAGGATGCACTAAATTGTGACATTATGCCCTTAAGCCAAAATAACACTGAATGGAGTTCCTACCTCACATTAACCTCACTAATAAAGGTCTTGATTTTGATAGCTAGTTGTTATCATAAGCAAGCAATGTCAGAGAATAATTGAAGAAAAATATTGGAGGTGGTTAGCAATATATTAACCTTTTCCCTATTTAATCTTCAGATTTTGAGAACCATTACAAATAAACACCATAGCATTACATTCATTGTTATTAGCATTTATTGTGTCATCTGAATGACCACTCTGTTTCTTGAAATACATTCTATATAAGGATTTTTTTCTTCACAAATTCTGCTCTAAATTTGAAGCTCTATTTCTTTTATATCTTACCCTCAGAGCAATAGACAAAATAATAAAAATACATCATTACTGTACTGTAAAAAATTGCCTCTCTTCAACAGGTTTAGCTCTGATTTTCATGTATCCTGTTCATGTTAGCCCATAATGGAAATGGGTTTGAGTGCTTTCTAAATGGAATAGTTGAAGAATTTTGAGAGAAAGCAAATTTATTCTGATGACTGCCAAAGAAATTTTAGGAAATAGATGGAATGGTGGGGATGATAATAGGGAATTTATTTCAAAGCATGATGATATCATATCACAAAGAAGTACTTCTATTTAAAGAGTAAGGATTTATTGATATCATTTGTGGCCTAGAAAAAGCCTATAAGTCAAACATGCTGTTTCTACCTGTGATTAACCAAATGGCCCAAAAAGCCACAAAGTGGGAAAATGATTGCCTTCCCCATCCTCAGGATTTTATACATGCTGGGTACATAAAAATTATGTTTTGTTGCTAATTATTGTTAGATCTATATTCCTTGTATTTACCTATATTTTTCTATGATAATTCAGAAGAGTGTCTCACATTGTTGAGTAAGATACACTCCAATAATAATTATGCATACAGTTGCAATATCAAAGTACAACTCTGAAATGATCAATATACTGTAGAATGGAATCCATCAAATGTTATGGAACCTCTGACCAAATATGCATACTTTGGCAATTTTTATGTCAAATCTGCCACTACCAGTTTTATGAAATGTGTTTTATACTATAATTTAATAAATAAATAAATAAACACCAACTTTTCCATATTTCTTAAACCCATTGTTTCCTATTCTGGCAGTGGTTCTCTGGGATCTCTGGGTGCAATCCTCTTGTAATCATCTGCAATTAGCTCCTTTTAAAAACTGAAGGTAGAAATTGAAAACATCCATGTGTTTGATTACTAACTTCATAAAAGCATTAAAAAGTTGCATAGAATTACCCCTTGCTTATTAGAAATAAGAATACACTACGACAGCTATATAGAAGACAGGGGCCAAAGAAGATACACAATAAAGCTTACAATAATTTAATGTAAGTATTTTTATACACTGCTGTTTTGGGACATGTGGAGGGAGGAATTCAAACAAAGGAGGATTGTACAGTAAACCTTTTCATAATTATTGGATCCATTTTCCTCAAGATCAGAATAGAGGACCAGAAACCCTCCAGACCTTGCTGAAGTACAACTCCTAACTACCCCTATCAGTATGGTGTATGCTAATGAACTTTTAGTAGAACAAGATCTGGCACCACTGATTACCTACAACAATGCAATCACATAGATTTATTATTTTTATTCTTCTGTTGTGGTATAATTTGCAATTACATTACTTCCTTTTGTGTACTAAGGACCAAAGTTTGTAGAATAAAATGCATTGTTAAATGTGACATAAATTGAAAAATGATTAGAAGTATCTGGAAGAGAAATAAAATAACTGATACTTGTTCATGTGATTTTTGGCATGAAATTATAATTACAATCTATATTCTCTAGTTTCTATGGTTTGGAGGATTTTTAGCCATCCAAATTCTTCTATTATCAAAAATCAGTTAAGTGCATGATTTACTCAGGCTTATCTCACTAACTTAAATTTCTCTGTAAAACCTATCCCTTAAGAAGAGTGGATTGTTAAATTAGCTGAAATTGCACTTTTAAGAAACTGAACCAGGTGTGATTTGAATGCACATTTTACTTAATGACTTTGCTTGGCAAAGGATTCAACTTTAATAACAAAAGGTGATGATTGCAAGAAAACTCTAGTTATTTTCTTTATTTTGTTCCCAATGTTAACTTGATACCTGTAGCTTTGCTATAGCATAGCCAGTCTAAAGTACAGGGCTTTTTTTCTGCCGGAACGCAGCGGTACTGCGTTCCGGCACCTTTTTCGAGTCCGCGTCACGTGACG
>JAOYMU010000292.1:30625661-30653251 GCA_025802295.1 Psammodynastes pulverulentus | reverse complement strand
TTAAAAAAAAGAAGCAAGGAAACCACTTATTTATCCTTTCCCACATGCATTCTTCATCATCAACATAATGAATATTTTTTCTTTTACCTCGCTGCCTTCATTAATAAAGTCATTTATTCTTTGTGACTTTGTCTTCAGTGACCTTTGTAACCAACCAAGTCAACTCATTAAACAGGTAGTCCTGAATTAACAATTGTCCTGTTTATCGATTGTTCAAAGTTAAGACAATGCTGAGAAAAATAACTTTATGACCTGTCCTCAAACTTATGACTGTCACAGCATCCCATAGTTATAAGATTGCCATTTGTGACCTTCAGAGCCAGCTTTCAACAAGCAAAGTCATTGTGGAGATTGACAGGAAGTTGCACGTTACAGTCATGTGAAGCCATGTTTAATGACTGTGGGGGATTCGCTTTCTGACTGGAGCTGGAACTGATGTCATAAATCAGCACAGTCACATGGCATCACACTTGACCCCACTGCGTAGCAACAGAGTTGCTGTTCTTTATTGCAGTTGGTAAATGAGGACTAACTGTATTATCTTTTTGTAGCAGATTGATTCCTCAACATTTAAGTATTTGCTGGATGGCTAAAATTCTTCCATCATTTTGTCCACGTTTATAGCAAATTAGATGAGTTGTTTGTTTCATTGTTTTATTTAATATATTCAGATTTTTCTGTCAACATTTCTTAGCTTAAATACACAAGTTTCTAGAAAACATTGTTTTCCATAACATAGTAAAACCTACCTTATTATTTACAATTCTAATCAGTTTTAAGATATTGACATTTATTTACTGTCCACAGAGTTCCCACAACTTGCATAATTGCAACTTACTATAAACAAGTAACATGACCATTATCATTAAGTGATGAAGCAGCATTGTTTATCTGAAAGAAGGCTGTTGTCCTGAAAAGATGAAAGACTTAATTATATAGATACTGAAAATTATTATGTGACAATTCTTGTAAGAAAGAAATATTGTTGATTTGTCAACTACTAAGTCAACCAGTTTTGTGAAGTTGTTGCATTATTACTAACTTTAAATAGGATTTCAATAAATGAGTATAGATGGACTTTTTGCTTATTAACAATAGTGAGTTTTTACTTGGAAAATCTTTTGTTTATTCTGGTATTAAAAAAATAGACAAACTCCCCTGAATTCTTGGAGACACACAGACATGAACTGATTTCTTAAGTGAACAAACTAAAACATAACCATATCACTTCATTTTCCAAGCCAATCTTATTAACTGAATCAATGAAGAACCACAAACCCTGAAAATTCTTACAATGCATACTTACTATCATTTTTCTTACAAGCAGAAATGGAGATAAAAGCACTGGTAGAGAACTATAAGTAGAAGGAAGTCTTTCTCACTCATTTTATTCTTCTTATGTCCACACACATACTTCTACCAACCAATGCCTTTTTGCTAGTAGAGGTACTTCTTATCCCTACTTATATAATACTCAAATTTGCCCTGAAAGAGATTTCAGGTGCAAATTTACATGGGAGAATGAGAATTGAATAGAAGCCTTATAACTGATAGTTCTAATTTCTAATCAAAGTGAATAGTTTCATCAAGAAACCAGGAAATATCACAAGATTGTTCATTTTTCTAATACATTTATCTTAGGATTAAGAACATTAAAAATGTTTGATGATCAAAGTGACATTTTGAAAATAGCAATTGGTACTAGATTCTCCTTAGTAATATGTGAATGGTGTGTCATAACACACCTAAACGAGGTGGAGCTTGGATCATTATACTTATTTTATCATTTATCCCCCACCCTGGTCCAAGTTCTACCACTTTTATCTGTGTGTCACGACAATGCATGCACACTTTTGTTGTGATATCATGACATTTTTGTCATTTTGATGTTATCCTAAACCAGGGTTGTCAAACTCGATTTCATTGAGGACCGCATCAGGCTTGACCTTGGGAGCCAGGGGTGGGTGTGGCCAAGATGGGCGTGGCCAGCTTGACGTCACTCATGTTGGAGTGCCTGTGATGGCCCGAGCATTCTGCCAGCGAAAATGGGCTCCAGAGCTCTGTTTTCTGCTGCCATGGTCTCCTGCAGCCCTCTACCAGTGAAAGCAGAGCTTGGGAGAGCTGCCTGAGCTCCATTTTCATTGGCAGAGGGTTGCAGGAGGCCATGGCAGCCGAAAACGGAGCTCGGAAGCCCCATTTTCACTGGCAGAAGCACCGCGAGCCAATTCTTCTCTGTTTCCAAAGCAATCCCATGGGCAGATCTAAGTACCCCATAGGCTGGATCCGGCCCCCAGGCCTTGAATTTGAGAATCCTGTCCTAAACTATGTTGCTGAATAACTTGCTATCACAGTGGTTCAGTATATAAAGTTGCAAGGTGCCTTTTTAATTCTATATAAATCTGTCTAATATTCAGACAAACCAAAAGAAATAAAAATATTGTCTATACATAAATCCTTTCAAATCAGTTTATAAGGATGAGCCAACTGATTCTAATTTTAATAGGCACTGCTCTCAGAAATGCCACTAAATAAATTTTTTAAACCTAGTTTCTTTTAAAACAATAACTACATATAATAAATAAGAGAATACATTTAGGGAAGTCACTAGCAAATTGTTGGTTGGTAATACAACCTCGTATATGTCAGCAGAAAATTGAATCAGTGAGATTTAAATTCTGAGTTCAGAGTTGCAGCATTAAAATAAATACAAATCGATAACTGAAGATAGAAATAAGATTTTTAAAATAAAAACATAAGACATTCATAAACAGCAGTTTACTATGTTAGATATTCACAGAAATGTTACAAATAATGTGTATATAAAGACAGAATAAAATCACAAATGACATTTAGTAGAAAACCATGAAAGGAAATTGTCTTTAATTAGTTCACAGTTGGAGATTTGTTCATAGTGCTTATTTTAGTGAAGTCTTTCATTGGAGAGAAACAAGCTATTTAACTTTCAAAATCCTTGGAGGCGAGCAAGCTTTCATGCACCCATCTTGCAGATGAAAATCATTACTAATATATTTATTTAGACACACATTTCATTACAAGAGATCATTGTTTATCGAATAAACCATAGCAACTTTAACACTGTTCAGCAGTCTGGTCAGAAACTGGACTTTGAATGGTAGGACAGCAGTCAGCAGCATGACAGTAAGAGTTTGATCAGGCAAATTTTGTAGAAAATAAGGGAGGTGACCTTGACAAAGATATGCAAAAGCCATTAAACAAACAAAGGGCCAAAATATTATTTAAGTCCTGAGAAATAAGAATTTAAAAGTGACTTGAGCAGGCTCTTCTCTGATTAACTGGAGTCTGAGAAGAAGGGAATGTAAGGCATAATCAGACTTTCATTCTATTATAGCTAGCCTATCTCAATAATATTCAGTTATAGTCTTCCCGTAGGGTTGTTTTTCTGGATTAGCCTACTTAGTGGGACTTACAAATTTAGTAGAATCCTTCACCCCACCTCCTCGCATCTTCCTTAGATGAGTGGCTCAGCATTATTTGTGACATTTAGCTTACAAATAATGAACAGGAGTATCATGTAGCTGCCTAAGAAGTACATCGCCTCTGCCAAACATTCAATGGAGTTCCCAAGTAACAACAACATAGCAACACATTGTAAGAATGTGCAAATGAATGAATCAGTTCTTTCTTAAGTTGGAAATCAGCAAGCTACAACCATTAAAACATTCCTATAATAAACTACAAATGATAATAGTCATATTAACATAATAAAATTGATAAATATAAAAGTAATTATTGTGACAACTGTTAAAATAGCCAAGTTATGAATTCTGCTGGTGGCTGATCTTATCTAGCTATCTAGATAACTATCTAATATAGCCGCCTATCTCATTGCTGCAAGTCTGTGCAGCTTACAAAGTTAAAAACAAAAAGCAATTAAAAACAACAATAACCACAAAAATGGAAATGTTGTTAAAAGCATTAAAACAATAAAGCTATTAAACAAAAGATAATTTTGTTGCCACTTCATAAAGGATGCAGCATAGAATGTTGTGATGCTATATGCTGCAGCAGGCTTCTCATCCCCAAGTTAAGAGGGTAAACAAGAATTCAAAGGTTTTAAATAATAAAACAGTTTATTACAGAATATCCTATAATCCCCCCAGCTAAAAAATTGAGACAACTTGGGAATCTGAAGGACTGATCTCAGGAATCTTTGTTTATTTAATGTGTTATTTATTTATTAGATTTTATTCCGCTGTTACTACTTTATAAGTAACTCAAGGTGAAGTACATACCTTCCTCCTCCTATTTTTCCTACAATGACAGCCTTGTGAGTTCGATTGGGCTGGCATAGAATGACTGGCCCAAAGTCATCCAGCCATCTTTCATGCCTAAAGTGAGATGGGGACTCACAGTTTTCTTGTTTCCAGACCACCACCTTAATCGCTACACCAAACTATTTCATAGTGTCCAAAGGGTAATAATTGGGGTATGGATCTAATTGTGCTCCATATAGTTGAATTAGTGACTTAATCTCAAGTAATATGATATTAGCTGTCATAAACCTGCCACCTTTGATATGGAAGACATTCCTCTCTGCTGCTTGCAATATTATTTTGGCTGCATTTAATCTGCTGAGCAATATTGCCCTAGATGTTTCAGTTGTTTAGTTATGCCCTAGATATTTCAGAGCAGTGTGAATGCAAAATAATTTGTATTTTATTTCACTATGGTGAGGACACTTGCCTCCCACTCGGAAGGTTGAGAGTTCAATCTTAGATAGGAGCATATGTTTCTCTGCTAGGGCACAAAGAAAAAATATCTGCTGAGAACTCCATGAAGGCATTAGGAAGGGCATCTGGTCAGTAAACGCTCAACTCTATGCTGTCATCTCAACTCTACCCCAAATAGGACTACAGGGTTATAAAAAGAATGTTTCAGTTGTTATTATGTGGGCTTTGGCCAACACTTCATTTGTTTCATAGCCATTTACTCAAAAGAAGATAGATGTACTTCTGAGCCAAGTTCCAGAGTACTCTCTTTAAGCAGGTTGGGTTTTGTGATGAAATCATACCTGTATCTACACAGACTAGTATAGGTAAATTTTAATAACTATCCTAGGAGAGCTTTTAAAACTCCAACCAGGAGATTAATGTAGAGTTTGAATAATAAATGGACTAATAGTTATCGCTGCTTAACACTTTTCTGGTCAGTCTGTTTGTTTCCCCAAGTTGCATCTTATACGTGAAAAGATTAAGCAAAAATATTCAAGTAAGAATAAATAACACATGTCACTGCAGTTCCCCTCATAATCATAAGATTAGTTGTAATGATAGTTTCACTATTAATGTTCATTTTTAATCAGTGTATTTTTATATTCTATCTATAGGTATTACAAAACTGTACTCTGGGTGGAGCAACAGAACACTGTACTACTACCACTCTCTGACTCATTCTATGCTGTTTCTTACCCTGACTTTTCCTGAATTGATTGTATTCCACATAATAGAGAGGCAAATATGCTTAAAAACATCCTCTCAGTCAAAGAAGATTAGGGATAAAAATAGTATATGTAGAAATATGAATGCGTGTTAAATTTAAACCAATTTAATAATACCTGAGTGGAGTATGTAATTGCCTCAAAATGTTTATAACAGATACTTGGTTAATTTATCAGTTCTTTGTTTCATTTTTCGATACTTATGGTAGAATATTTAGCTCTCATCTTTTTAGTCCTTATTGAAAGCAATTAAATCTTGCAATCACATTAATATGAAAGAATGCAGATATTAAGCATAAGTATAGAAAAAAAGGTTTAATATCTAAGCTATACTTCATGGCATTGATAAAACCGAGAGGCCATGCCTCATTGTTTAGTGACAAAATTAATGAGTATTATTATCCATCTTTCTTTACACCTTTGATTCCATCTGCAATCTTCAAAGTATTTACTGAAATATTAAGCTCTTAATATTTAACAAGATATACTTGGCTTTGACAAGGGAATTGTTTGACTTTTTAAAAAAATGCTACTCTGTTTGCACAGCAAATCTCCAGATTTCACTTTCTAATAAAATAATTCCTTTTTAAAATGTTATGATAAGCATGCATATATATAATGAATATATGATTACTATTATGCCATGCACATGTGGAAATAGATAAATGCAGAGATAAAATGTTTTGTTAACATTGATTATATTTTCATGTTATAGATAAAGGAAGTCACTAAGAATTCAGATATTACATCTATATTAGTTCCATAAACAAATTTATAGTTAGCATAATTGAGAATCCTTTATGAAATGTAAGCATACCATTGCTTACATCTGCCCAACTGGAAACTGTACCATTGCAATAATATAAAGAGAAATATTACTTAAACCTTATTGTCAGATATTTCAGTGAAAGTATCTGGTGTCTTTGATGTTTTACATGCAAACTGAAATATGAATATCTTTTGCAATAATTCTCCATACCAACTACAATAAGAATCAGGCAATCATCTTATCAAAGCAAAATCTTCTCCATAAAAATGAAGAAGCAGGCAACATTGAAAACACATGCCAAGGATGATATAGCCTAATTATTATCAGACCATGAGAGAAAACTACCCAAGCATTCTGCTAGACAGAAAATATATACAGATTACTATTGAGAGCCATAATGAACGCACCTGTTAACAGTTCTGTATCACATCCTAGTGTTTCTTCATCAGAAGAGATCCTGCACTGCTCCAGATGTTACTTAACAAAAATTCTTTGCACCCTTCACACTTTGCCCTTGGTAAGGACTGCAAGGAGTTGTAGTTCAGCAATATCTGAAGTATCACAGATTTCCCGCCCTAGAACTAATTGCATTAGAATTACCCTGTGGTAAGATGGGCCACCAATACATTTTATAAATAAATGAATCATTGGTATTTATCTGAAGCAAATAATTACATTAAGAGCAGCAGCAGTAAAATAAACTATTGCATAAATATCAGAACATGCAGAGAAGACAAAAATCAAGGTGTGTTTTTTTAAAATGTTAATACCTCTGCTATATTAGTTACTCTAATTAAAATATCACTTAATTTTAATTGCATCACTTGAGATCCAGAAGATAGTCATTAGGTCAGGACCAGATAATTCAGGACCTGATGCTTTTCCTGCCGGGTGCCTATGCATCAACTCCGCCAATCACTGAACTTTCAGCTCTCTGTACTCCACTACTTATCCCCTCTGCCTCCAGCTGACTTTCATCATTTTTGTCCCATTGCCGGCCTGGGATCTGTGCAGACCTGGAAGCAGCAGCATGGAGTGGCACCTCCATTTAGAATGGATTAGAGGGTGTCCACAAAGGCAGAGATGGCTATGAGATAGCGAGCTGGGTGGAGTTGAAGAAGAGGCAGTTAGCCATGCCAGGAAAACATGATTGTGTGATGCTGCAACTGATTGTACATGCAGGCTGGTCACCAAATGCCCTAATTTTGATCATGTGTCCACAGAGTGCTGCAACACCCGAAATTCGGAGGGCCAGTCATAACTGTCAATCAGCATCTTCATAATTTCAAACAGTTGCTGAACAAATGATTATAACTGAAGACAAACACATAGACACACTAGCATAAAGTCAATAATATCCCATAGTGAAATCACTGTGATCATTAGTATTTGTATACTTCAGTTGCTATATCAGGAAAATATTAATTTATGAAAAAAACCTAACCAGACGTTTTTGATTTTACAATGCCTACTTTTATTATAGAGAATTTTACAATGGGACCGTATCCAAAATTCAGTTGTAACAGATGGGCTCTTGTTGGGGGTTCCACATATTTAGTTATTTAGGAGTTTAGTAAACTGTGATTTTTATCCAGTCTGTGATTGGAACAGATGTGAGCTTATCAGGGTTCCATTTTTTTTCAAGAGCGTAAAAACACCATGATTTGCTGTACAGTGGTAGACTTTACTTTTTGTGTTTTCAGAATCAAGGTCCTTTTTAGCCAGAATTTGCCCCTGGGTTCTAAAACATAATAGGGAGTTAATGTTTTATTCTCTATTAATTCTATTAAATCCATTTAATATTAGAGCATGTGTTGCTTTATAGCATTAACTAGTGTCTTGCACTCAACAGTATTTTCACAGTTTATGACACTGCTTAGGGCATTAACAAACAGCTGTTTAAATTAAATGAGCAGTTAAGGAGCCTGTTCATTAACTCAAAAGTTTCATGTATTTTTAATTCTTTAAATCTAATGGTATTAACACCCTCCAAGAAATCTATCTTTGATTATAATTTGCTGTGACCAGCACTGGTTTGAGGGACCGGAAATTATATGACTTATATTGATGACAGCAATAGTCAACAATTTTTAACCTTATCAGAATTCCATTTGTTTAGTATATAGAACTTCAAAAGTTGTTTATAGCAGCTGTATTGAGAATTTTCTAATTTTGTTTACTGATGACTTAATTTAGCTAATGTAAGGAGGCAGTTGGAACAGAATTATTTGCATTTGAAATGGTGCAATCAAGGGTTGACTGTCTCATTTAAAAGTAGGAGAGAGAAAGAAAACAAATTGTATTTGGACAGTGACATATGCCCAATATAGTTTTATAAAGTATTGTCTTTGTCACTAACTTTTCATATACAAATATCATACCTTCAGAAATGTTCAGAGTTTAGGTATTTTTTTTCCCTCAACTACTTTTTTTTGTGATCTTTCGATTTACAAGAAAGCCCCCTGTTTGATCAAATCTACCGATAACTTATATATTTATCATTTCTTTAAAACAGAAGAACCTTTAGTAAAGAAATTGTGTAATTAAATGCCTACTGAATTAAAGGCAAAATGTGACTTTTTCCTCACCGTTTGAAAAATTATTTTTTTTTTTAGATCCTATCTAATTTAAATGTGGCAAATACTGTACAATTTTATTGTGCATGCCAGGCTAAGTTTTAGTTTGTAAAAATAAGAACATATTGTACTGTTTGAGTATGCCCACTTGCATTTTTGATTTGTTCTTTCTTGGACTATAAAGATTTATTAGCAATGCTATCCTGGAGTAGGAATGAAACACCAACTTGATGTACATAATCAATAAAAATGTACTTCCTTATAAGGGAGTAGGGTTTTTTTGTTGTTTGTTTAAATAAAACATTAATTAGATCATTACTCAAAGTGATATTTAGGTCTGATCATTCTGTAAATGAGATTGTTCATTAAAATTCCTTTATTTTGGAAGTTGATATGCAGGCAGATCATTCCCAGATACACCTTCTTGATCTAAATCTAGCATTAGTTCTTGGCAGAGGACCGAGACAACTTTAGTATCCCTGTGTTCTGTTCTGTAAGCTTTCAATATTACAAAGGAAACTGAAGTTACATTTAGGAAAATAGTGGGCAAATCAAGCTAAGCAAATCAGATCAGATGGTGAAATCAAGTCACAATAATACCAGATCACAGTAACATATGTGGTCTTATGAAAAGGAGCGAAGATATAGCATCCTGAACAGTTCTAGGTGAGTTTTCCTACTTGAATCTTTGGTTTACTAGGATCACTATAGAAAGTAGTAACAGCAGCAGGGAATGGGAATAGGACTGAAGAAAACTGAAACCATTTTTAGGCATGAACCAGTCTCCTCAGTCTTCCAAGTTAGCTAGAACTCTCTCTTATCTGATTGTATAGTCTTTGATTTTTGTAAAGTCCAGGGACATGGAAATAATTGTCTGTTTTCTAGAGAAGGTTTCCATCACAATTAAGATTCCAATTTGGAATGCTGATATTCTTCTTTGCAACTTTGCATTAAGTATCCATTTCATCCAAGATACTATTTTTTCCCCAACTTTGAGTGGTATGCCAACTATGACCATACCTGGAAAAGGTAAATACAACTACAATAGACTATGTATTGCTAAATGAATCCAGACTAAAGTACTGCCTGTGTGTAGCTCCAAAATATAGAGTTTCAGTTCTCAAGCAAGAAACATTTTCTTTTCAATACCAAATCCAAGAGATTGATTTACTTTTAATAGCCAACTGGGATATCATGAAATGATATATAATGTGAGACCCCCTTTTGGGTTATTTAAAAGTGAGTTTATTACAGATATAACCACCTTTTAGACAATGGCAACTAATCCAAAAGGTTTTTTCCAATGAACATCTATTATCCCAAATATCCTACCGAAATAATGTTGGCTTTTTTCTTTTTTATGCTTACAAGGTAGACAAAGCTCTTCTTCCTTTGGAATGGTATAATAATTTGCTATTTTATTAGAGCTATCTTTGTGTTTTGTTTTGTTGTTTTTATTTCATTATTTTGTATGTATCTACATTTTATTATAAGTAATAATAATGATTCAAGTAATTTGAATATTGATATTTCTGCTCTAATGCATTTGGCTGTTGAGATGTTTCCATATCCAGCACAACTACTTGAAAACTACAGCCAGTGGCATTGTTGGTTGATATTTCATTTATTGATTCCATATAATATATGGAATATATAATATATTATAAGGAATTGATGAAACCTTCCAAGGCACTACTGTGCCCAGATCTACCAGTAGATCTAGAGCAGGGTTGTCAAATTCGTGGCCTATGGGCCAGATGCGTCACATGCTGGCCACACCCATGCGAAGGGGGGAAAGTCACAATATGTCATGTGATGACGATGTGACGATGCGAGTTTGATACCTCTGATCTAGAGCATCATTTCCCAATAGCAACTTTGAGATGTATGAATTTCAACTCATAAAATGACTATGGGTTTTTTTCATGTTTTATTTACTTTATTTGTATAACATATAAAAATTCCATTTCAATCAAACTGTGTGTTCTCTGGTTACAATTGTTTTTAGGCAATCATAATCAAAATGTTTATAATAGCATTCATCACAATAACATTAATACTATAATAACAATAATATTTAGCTTGCTTATTTTAACAAATTTCCATTTTAACATTTATCCTTTTTTATGTCCCATCTCATAAAATGACTATGTTGATGAATTATCTAAGTCTGAAATTGGACTTCACACATCTGATACTTGCCAGTATTGGGAAATGTTGACTACAGGCACGCCAAGACCGAATACCCAAGGATTCACCAAATGGCAAGATATGCTATACATCATTATAAACATAAATATTCAGTATTCAGTCAGTATAACAACTTATTTCTGTAACGTGATGATAGCATGAAAATCCTATGGGAGTTTTAACAATAGAAAGAGAATACAAATTATTCCTCAGTCCAAATTTTCATGCCATTTCTTTGAGTTATGAGTAATATTATTAAACAAGAGGGACAATTTGTAAGATGTGGTAACTATTCAGGAGGATTCCAGATGAAGAGATAGGTTTGTCTTCACAGTTGTATGTTACTATGTGTCTTATACATATTTTATTCTTAGTCTCAGTCACATTAATCAGACATTAAAAATTTTAATGCTCTTTACAAAGAAAAATATGCAAAAAATAAACATTCTTTTAGCTTGCTAATCTTATAAAAGGAGTGCCAAAATATGTTACAACAGTGTTAACACATTAATTGCTAGACTGCTCAGGCATTCAAGGCTTTAGAGACTGAAGTAATGAAAGTTACTATGGAAATAATTCAATAGAATAAATCAACACATGTTTATAAATAATGATGGATAACATTTCATGCTATAAGGATTATGAATAGGAAAATGCAAGTCAACCATATAGTGCTGAATGAGTATATGAGTGCAAGATCTGTACCAAAAGTCAGTCAAATCAAAAGACAAACCATAGGCAAATATAAGCAAATATAGCTTAAACCAGGAAACAAACCATGTTCTAAGCACAATTCAAAAGTTGATATTAAAGAACAACAAATATTTTTGAACCTACAACTATTATATTAGTCAAGGGCCTAAAATTTATGTATGTAGTTCAATAGTTCACCACATGAGGGAGCCACATGCAGATCTTGCAAAGAGCCAAAATGGTCCATGTATATGGGAAGAGCTAACACGTGCTCTATGCACAGCTAAGTCAAGTTATTGCTGTCAGCATTCTATCCCAATGGATATATCTTAATATCTCTCGATGTAGCTTCCAGGTGGAAATATTTCATGCTCTAATAATCTCTTATAGTTAGTAGAGATGAGCAAAAAGAGTCATAGATTTATTTTACATTGCAAAGTACTGAACTGCCAAAGTGGACTCTCTTAGGTATATACATGGGATGGAATCTGTTGTTCTTAGGTAGAAAAGTTTTAAAAATTCTAGAAGCTTACAGAGACATCAGTGTACAAGTGGGAGGTTATACTTAAAAAGTTAGAGACAACTTGCATTTATTTATTTGGATTTTTTCACATTTTTAAAAAAACTTTTCAGTTAAACATTAAAAGTATGTCTTGAGATGGTATAAAAATATAGACATATTAGAGTATGTATATAAATATGTGTGGAGATTGAGACAAAGAGAAAGCTTGCAGAGGGATACACATAACTTATGAAACCATTTATGTGTTACAATCCATAAAAAAGTAACTGGATTTTTTTGACCATGATTTTTCTGAAGAATGGAATATATGTGAGAGTCTGTTGGACTGCCTGAATTTCCATTGAACTGTATATGTCTAACAGTATATTAGTTTTGGCAAAATTATATTGATAGTTATAGTACAAAATATTATTATACCGGGGTATTATTAGTATTATTATACTGGTGTATAATAAAACTTTTATATTTTTTCCTGACATACACAACTTTCCTTTCTGCATAATGGGCAGACACATCCTTTGCTATATAGCCCTTCTTTTCTTTCCTTCTTTCCTAGCAGATCTTAAATTATCCAGTGCTTTTCTAACAGAATTTTTAAATGTTCCCTATTCCTCATTTTAGCAAAACATTCTACCATACTTGCTCCATATTGTTTTTGCTGTTTATTCTATTTTTATTTTCAAACCTACTAGCTTTGTCTTCAATACATTAAATTTCAGATCCACATTCCTCATTGCATCATATAATCTACCAGGACATTTACTGGTTCTCATCATTCAGGTTCTCATTCAACAACACAACACTGTTTGTTTAGGAAAATACAAGGACGTTCATATCCTTGAGCAATACGTTTCTAATTTCACTACAAGCAATCTAAATATACAAATAACCAAAGGGACTTCTCTGTTCTACACTGAACCATTCACTAAAAACTGAATTTAGTCTCCTGCCTGCTATACTTCCAGTAGCAATCTTCATTTAGCAATCTTCACCTCTTTTACACATCTTTCCATAATTCAAGTCTATTCGATTTTTTCATATGCTGCCTCTAATCAACAAATGTACAATAATTTTTTAAACATCCATTTTTTCAGTGATTTGATAATGACAAAATCTATTCTGTGCAACTACATCATTACACTTCCTGAATTTTACTCATTGTCACCCAAGGCACGGTCCCCAACCTTTTGGGCACTAGGGACCGGTTCAATTGCTCCAGCTGATGGTCACTATTTTTTTGTTTCAATTGCTGCTGAGGTGTACCCAGTCTGTCTGCTGGGCCAGGCTGGGGCTGGGCATCAGCTGTGGGGAAAAAAAGACTAAAATAATTCCCTGAGCTTTGACATGTCAAAAACAAAAAAAATTCCCACACCCCTTTGTGTTATGTTCCTGGATTGGATTGGGCTGAGCTGGGGGGGGGGAAGCCAAAAGCAGCCATAGAGCCAAAAGGCACAGTATGCAACGCAAGAGTATCTTTTTTTCCAATAGCTGAAACCCAGCTTGGCCCTGCCACAAGGACAGGAATGCTTCATCAACAGTGAGAGGACAGCAAAGTTCACCAAGGTGTCAAAACACAGGACAGTCAGGGTCTCATAATCCAGGGTTATAAAGGAACTGGGATTGGGACTGGGACTGGTCTGGGATGGCTGCATCTTACCAGAGTATGGCAAGCCATCCCAGAGCTTCTGGGGCTGTTTGCTACCCATTAAACCAAGATGTAGGATGGTCAAAAAGGCCAGAGATGAGTGGTAAGATAAGCAAGTAGGGGGAGATGGAGGTAGTTGCTTACCTTATTGAGGTTCAAGGATGGGAGGACCAGGCTCAAAATGGCTTGGACTGGGGTGTGTACTCATGTAACAACCCGTGATTCTCAGTTATCAATGGCAATTGGGATTGTTGTTGCTAAAGCAATGTGATCATATGGCCTCTCGCTTTACAATCACAACGCTTAGCAATGGAAATTCCAGTCCCAATTGTGGCTGTAAACTGAGAATTACGTGCATTCTGAAAGTAAAAAGGAAGAGGCAATGTACCATTCTGTTAAGTGTACACAAAATAATTTATGCTTTCACAATAGGAAAACTAAGATTTTAAATTAATTTTCCTATTGTTAGGGTAGTATCTTTTACTATAGACAAAAATGGTTATTTTTTATCATTTCAGTCATTATGATACAAGCAAATGTAGCAAAATCGGACTTTTAAAAGTAAGCCTAAATAACTTGAGATGTTATTTAACTTAAAGCTTACATGCACTCTGTATTCTACATCAAATGCTTTGCTTTTTGTGACCTGCTAAGTCATCCTTTCAGAATATTTTCTTGCCTAAACAGAGAAACAGAATGACTACAAGCAGACAAAAAAAGCATTGGGAATGAATTGCCACCCCCTCCTAAAGCAAGGACTCATCATACTGAGAACACAATAAAGTCATTCTGTGAGACTGCTCGCAAGGAAGGAGTTACACCTTTCTAAATGAGCAACACAGGAATTGTTTTATTAAAACACGCTCACGTCCTTCTAGTGCATGGGTGTTAAACTCACGTCGTCACAGCAGCATTTTTTCCCCCTTCGCTAAACCGGGCGGGGGCATGGCCAGCACGTGACGCATCCAACCTGCGGAGTTTGACAGCCCTGCTCTAGTGAGAACAGCAATCTTTTAACTTCCACTCCATGTCCCTTGATTCTTGATCTGTGAATACTGACTCTCAAACCAGTTTATCTGACAAATCTTCTACAAAGCTCTGACCCTTGGACTTCACTATTCTTCTGCTCACTACTTTGAACCAAAAATTTTGTAAAGCAAATCTGCTAAACTTTGGAGAAAGCTTGTTTTTTTGCCACAGGTGCATGTGTTTGCACTCACTCATTTACTTATTTGCAAACCTCATTTAGTAAAGTATGCAACTACTTTGTGTGCTTTTGTTTTCTTGGCCTGAGATAGGACAGTGACTTCTGATTTCCTGCTGACTTCCCCATTCAGTTTCTTTGTGGGAAACTGGCTGGGACCATCAGATGATCATGTGACTGGACCATAAAAAACGGCAAGACCTTTGCCACATTTCAACTCCATAGAGTCACAGATCATGTATGTTAGTTAATTTATTTGAGGTACCGTGATTCAAAAATTGTTGCCCTATGATGCACAGTTTTACCCAATTGAAGGTTTACAAATATGTCAGTTTTGTAGTATGTAGATTTATAGCTGTCACATCAAATTTTAAAACTCTGACTTTTAAAAGTCATAACTTAGAATTGTTTGTTTAATGGATAATTTCTTTAATGATATAGTTTTTAAGCTTAAGTAGTACTTTTGATAACAGTATTTCATGTAATTGACAACAGACTGTTTAAAAGATGAATTAAAAACCAATTGAATGCACTTTGCTTAAGTCAGTGATGTATGGCTTTATTATCTAAATAAAATTTGTTTACAAATACTTGATTAAATATGCATTCAGTATTTCTATTGCACAAAAAAATTCTTTTGAAAGGAAATGAGTATCTTATATGACAGCAAAGTTTTATATATAGCCAAAATCCAATTTCTATTGCTCAGCAGCTCATGCAACATGTAACTCTTATTAGGATTGCAAATTCTTGTACTATTTCTATGGGCGTTCATGGGAATGGCAAGGGTGACAATTGATAAAATTGCAATATTACAAAGCATATTCCACCAGTTTTGTATAATATGTTGTATAGAGCAGTGGTTCCCAATGTGGGGCCCATACCCCACAGGGGGGGCAATTTGAATTTTAATGGGGGCAATTCAAAAACCCCGCTATTTTGAAAGCCCACTAAAAAGAATTATATGTCACTGGGAGGTGGGGGGGCATCGGGATTTTAGAAATATGTAGGTAAGGCATGGCCAAAAAAAAGATTGGGAACCACTGGTATAGAGCTTGCATTGTAACACCAACATTTTGCTGCCAAAATCTCAGCATTCTATGGATGCCTTTGAATATTTTGCAGGAATAGCAGAAAAGTTTATAGTATGGTAAAATAATAACTCCCTAAAGTATTCTGAGAAGTGACATTGTAAAACTTCATATAATGACAGGTAATTTACTATCTGGATGAAATAAAGAAAGGGAAAAAATAGTGCAGTCAGATGTTTTTAAGAAGGACAATTGCAATACAATAATAAATGGTGGAGGCTTTTATGATTCTTTTACTGTACTATGGACAATTTACAGCAAGTAGGAACTAATGTGCAAAAGTGTCACTTTCTTCAGCCTCTTTTTCAGGACTATTCGCTAACAACTACTTGCTCTGTTGCTAAGCTACCACTTCTCCCTCTTTCTCCTCCTCTTCCCCTTTAATTTCTCAAAGAAAGACAGTGGGGGGCGGGGGGCGGAATTGACTGTGTTATTGAAGAGTATGCTTAGGTGTCTTCCTTTTGGATTTTGTCAACCGATCCACTATGTAGTCCCTCTGGGCCTCCTTCCTCTGGAGCTTCTGCCCATCCCTTCCCCTGGAAATTCCAAATATCCATTTACAGCCACCTATCTTCCCCTTCCCCTTTGCCTTGGGTCTAGTTTGTCCTTCTGTCTGGGATTTTGCTTCTCTTCTGCCAGGAGGATCCTTCACCATCTTCTTCCTCCTGGAGCCAGGAATTGCAACTGCACAATTTCTCCTGCACGCAATATTTCCTTCCAACCAAATGTCTAACATAGTCTCTCCAGCAGCACTTGCTAAAACATGGCAACTTTGTCTGTCTGTCTGTCTGTCTGTCTGTCTGTCTCTCTCTCTCTCTCTCTCTCTCTCACACACACACACACACACACACACGCACACACACAATCACAGAAAAAAAGGATGGACCCTCATTTTTTCTCAAAACCAGAAAGAATTAGAAATTAACCAAGAATCGTAAGAAATGGGATGGAGCTATGAGCCAGTGTTTCTTATCCTCAACAACTTTAGGCCATGTGGGCTTCAGTTTCTAGAATTCTTCAGTCACAATGCTGGCAGCTGGAGCTCACCTGTCTTAAAGTTGCTGAGGTTGACAAACCCTGATCTAAGAGACTCTTTCCATGATGTCACTTCTTCTGAGATGGGCAGCTATATAAATATGATTAATAAATAAATGATCAGCTGTTCACATTCCTTGCCAGAGCTTTGGGTAACTTTTTCATGTCATTTATTTAAAAGCCAAAGGAAAAAATAGCACAACTGCCACACTAATAGACATTATTGGGGTGGAGGGGTTCCTGTCGTCTTAAAATTAAACTATACAATTAATGGTTCTATTTGTAATCAAGAAATGTCTTTTTCCTTTGGGCACAGCATGTAGCTGCCTATTTCCCAGAATCATCAGGATATTAACTATATTCCCAATGTTTGCCTACTTTTTTTTTTACAAATTACTTAACCCTACCTATAATCTCTTGTAGAATACCTTCCATCTACAGCTCTTTTTTATTAATGTAGGTTAAATGCTATTACACTACACACAGCTAAGGGAATGAGAGTTAGTACAAGCCTAAAGTGTGAAGCATAATATCCAATAATATCTTTAAAACCCCTTCAGTGTTTTATTTCAGTATTTCAGTTATATTATCATGACCTTATCTCATTAATGCAAGAGGTGTATGGGAGACTCAAGATCCAAATCTTGACGAGTGAATCTGTTTTTAATTAATATACTGTACTGCAAAGTGCAATGAAATGCAAGGCAGCATATTCACCCTTAAAAGAAGATGATTAAATTTATAATGCAATGTTAGATATTTGGATATTTCTGTCATCTCAGTACAGGCCTTTGCTGTGCTCTTTGCAAAATATAATAACTTCTAAGCAGTGTGTAAAACAAAGTGCTCAATTCACTTTATTAAAATATCCAATAATAATTGATTTAAAGGCAATAAAATGTGTTCATTAGAGAGCTTATATTCAAGAAATATTGAAAGTATACCTAAAACTGTCACTTTTATTGTGAATGAACAGGATAATATAATTTGAAAAGAGTGTGATCATACTAAAGATTTGTCCTGCAGCATTATCTGATAGCTCGTAAAGTGCTGAAATTTAATATGATGCTTTCAGTCAGTTTAATTGAAATTTAATTGCCACTTTGGGCAGAAGGTTTAGATCTGATCAATAAAATATTAAAGATTTTGCGCTTTCACTTGGAACAGTTTTTTAGCCAGTGCATTGTGGATGGTTTGTGTTTTTAGGAAATATGCAGCCAATCTCACTGTACAGGGACGCGTCTCATTTTCTAATTTGAATGTTTTAATGTGCTGCACAGATAAATAGTGAAAAGAATAAAGCCAAAGTTGATCCATTTAATTACAACAAAATGAAAGAAATAACGGTCACCTTCAGATTCATGAGAAAGGCATTAATGTAAAAGAGCTATAAATATTTTGAAATGTCAAATCTCAGAAAGACAGAGTCCAATGTGAGACTGGCTGTAAATCAGAGACAGAGAGGAACCTTGGGAGAAAAGATGGTTCTCTGGTATTTTAGAAATAATTACTAATACAAAAAGGGTAATGATGAACCTATAAATTATATTAAAAAGGGCCATTACAGAAGGATTAGTTTATAAAGCTGAGAGATGGTTCCCACAAATGATCCTGCAAGTTATTTCTACTTTTCATTTCATATTCAAGAAACCAAAAATTATCTGATTAATGATAAACTAATTGATTGCTATTCTGCAATTGAAGCACCATGACCTAAGCAGAGTTCACTCTTTAATGTGAACCACAGCTCAGCTTCAATTTTATGCCTTTGGGGGTTGAGTTGGGGAAAGGGGGAAGGTCAAAAAATGATCTGGTGATTGTATGGGGAAAATATGATAGGTCTGATCTCTGGAATATACTACTTTTATCCAAGGAATGTGGGGTTTTTTAATGGCAGAATTCCCATCTCCCTTTAGTTGGAAGGATACTGTCTTGCATACGATTTCCCTTCATTGCCAACCCCTTTTTCCCCATATACACACATTTTTCTCCATCAATTCCTTAGCATATATAGTTTTCATGGATATAGCTATATTGGGAGAGAATTAAAATATTCCTAGATATTTTTAGATAAGTGCATTCATTTCCATTCAAACAGTACCAAACTTCAGTCACCATTTGTTCTCACACCTTTGAATTTTCACAGGAAAAGAAAGAAAATAACATCAGAATCAACAAAGAAATAATCAACTCTTGTTAGCAGAAGATCCAAATTGGTAACCCATCCAATATTACTTAATTATCTAGAAGCCCTAACCAATTTAGGGGGTTTTGAGGGATAAATATTTTTTCCTCTTTTTCACCTCTATAACCTACCTGCACACATTCCAAACCTGCTAATTTAGAAAGGACCCATTAAAATAGACTTGAAAGGGGCAAATAGAAGGAAAAAGCAGAAAAGTTCTATTTGATGTAGAAATCTGCTCACCTAGCACTGCATATAGTCCACGTTTTGCCTTTTATTGCCTTGTTAGCCTTATTTGCAGAGTAGCACTGTTTGCTAAGCAAAATCTCTTTATCTCATAATTATCACTTTTCTATACATGTCGTAGCCCTGAGATTGCAACTAAGCCTCCTCCCCATATTATATGCTAGTAAGTGACACAGAGATCAATGGGACATAGTTCCAAGCAAATCTGTATGGGAGTAGGATATTAATAAGAAAAAGCAACGTGAGAGCAACATCAATCTTCCTGCAATTATATGCATCTCTGGTGGTGAATATGAAAGATGTCTTGCTGATTCCAAAGGAAAAACTATGAATTCTGGTTGGGCATCTCTCTGAATTCTTCTGTTCTACCAAATGCATCAAGAAAAGACTGACCCACAGCTCCTCTGTGCAGAATGCAATCCATCAGATTCTCTATAAACTAGGGAATATATATCTGGTTAAATCCATCTAAAATGAGATGCAGCATTAGCAATATGGACGTTCTCAGCAAGGTAGGCAATAAAAGGAGATATACTATAGGACCTGACATCAGATTGTTTCAAGCTTAATTTCAGTAAAGTAATAAGGTCAGGGAGAGAAATGCTCAGCGATGCACAGATTGATAATAGGAATAGAAAGGTTGGAGTTCTTCGTGGACTTCAAACTGTTTTTTGGGGGGAGGGGCTGCCACAGAGGACAAAGAGATGTACACCAGCTGTAAGCTTTGCCGATATTATCCACTATATCCTGGTGCTGCCTAGTTAAAAGGAGAAAGAATATGCTTTGCTGCTAGAATTTAAAAGGATAGTTCTTCCACTTTGAAATAAAGCAAAGCAAAACAAAACAGTGCGGTCCAGATTAAAAGGCATTTTATAGCTCAGTACATGTGATACAAATTGCGTTTGCTAAATAAGCAATATTTGCTGCCTGGAAAATATTTTCCCCCCTTTCAGTCAGAGGAGTTTTAAAATATTATGGGCATTCCCAAAGTCTTGTAATGAATGGCCCCTCACAGATTACAACCCTTCAAGACCACCACAAATTATCTATTCCAAATATCACATTTTCTGTTAAATCATTCAATATCTTTGCTGATTTTGAAAAGCTAAGCGAAATCATTCCGATTTAGTTCTTGAATGGAAGCTACCACAAAATCTGAAGTCCTATAAGTTACCTTTCACATATCTATCACATTTTAAAACTGCCCTTCTCACTCACAGAGGTGTTACATAGTCCTTAAAAAGATAGGTAGGTATGCATAATTTTAAAATGTAATACCTTGCTGCTAATGCAAGGCTTATGCACATTCTCCATGCTTTCATATGAATATGTATGATTGCCAGAGTTTATACACTATATTTGTAGAATCTTAGAATTATGTAGTTGGAAGGGGATATTTAGCCCATCAAATCCCACCATCTGCTCTATGCAAGAGTCCAAATTAAACATTCCCAACAGACGGCTGTTCAACATCTGCTTGAACACATTCATGAAGAGGAGCCCACCTTTTCTCTGAGTAATTGGCCCATTGTTAAACACCTCTTATGGCTAGAAAGTTCAAATCAAAATCTTGATTTAAATAAGTTAAGCCCATTATTTCACTCTAGAACAAAAGAAAACCATCCTTCTTCCATGTGACATATTTTTAGATATTTGAAAAGCGCTATCACATCTCCTTTTTGCGTTTTCTTCTCAAAGACATCCCCACATTCCTAGTTACCTTAATCTATTTTTATATGTCCCAGATTCCCTAATTGTCCTTGTTATTCTTATATGAACTGATTCATTTTGTTTTACTCTTAAAAGGTGATGCCCAGAATTGGATTCAGTACACAAGGCAGAGCCTAGTCAATGCAAAATAAAGTGGATGTATTCCTTCTCATAAGCTAAAAACTATTATTCTGTTGATAAGAGTCTAAAACTCTATTTTCCTTTTCTGTAGCATTTCCCAGTGATTACGCATATTTAGTTTATAATTTATTACTACTACAAGATTTTTATTACTGCAAAGCCAGAAATCCCCTGTTCTGAAATTCTATTCTATTATTTAAATGGCAAATTTTACATTCTCCTGTGTGAAGCGATGGCCTCAAGGATACGTGGGTTGACTCTTCTATTCTTAGATTTAGACAGAGTGCTCAAAACTGAGGACACGCCCCCGCCTCCATCTTCCCAGTTTCGCTCTGTCTAGACTATAGACAGCCAACCTGGTTCTCCTGGACCAGGTTTTTGAGTGCATAGTTAAATAAAGAACACAAGCGTTAAAAATTAAATAAGGAAGTAGCGTGAAGGGTCTAAGATCCGATCCTGTTACCTTGCATTGATTCAAGAAAAGGAACATGACATTATGAAGGATCCCTCAGGCCTGCTCCTGCTGGCTGGCAGGCCATGAGGTGAATTGGAGCAGCAGTCAGCTTCCGATTGAGGAGTCTGGCGCTGCGCGTTGTGATCGGCCGGTCTAAGGCCTGGCAGAGTCGGGCAGTCCCGGAGGCCGACAGGCAGGGACAGTGGCCCAGGCAGATTGACAGGAGCAAGGTGAGGCGGCGCCGCTTCGGAGGCCCACAGGGTCGACTCCGCGGCCGGTATGTAAAGATGATCACAATTTGAGGAGATCGGAACAAGGACCGAGTCGCGGCCGCCATTTTGAAGACGGCCGCCATGTTGGCGAGGTCGGAGATAGCCGACCAAGTCGCGGCCTCCATTTTGAAGAGGACGTGGCGGCCGCCATGTTGGTGAGTTCGGAAGTAGCCGAACGACTTGCGGCCGCCATTTTGAAGAGGACAGGGCGGCCGCCATGTTGGTGAGGTCGGAAGTAGCCGACCGAGTCGCGGCCGCCATTTTGAGAAGGACAAGACGGCCGCCATGTTGGTGAGGTCATCTGGAGTTACGGCCGCCATTTTGGGACACACATTGCGGCCGCCATTTTGAGAGTGATCTAAGTTGATTGACAGCAGTAATATTCGCCATTTTGGATGGGCTTTTTACTGCTTGTCAGCCATCGACTGAAGCAGACGTGAGAGAACGATCGGCTTCAGGGCAGTCTGGCCTTTTGAACATATTACTGTTGGGAGCAACAGTCCATCGCTGCATAGGTGGAGAGTAGAGACAGCGATTTATATTACCTGGCGTGAGGGACTGGGCCACTTGGGACCAAGTAGGCCACAGAATTTACCTCAGCTGAAAACGCTTGGAAGGCCTGAAGACCTCATGGAGGCTTCTACTTCAGAAGAGGCCAGTGTAGGCCGAGGGCAGGCCAAACAGGCAACTAAGGACAAGACAATCAGAGCCAAGACCATATCGCAGGTGAGGGGGTCAAAAGCACAAGACAAGGCCGAGAGAGGGACAAGAGAGGCTGAGATCAGGGCCTTGTCCCCTCCAGTGGACACTCACAGGGCTTCGCCTGGGAGGAGTGCAGGACTGTCACCTCCTCCATCCCCCAGGGGAGTTCCAAGGGAGACTGTGCAAGCCATCCAAAGCCAACCACAATTATTTCTGCCTCCACCATTCTACACAAGTGCAGGGCCTTCCTTCGCTTTCCCACCATCTGGAACAAACCAACAGAGCGTGGGTTGGCCTCCTATGCCTTCAGCTTCAGGGCCCTCACCTGCAACCATGAACCTGCCTATGCAACCGACCATGGAGCTTCAATGGCTCATGTCGGAATGTTTGAGAAGGGGATACGAGGCTGGTCGACAGCAAAACACTCCCCCGACTCCAGTCTTGCAAGGAAACATCCCTGGGCAGCAGCAGGAGGTCCCAAGCATGACCCCCTTCCTTCCAAACGCCCTCTCCCCCAGAGGTTCCGGATACGAAGGGAATCCAGAGGAGGAGGAAGAGGAAGAGGGCGAATTAGATGGAGAGTTATCCGAGGAAGAAGGGATCCAGGATGAGCAGTCTGGGTTCAAAGGGCTTTTCAAGCCACATATGTTTAGAGCCCTTTTGGCAAAGGCCAAAGCAGTCACGGGCCTAGGTCTAACTCCCTCTGAGACACACCAGAAAGCAGACAGTCTCTCAGACATCCTTTTTTCAGAGACAAAGGAAGCAGTGGAAGTCATACCCACCTCCAAACTCTTCCAGCAGATCATCAAGAAGCAGCTGGAGACCCCGGGATCATATGCCAGCCCTACGGCTTATGATAAAAGATTTTTTAACATGTCAGATATGGAAGTCCTGGCCAATCCCGAAGTGGACGAACCAGTAGTGGCCCTGGCAACTCCGTCAGCCCCCCTTTCAGAGGCGGAGGATGTGCTGAAACCGGAGGATCGTCGGGCAGAGATCACGCTCCGCAAGGCCCACCAAGCGGCGGCTTGGGCGGTGAAATCGGCCTCCGCAGCATCCTTCTTTTCAAGGGCGGCTCTGCTCTGGCTCAAAGATCTACAAGGAAAGGTACCAACGCAAGATCTGCGAGTCCATCAGGACTTTAATAAAATTATAGCCGCTACCGAATTTTCGTCTGATGCCACCCTTCACGCGGCCAAGTTCGGGGCCAGGGCCGTGGCATCATCCACCACGGCTCGACGACTAATGTGGCTTAAATATTGGCAGGCGGATGCCAAAAAGAAATGGCGGTTGGCGGCTGCCCCCTGCAAAGCAGGGAAACTCTTTGGGGAGATCCTGGACCCGATCCTGGTCGAGTCCAGGGATAAGAAAAAGAGGCTCCCTAGTCTGTCCCGAAGAGGTGAGCGATCATCCCCGCCAGTGTTTCGGGGATATTCAAACCGTCCATCCTTTGCCACCTCTCACCAGCGGCCTTACAGATCCTTTGGCCAAAGGCAGGATTTTTTCTCTGCACAAGGGCATAGGGATAGGAGCAAGGCACCTCCCCCTTCCAAGCGGCCCTTTCGAGGCGGAGGGTGCCGACCCTTCCGGCGGTCCCACTGACTCCCTTCAGGGAGCCCCAATCGGCGGCAGGTTGGGGCGGTTCCACGAGCAGTGGGCCAGAACGTCGTCGGACGGATGGGTGAGGGAGACGATCAAGGCAGGACTCCGGCTGGAGTTTGTGGCCCCACCGCCCCAACGTTTCGTCAACTGCTCTGCGGGGAAAAATCCAACTCGCAACATCCTGATGTCAGAGGCCATCAGGCACCTTCTGGAAATCCAGGCTGTGGAACTGGTACCCCTCGACCAGATTGGGAAAGGCTTCTACTCACCACTCTTCGTCATTCCCAAGGCGTCGGGCGGCTGGAGGGCCATCTTGAATCTAAGGGATCTGAACAGGTTTGTCAGATACCGAAGGTTCAAGATGAGCTCACTGACCTCCATACTCAAAGGGGTCAGGGGAGGAGATTATCTCAGCTCGATAGACCTTACGGAGGCATACCTCCATATACCGGTACATCCGGATCACAGATGCTTTCTTCGCTTCTGCTTCCAGGGAACCCATCTACAGTATCGAGCCCTTCCCTTCGGCTTGGCATCGGCGCCCAGGACCTTTACAAAGGTTCTGTCGGCATTAGTAGCTTCCCTCAGATCCTCGCCCATCAGGATCCAATGCTACTTGGACGATATCTTGCTCCAATCGTCTTCCATCCCCCAAGCTCGCAAGGACTTACAGGCCACGATTCAGGCCCTTCAGGTGCATGGCTTTTCCATGAACGTGGCCAAAAGCCAACTAGAACCTTCCACTCGACTACTGCACCTGGGCTCGGTCATAGACACCGTCCAGGAGAAGGTGTTCCTGTCTCCCGACAGAATAAAGGACATTCAGGAGTTGATTCAGCAAGTGACTGCTATCAGAAGGCCCCCCTTGGCCGTGTTGTCGCAACTTCTGGGCAAATGTATATCCTGCATTGGGATCGTACCGTGGGCAAGATACCACGCTCGGGAGTTACAATGGTTCCTTTTGCCGTTCCAGAAAGCCGGGACGGCCTACACCAACAAAAGGGTACACCTCCCTCTAAGGACTCGAGCCTCACTTCGGTGGTGGACATCTTCAGCGGTGCGAGTGGGGACCGTCTTTACAGAACCCCCGAGAGTCACCATCACCACCGATGCCAGTCTCCGGGGCTGGGGGGCACACTGTCAGGCCCAGATGGCACAAGGCACGTGGTCCCGTGCAGAGAGAATCCTCAACATCAACAAACTGGAACTCAGGGCCATCTACCTTGGACTCAAAGCATTCCAGCAGATAGTAGCAGGCAAACATGTCCTTATCTTAACGGACAACGTGGCTGCAAAGGCCCACGTCAACCGGCAGGGAGGCACACGGTCACAGAGCCTCATGGAGGAGACCAGGCTTTTATTCCGTTGGGGAGAGATTCACCTGGCTTCCATCAAAGCGGAGCACATATCTGGGTCACTCAATGTGCAGGCCGACTGGCTCAGCAGATCGGCGGTGGACCAGGCGGAATGGCGTCTGGCCCCTCATCTGTTTCAGCAGCTGGTGACCAGGTTCGGCCTGCCGGAGGTGGATCTGTTTGCGACTCCAGACAACACACAGCTGGGAAGGTTTTTCTCCAGATACCCCTCTCCGGGAGCGGAGGGGGTAGACTCTCTCAGGTGCCAGTGGCCAAAAACCTTCCTCTACGCCTTTCCACCGACCGCATTGATTCCGGCCTTTGTCAGGAAAATGATACACGAGAAGGCGACGGTGCTTCTGATAGCACCTTTCTGGCCCAGGCGCCCCTGGTTTGCCGACCTGGTCAACTTGTCGGTGACCAAACCTTGGAGAATTCCGAGCGACAGTGTCTGCCTAACTCAGGGACCTCTATACCATCCGGACCCTCAATGGCTGCACTTGACAGGCTGGATGTTGAGCGCGGCTTGCTGAGGCAGAAACAGATTCCTGAGCCGGTGATAGACACCATCTTAGCAGCACGAAGACCTTCCACCAAACGAATATATAATGCCACGTGGAAGGTTTTCTGTGACTGGTGCATCAGCAGAGGTTGCGACCCAACCATACCATCGGTCGCACAGTTACTAACCTTTCTGCAGGACGGCTTGTCAAGAGGTTTGTCTCCAAACACTTTGAGGAGGCAGGTGGCAGCCTTATCATCCATTTTAGCTGCGGAAGGGTTCGGTTCTCTGAGCCAGTTGCCCTTGATTAGGAGTTTTCTACGAGGAGCTACAAATCTGAGACCCCCCATCGTACACAGATTTCCTTCATGGGACCTGTCCAAGGTACTCAATGCTATGACAGATTCACCATTTGAACCTCTAAAAGACATCTCTCTTCAATGGATAACGTACAAAGTGGTGTTTTTAGTGGCAGTGACTTCAGCCAGACGTATATCTGAGCTGGCGGCCCTCTCCATGAGGCAGGAACTGTGCGTCTTCCACGCAGACAGGGTGGTCCTGAGACTCGACCCCACCTTTCTACCCAAGGTAAACTCCATGTTTCACCGGGCTCAGGAGTTGGTGCTCCCCAACTTCTATCCAGACCCTGTGGAGCAGAAGGAACAAAGGTGGCATACGCTTGATGTTCATCGGGCGCTGCGCTTCTATTTAGATCGAACAGCTCAAATCAGACGCACAGAGGCCCTTTTCATTGACTTCCAAGGAACTTCGATGGGGCTGAAGGCAACTCCATCAAAGATTGGGCGTTGGCTGAGGACGGCCATTGCCCGGGCTTATGATTGTCTGCATCTACCAGCTCCGGAAGGCATTACAGCACATTCCACGCGAAGTGCAGCTTCCACAGCCGCCTGGGCGGCTCAGGCGTCGGTGGAGGAGATCTGTCGGGCGGCGACATGGGCATCTCCTTCGTCGTTCATCCGTCATTACAAACTGGACGTATTTGCGTCGGCTGATGCGGGGTTTGGCAGACGGGTGCTGCAGACTGTCGGTGCGGGCAGCGGAGGACTGGACCAGACGGCAGCCCACCCGTCGGGACCTTGAAACTTTGGTATGTCCCACGTATCCTGGAGACCATTGCTTCACACAGGAGAAGGGGCATTGGTCCTACCTGATATGCCCATTCTCTGTGTGGGCGATGGTATCCAGGCCCACCCTG
>JAOYMU010000292.1:30459477-30470837 GCA_025802295.1 Psammodynastes pulverulentus | reverse complement strand
AAATGCCCCGTTGCAAATTAGACAGCAGCCTGCTCGCAAGTGGCGCGCGCCTTTCGGTTTCTAAGCGGAAAGAAAATAGTTGCCCGCAACCCCCACCCACTTTAGGGAGGGAACCCGTCTCGCCTGCCGATGAAGGACGAAGCCCCTTGGCGGGGGGTGCAGAAAATGTCATGCAGCCCGAAGGCTGCCGCGATGGGGGGGAAGGGGACGGCTGGATAGGAAGCCTCTCGGCTCTTGCAAGTCTGGTGGGCAAGCCAGGCCTGTAAAGCTCCATGTGTATTACTCTGTGTGCCCCCTCCCAACCACTCATTTTTCCTTATTCCCCCACCCCCGCCTTGCCCCTCTTTGCCCAGGTCGGAGGTGGGTCTCCAGTCAGGTGTGCTGAGGCTGCTCGCCATGTCACGGTCCGGGGACAGGACGTCTACCTTCGACCCCAGCCATAGCGACAATCTGCTTCACGGCCTCAACCTGCTGTGGAGGAAGCAACTCTTTTGCGACGTGACCCTGACGGCCCAAGGCCAACAGTTCCATTGCCACAAGGCCGTGCTGGCCTCCTGCTCCCAATACTTCCGATCGCTCTTCTCCAGCACCGCCGCTGGAGGAGGCGGGGGAGGCGGCGGCGGCGGGGGGAGCGGGCTTAATCACCCCTTGGGCGTTGGACCAGGAGCTCAGGACGGCCTGCTTCCGAAGGAGCAGCAACAGCAGGAGGAGCCCGGCACGCCCTCCTCCTCTCCGGAGGACAAGCTGTTGGCCAGCCCTAGGGCCATCAACAACCTGGTGTTGCAAGGTTGCTCGTCGATCGGACTGCGACTGGTGCTCGAGTACCTGTATACAGCCAACGTGACCCTCTCTTTGGATACGGTGGAAGAGGTCTTGTCGGTCAGCAAGATCCTGCACATCCCGCAGGTCACCAAGCTGTGCGTGCAGTTCCTCAACGACCAGATTTCCGTGCAGAACTACAAGCAAGTGTGCAAGATCGCAGCCTTACACGGCCTCGAAGAGACCAAGAAACTGGCCAACAAGTACCTTGTGGAGGACGTGCTGCTGCTCAACTTCGAGGAGATGCGCGCCCTACTAGACTCGTTGCCTCCCCCGGTAGAGTCGGAGCTGGCGCTCTTCCAGATGTCCGTCCTGTGGCTGGAGCACGATCGGGAGACCCGCATGCAGTACGCCCCGGACCTCATGAAACGCCTACGCTTTGCCCTTATCCCGGCTCCGGAGCTTGTCGAGCGGGTCCAGTCGGTGGATTTCATGCGTACGGACCCGGTCTGCCAGAAGCTACTTCTGGACGCCATGAACTACCACCTGATGCCTTTCAGGCAGCACTGCAGACAAAGTCTGGCCAGCAGGTAAAAGAAAGGGGAAGGTGGTGGAATTCAGCAGAAATCTAGTACAGGGCATTAACTAAGCATATATGAAACAAAGTTCAAAAGTTGACTTAGCAGCTAAGGGTGCCTGAGAGGGACTTGCTGAGTAGAGTTTAAGGGCAGGGTGAATGTACCTCCCATAGGTATTGTAGGAAAATAGAAAACAGCTGAAAATATATTCTGGCAAAAATCACAGGTATATAACTTAAGTTGCAAAAAGGAACATCAGGGGCCAATTGTTAGTTCATCACCTTTGAAAATTGTTATTTGTTATTTGGTGAGTTTGATTATTGAAAGTTTGCAGGATTGGTCAAAATCTACTATTTTTGACAATACTGATTGTCAAAATGATCAAGGATTGTTGATCAAGGACTGTTATCTTAACACAATGTTTTTAGAAATAAGTTTGTGAAGAACAATCAAAATGATTACCAATGCATTTCCCCCTCCCTTTTACTGGAAGAGATGCTGTTTGGGTATTTGAAGAAAGAAAGTTATGGAGTCGTCCTCCTTCTAATTATAGGGCTTATTAATTGGGGGGACAGAAGAATGAACTATTGGAGAAGATGTATAAAAAGAAGAGCCTATTGAGAGGAAAGACAGCATAAGGGGGGACACTCCTAGATAACGTATTGTATACTCTATACTGTTAGATGGATTTAAAATGCCTTGTCCATCCAACTAATTTTAGAGGAACTGTGCGCAATACAGCAAGTAAGATTGGTGACAGGGGAAAGTGAAATGTGCTGGGTAATTCAGTAGACATCTTTTAAAATACAATATGGGAAGAAATTAGATAGGCAAGCAGCCATGTTTTGGTACCATTAGTTTTAAAACCCATTAGGAGCTCTCCAGATTCTCTTGGCCTTTTCTACTTAGAATTATTGTTTTGCTAGTTTGTTATCTGTGATCACAAACATAATATATGCAATGATGCTACATTAAATGTAAATATTATATTGAGTTACCAGAACATGCAATTAATTATGGTCTCTTACCTTTTTTCCAGTTTAACATTTTACAATTTAAAATTTTAAAAAGCAATTCAGAAATGGAGTAGATTTTAATGCTATGGTCTGAGTTTATATTTTAAAATCAGATTATGTATATATTAATACTGGAGATAATGAAATAATTCCTGTTGTATTGAAAAAATAGAGTATCATATCTATGACATCACAAGCATTTCCTTTTAAGTGAATAAAGCTGTGTATATGATATCAGAGTGGAAAATGGCTCATACAAAAATTTAAACAGATAATTGAGAAAATAAATGTACAATATAAACATAACACACACATATAAATTACGTTTCATATTAAGTAAACAAACTGAAAGTTTGCATATATCAAAACATTTACATTTTTCTACACAAAGCAATACCTTCCGACCTAATGTATCAGAAAATAAATCAGATTTGTAGTGTTTTAAGTGTATTTTGTTGCTTTGTGTAGAACTTATACAAAGTTTGTATGGCATTCAGTAAGTGATACCTGAAGAATTTCTTATGTTCCTTTCCCGAAGGCTTTTTTAAAATACCAACTGCATTATGAACTATTAAGTATCTTGGGCATTCAGTCTTATTAGATTATCTGTGGGATAAAATAGCTTTCCCATATGGTGGAAGATTGTGGTGCTTTCCTTAGCTTGAATTCTGTGCACCACCTGTGACACGATGGGTCTTTCCTTGAGGTGGATTACTGAGATACCAGATTGTTTGGTTCAGTGCAAATACCTTCCAGCTTCATTGGTCCATATCATTTGAAGGATGTGACTTCTGAATGTTTACAAGTGTCAAAAATAGTGATACTGGCCTCCCTTTGCTGTCATCTTATTTCATCCTGGGTGGAACCTACTATCCAGTTTTCTGGACAGTAGCCCCATTAAATTCAGTGAGGTTTGTTTTAAAAAACACACACATAGGTTTGCATTGTATTAATTTTTATATCTAAAAACATACTCAGATTTGGATACAGAATAATGTTGGACATATTTCGAATATTAAATGAAAGGAATTGCTGTCATATGAAAAACAATGTTATTCTGCTTAACTCTGATATTCTGATTTAAGATAAGATCAGTAATATTATTCAGCTTTATCACTTTGATTGCAGGCCTAACCATGCCATTGTGCTGAATTATCACATATACATAATAAAAAGAATAAAGAACAGATCAAGTACCTTAAGAAACAAAAAAAGAAGTGTGTATGTGTAAGTGTTAGATTTATGTCACATGATTTTGTAAAAACTGTGATTGAACTCTTAAGACCCAGTTTTCATTGATACTCAATGAAAAACTGGGACATAAATATTTAAAAATAAAATGATCATTAAATAGAAGAAATATTTTAGAAAATATGCAAATATTAGATATAAGGTTTTAATTTTTTAAGGAAGTTATGAAAGTAAAGTAAATTAAGATAAATGAACTCAAGTGAATGATTTTTAGATACCTTTATTGATTTCTGGAGGAAATAATGACATTGTAAATTAACATGACAAAAAATGCAAGCAACTGATTCTTTCCCACCTTCTGATAGTTTTGGGTATTGAGAGATAAACAATGGAATGCCATAAGTAACTTCTTGCTGTTCAAGAGTGAAGAAACAGAATTAATGCATCTACTCTTAAATTAACATTTAATATAAACTCTTGTTTCCTTTAATAGGGCTGTCTCAGGCCTTCAACATATTTAGTAATCATATTCCTTATTTGCTTAAAATAACACCTTTGTTCCCCAAACACTACTTATGTAGTACATAGTACATAGATGCTTTGGGTTTTGTAGTAATTGTCTATTTTAAACTGTTATAAAAGAAAGCAAAACTAAATAGCAAAAATGTGAAAACACCTGTAGTACAATACTGATATTTTTGATAATGATCTTTATTCAAATGACATTTAATTTGAAGCATGGGCCCATCATTAAAATTTCTTTCATTTCAAATGGTTCTGAGTTTTAGACTTCAAATAAAATAACTTCTTTGACACCACATTAATATGTATGTGTGTTCTACAACCTGTTTGAAGCAAAACAAACTGAAATGAAACAATATTAGCATTTTTGCAAACATTTTTAATAAGGTGAAATTGAAAAAAATCTAGCTCAGGTTTTAAACACTGAAATTATCAGGAATTCATTCTAAAAATACCTAAGGAAATTGCAGCTTTGTAAAGTGCTAGGTGTCCTCTACTCGGTCAGTAAAGAGTTAACTTTTAATTATATGCATATTTCATTCTCATTATTTAAAAGTTTAAAATGAGATTTTTTTTAAAAAATGATGTTTTTGTATGCTTGCATTCAAATGCTGTAATTATAGTTGTAGGCAGGGTGGACCAGTTCCAACAATGGAAAGCTGGAACGTGTCTTTTGCCCTTCACTGTCTGTATCCAAACTCTTAAGTTAAGACCATCCTGGAAAATAACGGTCTGGATGTTTTCTGCTGAAGATCTTGAGCTTTCAATTACCCTCCCCGGGGTGGCATGTCTAGTGCCTGTAACCTTTTTGACTTAAAGCAAAAACTTTTGTGTTTCTTTTAATCCTAGTGTATTCATGTTTTGTATTTGATATTACCTTTCATTTTTTAGAGCTAATACTATCACCGGTTTAGTTCGCTTCCAACTGATCGTTTATATGCTACTGTTTTAATGCTTATACATGTGTTTTGTAAAGCTATTTTTGTTTTTGTTTGGAGTCATTCTATGCTATTTTTAATATGGCTTTTTATATTGATTTTTAAATTATTTACATTTAGGAACATTTCTAACCACAAACTGGAGAATGAATTCAGTTGAAATTAGTATGGTACAAATAGACCCTATCACCAGATGAGTACTGTGATGCATATCTGATTTGCCCTTTGTTCCTGATTCAGTAAGTGCTAACAGCCTTGCTTCTGCACACTGATCTTGCTGGTTGAACTGAAAATCTGATTTTATGGTTGCAATTTTGGAAACGGCAGTTTTATAAGTTTTCCTGTAGCCAGAAAGAACTCGTTTGAGGAAAAGGGGTTCTGAAGAAATGGCTTACTACCTTAGAGCTATGTGAAAGATTGCTTAAATTGTGTTTTGTTGAACGCCCACCCTGCCCCTTAAAAAAGATTTCTTTAGGATAAATTGCTCTAGGAACTACTGATGGCAGACAAATGATGTCACTGTATGATTGACATCATTATGACTTCTGCTGAACACCTATGCTTAGAAAATATGAAAAAGCATAACTACATTTTTTATCCCTTTAATAGGAGTAGGGAACCAGTCAATCCATGCAGCTTCAGCTGTTTTCATTTACTGACACAATAAACATAGCACACTTGTGCAGACTGGGCTTTAAAACAAATTTTTTCATGGCCAGCTTATTGCAGGCAGCATACCCTCATTTGTAAGTATTAAGTTAAACTCACTATGTAAATAGAAGCATTTTTATATCTTTAGAACCCAAATAGTATCTCTTACTGAATATGCAATAGGCTGTATTAACTATGTAATGTTCTGCCCAAAAACATTGATTTGAATATAGATCTGTTTTCTATGAAGAAATTCTAAGACAAATACCTGTCTTTTGAGAATATGTTACGACTTTGCCCAAAGAGGTTATGCACTATAATTTTTCTTAGAAACTTCTTACTTGGGCTCTTTACCTGCCAAGTTATCATAGTCATTGTGACCTCAGTCCTGCTTCAGTGACAACCTTCTTCAATCCATTTACATTGCATTATACATTTGCTGCCAACCAATCTGGAGTATGAAAACATAGTATAACATCATCTACATATAATCTCAGTGATTAATTTTGGCAATGTCCTATTATTTCCCTAGCACAGTGGTTCCCAATCTTTTTCGGGTTGCGGCTCCCTTACCTGCTTCCGGTTTTTTCCGCGGCTCCCTTCAAATTTTCGGATTTTTTCCGCGGCTCCCTTAATGGGTACATCCGGGTTTTTTTACATTTTTTACTTGTAACTGCGCATGCGCACTAGGTTTTCTGAAATGGCGCGGCGCCCTTACAATGGTGCTGCGGCTCCCCAGGGAGCCGCGGCGCACAGATTGGGAACCACTGCCCTAGCATACAATTATGGATATTGTTATATTTATCATTAGTTAAAGAATATATTTATTCACTTATTAAATTTATTAAATTTATCTGTCATGCATGCATGCTGTATATATTCCATTCTTCTTCCAGAAGGATTGGCATTAGGTGTGAAATCATTCTATTTTATCTTCTCTGCTTTGAATTTACTAGATTAGATTGAAATGAATGGGAATATTCTATGATCAACCTGTAAAAGTATGTCTGGCTATGATTTGAATCTAAGTCTCAATTGAAAAATGTATCCATTCATAGCATTTGGGTCAATTTACTTCTCATGTCACAAGAAATGCTGGCCTCCAGTTATTGAATATTTTGTTTTGAAGAAAACAAATGTGTTTAATGTTGTTTTATATATGCAAAAATATTATATAAGGATATCTCTTGTATTTGGTTGGAAGCTATACTTATCGATAGTTCAATATGATTTAATTGTTCTATCAATCACATGAGAAGCAGTTCTATTTAAGAAATACCTAAATACAAGTAAGCAGTATAAAACATGTATTTAATTTTTTCTTTTCTCTTGGGTAGCAATCTTGCTCATAAGCTGTTTAAACACTGGGATTTACTGGGATTTAAGCAATTTAAGTGTAGAGGATTGCAGAGGTACTGAATTGTGATTTAAATCAAAGTATCTTGCTGAGTAATAGAGGGTCAATCTACTACCTGCTGTTTTTGAGCTTAATAAAATAAATATTGACCTGTGTTTGCCATTTCTTCATCTTCTAGGTGAATTTCCAAATCAGAAGTTGTTTGTTTTTCCTAAATCCTTTTTCCAAAGAGCCTCTTTCCTTTGGAATTATTGTTGGGGTTCTCTGTAGAAAGCCTGATACACTGGCATGAATAATTCCTATCCTTAAAATAGTATTATTATTTACATTTGGCAAAAATGAATCAGAGTGAGTTATTCTGACAAATAATCAAATATGCAACAAGATGCTGTAGGTGAGTGTTTCCTAAAGGAAAGTTATTAACTGTTTATCGAATTATAATATTCTAACAAAATTTGTTTTTTTTTTAAATCTTGTCCTCAGCTTTATGAATCTGATTAAATTACCACCCTAGAATGCTTTCAGGAAGATCATGGTTCCCAAGATTTCTTTGAACATAGTATATCTGTTGCTGTGTCATTTCAAGGGATATAACTGATTTAGCACAAATAAACCCTGCCAAGATTAACAGAAGCAGCTGATTGGGGGGGGGGATATCTGGAGAAAGTAATGGCTGAGAAAGCAGACACACATGGACACACCCTCATCTCTGAAAATTTGTCTTAACAGAAATCTCAGAGAAGATATAATCTGCCTTAATAAAGGAACAACTATCTGTGGAAGGTTACATTTAGCTAGAGATTCAGAATACGACATTTGCAATATTTGGATTTTGCAAAGTAAAAAAGATAATCACCACATAATCAAATATTTGATAACTCCAAATTTGAATGTAGGTGAGAATCCAGGATGGCACCAAGTGGTTATGAGGGCAGTTAGGCACATTTTTGAAGTGACAGACAGAAGGAGATAATGACAGTAATTATCTAGCTTTTCAAGGAAAGGGGATGTTGTCAGTGTGGTGCCTGTTCCTTCTTCTAATCCATCTGCCTTTCCCCGATCTCCCTATTTCTTGCCTTTAGTGAATGCCAAATCTGCTTATAATAAGATGTTTATCCTTCATGAATTGGTTGAAAGGAGGCATAACCCTGAACTGATTCACTGAAGGTGATAGATCTAAAGTTTGCTCACCAATTCCAAAGTCAAGGTAGATGGTAGTGATGATCTACATTAGTCCTTTTTTATGTGCCTTTGAATTAGCTTTTTAACTAAAGGCAATTGCCTGGACTAATCCCTGCAGTTTTCTTGGCAAGTTGTTTCAGAAGATGTTTGCCAGCTCCTCCTTCTTAGAACTGAGTGAGAATGACTAACCTGAGGTGACCTGCTAATTCAAATGCTGAGAATTAACAGATATTCATTGAACTGTAATTTAAAATCTGGTATATATACCTCTGTTCAGGAGTGCAATGTTATCTTCTTCTCAATGGTCCATGTGTGATTTAAGCAAGTTGTCAAGTAATGGATAAATAAATTCCCAATTTTTGGAATGCAATTTAACAATATTTGCACTTGGAGCAGTAGCAAGGAGCCAGTAATAGAAGTCTTCTCCATGGTTGCTACCACTAAGCTGTGGTAACTACTACTAGGATGCGACATTTAATGCTATAAATGTTGCTACCACTAGTCTATGACATTTAATGCTATATAAGAATGACAGGCCGTGTGCCACTTGAGACCTTCTGGGGTGACCTGAATTGGCCACAATGCACTGCTTCAGCCTTTGGGGCTAGAGCCATCTTAAGAGCAGTTGCCTTCTGAAGCTCTCTTTCCTTCAGGGATAGGATTCACCAGCATGGGTATTTGCTTCCGTCTGTTGAAATTTCATGACAGGCTATAAATAGGCAGTTAAGTTAGCAGTGATTGGAAAGGAACAAGCTCTATATCAGGGACTGAGGGCTCACCTCTTTCCCTCTTTGTTAAGCATGTAAATGAAATTACTGAGTGACATCATGTATCCTTTCAAGGTTGAGGTATCATCAATATCCAGTTCTTTGTTTCTATTCTGGACTGGACAGAAGATTCAGTAAATGCCCTCACCTGGGGCATGGAAGCAGTAATGGGATTGGATAGGACAAAATAAGTTGCAACTGAATCTCAGCAAGACAAAGTAACATGGTTGATCCTTATGCAGTTTCTGGATGTAATCATGTTCCCTCTAAGATGCCAAGTCTATGACATGAGCGTTTCTTGAATTCAGAGCATATACTGAATCAACAGATGGAGACTGTGGCTCATGGGGTTTTTTGGACCAGGAAGTGCTAGAAACAGTTACACATGACTTTGTCTTGAGACATGAATATTTCAGTTGCACTATTTGGGGGCTGTCTTTGAAGACTACCTTTAGCAGGTGGTTAATGAAAGTCACTTTCACAGTTCTCTTATGGCCAGTTATCCAATGGTTACCAATTTGTTTCTGAGTACAATTCAAAGTCCTTATTTTGACCTACAAAAGGCTATTTAGTTTGAGTCCAGATTATTTAAGAGACCATCACTTTCAGATAGAATCTATCTGTCCAGTTTGAGCAGCATAGGAAGGGCTTATTTGGTGCTACTTAGATTTTAAGTCATAGCCTGGAAACTTTCAATGATGCCCTTGTATCTCTGGAACATGTTACCTCTTATCCTCCTGATCCAGATGGCCCCCACACTTTTATTATTTCAGAAACTGGTAAAAACCTGTCTATTTCATCAAACCATTGAGAATTAAAATTTCAGTTACATCCAGCTGTTTTAATTTTATTTTAATGATTGATTTTTTAAAACATTTAATTACCAGTCATTTTCTGTAGTGGCCTCCATGATTTGTAACTTGTTTACCTTGGACGTTTATACAGTATCTTCTTTCCTAAACTATTCTAATCTACTTCTAGCTCAAATTAATTTTATATGGGCATTTGGGGGTGAGATGATTAGTTTTAATGTTTTGCTTTTTATGTGACTAAGTAGTTTTACACTGCCCAGTGTCTTTTGATTTGGGTGATTGGCCAGACAATAATCTGGAGATTCAAAAGATTTATAAAGAAATGAGATGGCTAAAATTAATAATGACAAAACAAAGAATACCAGTCTCAATTCTGAACATTTGCATACAGAATACCACTCACAAACATAAATTATAAGAATTAGGATAGTTAATTATTTCTTGACAAACTATTAAGGAGGTACATTGAAAACCAAAAGGGAAATTAATAGATAGCTATGAAATTCTATTCATAGCAGAGTAGAAAGCAATAGGGTTTGAAGAAAACCAAGTATTACATGCCAATTCATTTAAACATTAGGGCAGAAATCTGAAGTCCCATTTAGCTGAATGAGCAGGAGGACTTCCAAATGAAGCAGGGTTAAACTTACCCATTTTGAAGTGAATGAAGTAATGCGTATTATCATCTAAAGAGTATCTCCAATTAAGTCTTTAGCCTAAGATTATCTTTTTGTATCTCTTCTCATTAGATTTGGATCAGTAGCATCTGGGGAATACCAAATTGGTGGGAAAGCATGTAATATCTAGAATGAGGTGGAATATAGGAAAATAAGATCAAAATAGTTAAACGTGTTACAATTTAATACAATTTAATAAAAACAACTTGTTCCAAAAGATAATTTGATGAAATCAACCATGAGAACTGTTGTTTTGTCCTGGGAATTTCAGGTTCATCAAAGAAAGATAAAGTAAACAATAAACTAGACTGTGGCCACCAAGGAGATTTTGTACAAACAAAATTACTAGAAGACAAATGAGATCTCTGTAATGGATAGAAAAACATTTGCAGGTACCAGAAAAAATGATTTTAAAGCAGCAGATTGTTTGATACAATTGAACTTTATCCAGGAATAGAAATAGGAATTTGAATGTATTTTGAACTTTGGGGTGATCCTGGGAAAATTCTTCCATTAACAAAACATTGAAATGTGTTCTGGGTTTACATTCCCTTGAAATTTGGTTCTTTTCTCCTTAATGTAGTTGCTATACTGTGTGTGTGTGTGTGTGTGTGTGTGTGTGTGCGCACGCGTGTGTGTGTAAATGATACCAATGGTTTCTGTGTATCATACATTGTCAGACCATTTGGTTTTTCAATTTTGTTTATCACCATTATAGCTGTCAAAGTGGAATACTTTGAAAGATTAACCTTCTACCTGTGATTTCACAAGCTTGGACATGTTTTAGAATGACTGCATATATATATTGGTTAATTTTTTTTCTGCTGGTATTTTTTTTTTTTTAAAAAATTCTGGGAGGCCAGTATAGATCTATTTCGAGCTTATTAGCTCTCATCAGCTGGACATAGCC
>JAOYMU010000292.1:30384405-30410790 GCA_025802295.1 Psammodynastes pulverulentus | reverse complement strand
CATTAATTTAGGGAAAGCATCATTATGGCCCCAGCAATCATCAATTCCTGATTTTTTTTGTTATTTAACAGAAGATATAATTTGCAACCTCAGAGTTGTATGTGCAAAATTCTTGATTATACTCCCTGGAACTGTTCCAGAAGTTCCCAGCAACTTATCATTTAATGTGGCAGAAGATAGAAATTATTGAAAAAACAAAGAATAGCAACAGTAATTAATTAAATTGAAGATTAAATTAAAGCCAATCATGTTCAGCTGTTTTGGCTTGGCTTGTCCCAGTGTTTAGAATACTACTCCTGGGAAGTGTAACTTTTGACAGGAAAAAAAAAACCTATTACTAAATGCATTTAAATCAGTGGTTCCCAACGTGGGGCCCATGCCCCACAGGGGGGAAATTTGATTTTTAATGGGGACAATTTGAAAACCCTCTAATTTGAAAGCCCGCTAAAAAGAAAAGGGGGGCATCAGGATTTTAGAGATGCTTGGCTGGGGCATGGCCAAAAAAAGGTTGAAAACCACTGATTTAAATGAAAGGGTCATTGAGTTTAATTTTTGTAGTCAATCCAAATTTTATGTTTTTTTAAAGAATTTCTAATTTTTGGTTTACTTTGGTTTTATTCACAGCTCTCCATTTCATTTAATGCACTACTAAACTGTTAAAAGGATTACATTTATATGATTCTCATTTGAAAAAATGAAACGTATGGGAGGGTACAACTATGTAAAAGAAGATATTTCTTTTCAATCTGTGTGACGGATTTGCACTGAAGAGTTCAGGACTATCACCCATACATACAATAGTTATAAATGTACACGAGCCTTTCTGTTAACATATTTTCCTCATGTTAGTATTCTGTACCAATGTTTTTATAGGTAGTCCTCAAGTTATAGCCATTCGTTAAGTGACTGTTCAAAGTTATAATGGCATTAAAAAATGTGATGACCAGTCCTTGCCCTTATGATCATTGCAGCATCCCCAAGTGGCCTAGTCAAAATTTGTCCATTTGGAAACCTCATGTAGAGGTAGTCCTCGACTTACGTGCACAATTGAGCCCCAAATTTCTACTGCTAAGTGAGACATTCCTTAAGTGAATTTTGCCCCATTTTATGACTTTCTTGCTACAGCTGTTAAATGAATCACTGCAGTTGATAAGTTAGTAACACAGTTGTTAAGTGAATTTGGCTTCCCCATTGACTTTGCTTGTCAGAAAGTTAACAAAAGTTACAAAAGGTGATCACATGATCCCGGGACACTGCAACCGTCATAAATGTGAGTCAGTTGCTAGGCATCCTAATTTTGATCACATGACCATGAGATGCTGCAATGGTCACAACTGAAAAACAGCCATAAGTCATTTTTTTCAGTGCCAATGTAATTTCGAATGGGCACTAAATGAACAGGTGTAAGTTGAGGACTGCCTGTATTTATAGTGGTTGCAACATCATGGGGTCATGTGACTGCCATTTGTGACCTTTCCAGCCAGCTTCTGACAAGCAAAGGCAATGGTGGATGCTGGAGTCACTTAATAACTGCAGTGATTCATTTTACAACCATGGCAAAAATGGTCATAAAATCAGGCATGACGTACTTAACAACCGTATTGCTTAGCAATGGAAATTCTGGTCCCAATTGTGGTCGTAAGTTGATAACTACTATACCTGTACAGAGATCTTAAGGAATTTTGGAATTTTATAATTCCTTGCAAGTAACATTGCAACATACTATATTTTTCTATACACATTAGTATTGCTTGTTTGTTTGATTTGCCTGGTAACATTTTTCTTTTGCTCTGTTTTCAAAACCACCAAATACAAGAAGAGATTACATGTCTCCTACAAAGCAAACTACAAACATCAGAATATTGTCAAAAGATAGAATTTGAAAGAAATTCCTCAGTGCAAACTCTTATGAAGTGGGGGTGGGGAAAGCTTTACTATAAGTATTCCTAATCCCTTTAAACCATGAAAGCAAAATCTCAATATATTGTAGGAGTTGAAAAATCTTTCATCTCACATGTTATTAACAACCAGAGCTATTCTAGTTGTAAGAAGCCTATCATGGGTGCATCTCATCTATCCAAGCTTAATGAGCTGACAGTCTGACATTAGCACCGGGAGGGGGGGAGGAACGCTCTTGGAACGTAAGGAAGAAGGGGAGGATGGAAGCCCACGTGAACCTTGTGAGAAGCTACAGCCAGGCAAGGTCACCTTATGATACACAGAGCTGGGAACCAGCACTGGTTTCCTGAACAATATACAACACCTGATTGGACATTTGCAGAAAACTGGGAGATGGCCGGAAGGAGAGGGACTTTCCTTCGTGTTGTTTGCATGGGAAAACCTCAGATTCAGCTTATGCTACTTATGTAACCATGAAAGCTTCAATAAAGTATACTCTTGGCAAAACAAATGGCCAAGAATATCTTTCTTTGCACTAAATAACTGAGTCGTACGGTTGACAAAGTTACTATATGTTTGCTATTAAGAATAATGGCCAATAGTTAAGAACTTGAAGTTCAGTACAATATCCTATGATGATGTTAGCTGAATTTCATAGGAAAATCAAAGGAAAATTTTGCAATGTTTTATTTTAACAGGCTCATTCCTCTTATTTCTAACAAGTTATGAAAATCGTCCTTTTATACTGCTGACAGATTATTTTTAATAGTGACCGTAATCATTATTTTAAAATAAGTGGATTCAATTTATTTTATGAATGTGTGATACAGGTTTTTCTCACCTTGATGTCATGCTTGTGGAATGTTATGACCCAAAGGGCGACCAATGGAATATTTTGCAAACTCCTATTTTGGAGGGTCGAAGTGGTCCTGGATGTGCAGTCCTTGATGACAGCATATACCTTGTTGGAGGCTACAGCTGGAGTATGGTATGCATTAATTTGAACATGAAATTTTAATTAGGTCATCTGGTTATAATTTTATAGTATGCTGTTTATTTATTTAAGCAATTGTTTACTGCCACCTATCTCATGGCAGTGATTAAGCATAGAGGATTATAAACAAGACAATACAAAAAAACTCTTCATTCCATCCGAAGTAATAGCGCAAGTGAGAGTAGCAGTACCAGTAGTAGTAATAATAACAGAAAACAGCACACATCAGGGCCCAAAACATTCAATTTTCAATCCATAAAGGTAAAGGTTCCCCTCGCACATATGTGCTAGTCGTTCTTGACTCTAGGGGGCAGTGCTCATCTCTGTTTCAAAGCCAAAGAGCCAGCGCTGTCCGAAGATGTATCCGTGGTCATGTGGCCAACATGACTAAACGCTAAAGGTGCACAGAACGCTGTTGTCTTCCCACCAAAGATGGTCCCTATTTTTCTACTTGCATTTTTCTACGTACTTTTGAATTGCTAGATTGGTAGAAGCTGGGACAAGTAATGGGAACTCACCTCGTTATGCGGCACTAGGGATTCGAACTGCTGAACTGCCGACCTTTAGATCAACAAGCTCAGTGTCAAAATAAACTAATCTACCCCCCTCCCCCCAAGCTGTTCAGAATTCTGATCCAGGTCCCACAAGATGGCATTTTCTAATAGAAGAGAGCCAGATCAACCCTCTGGTACTGATGGGGCAAGCTGAAATGTGAGGAGATAGATAATCCTGCAAATAACCTGGCTGTATGCCATGTAGGGTTTTATAGGTGACATTCAGCACCTTGAATTTAACTGAAACTCACTGGGAACTACTGTAGCTCCTATTAGACAAATCTCGCTAGAGGAGCCAAGAGATGAGTGTCTCTCCCATAAAAAATATGGTGAGACGTAAACTACAAAAACACATGCCGGTTCAGTCATTGCCTGGTTCAATGTGGACCACATTGTGTGTTGTTGTTCCTGGATGAAAATGGGCTACAGGACTTGGGACTCTTGGCTGAGCAACCAGGCCAGCAGCTATAGAACTACTGGAAGAAAAGGTGTTTACCCATTGCAAAAATAAAGTGGTTGGAAATAAAGAAATGATCTGTTATTACAGATCAAGTCCAAAAAGAAAATGTTTGAAATACATGCACCAGTTCTGGAAAGAATAACATACAGGATCAGAAATAACAGAACAGAGGTCATTGTAGATCAATGTCAATTTATAATACAAAGTATCCATAGAAGCAGAATTGGAAGAATTGCAAACATCTTCCCAGAGCAAAGAAATCAAAGCCTTGCCAGAAGTAATTCAGATTGTAGAGGTAAACCAGGGGAAGTCAATAGATGAAGGCAGCACAGCTATTGAATTGCTTTCATTCCAGAACCAGGCGATCTCTCCTCTGCCTCAGAAAGAACAAAGCTCTCTAACCAAAGAAGTAGAAGAATCTAAACAAAGAATAACTGAACATCTAGAATAGCATAAAAACAATAGAATAAGGTTGCCTGCATCGAAGCTTGTTCCAAAAAAAAACAGTTAGCACAAGCATTAAAAGATACTGTAATATCAAATACAAGCACCAACTCACTGCAAGAAACAAGCTAACTAATTTACTCCATTATGATAACAAGTCCTGCAAGATATTTAGGTGCAAGGGATATTATCTAGTCATTCCATGATATATATGCAAAATATGTAAGCTTTGCTAGAATTTCTGTAATTACTACATTGGTGTATTAATTCTTTGTTCCCAATAAGCATTTTTGCAAGTTTCTTAAATTAAGTAGTAATATTCTTTTGTGTCTAGAAAATACATTACATCTATCCTGTTGTCCGAAAGGTAGATATTAATTTTCAAGACCCATTGTCAAAGGGAGTATTAGGAATTGTTTTTGGGAAGCATCTAGCTACTTACAGTTAGACTTAAGCATTGTACATAAAATTATCTGTTACAATGTTCTACCAGTCAATGACTTTTTCATCTTCAACTGTAACATTACTAGAGCTCACAACAGATATAAACTTAGTGTTAACCACTCCAAATTTGATTGTAGAAAATATGACTTTTGCAACAGAGTGGTTAATGCCTGGAACGCTCTACCTGATGCTGTTGTCATAATCCTCTAATCCCCACTCCTTTTCCCTCAAACTAACCACTATAGACCTCACCCCATTCCTAAGAGATCTGTTAGGGGCGTGCATAAGGGCACAATCATGCCTACCATTCCTGTCCTGTTGTCCTGATTTATTTGTATGTTTTTCTTGTATTCTTACTTAGGTTACATTTATTTGTATGTTATGTTTATTCTTATTTTATTACCTTGTAAGCGATTGACAAATAAATAAATAAAATAAAATAAGATAGAACAAATTGTCTGACCACTGCTCACTGTCATTTTCCAGTGGACTTCCCATAAAAAGAAGATACTGATATTAATTGGATTATTTTTCTCAATCATTATTATTACCAGGTTCTTATTACTTTTTACACTATCCACTCTGAATCCTAAAATTCTACTGCCATTTTTTTAAATAAGATCTTATAGCAATAGCACTCAGGCTTATATACGTCCCCATAATGGGCAGCATATACAGCACTCTATGGATGGTTTACAATGTCAGCATATTTCCCCCAACAATCTTGATCCTTGTTTTACTGATCTCAAAAGATGGAAGGCTGAGTCAACCTAATGACTGAAAGCCTTATGTCTGAAAGGCTGAGTCAGCCTAATGTGTGAGTCAATCTGATGTCTGAAAGTAGATAGCTTGTATGAACATAACATTCTGAGGATTAATACATTGCAGGTTCTTGAATAGCAATAGCACGTAGACCAGGGGTGCCCACATTTGGTCCGCTTGCGAGATACCAAGTGTGGGAAAGGGAAGCGCTCGTCCCCAGCCTTCCGCGCATGTGCACACTCTCCCCCACGCTTTTACGTGCGCTCCCCCCACCCTTCTACACATGCGCACGCTCCTTCCTCCACCCTTCTACACGTGCTCGTGCGCTCCCCCACCTTTCTGCGCATGCTCCCCCTGCTCCTCGCCGGCACCCGGCGATCTACCCAAACGCCAATTGGGATCGACTAGTTGATCGCGATCGACGCATTGGACAGCCCTGACGTAGACTTATACAGACTTTACAGCCTTTCTAAGCAGTTTACAGAGTCAGCATATTTGCCCCCAACAATCTGGGTCCTCATTTTACCGACCTCAAAAGGATGGAAGGCTGAGTCAACCTTGAGCCGGTGAGACTCGAACTCCCAAATTGCAGGCAACCAGCAGGCAGCAGAAGTAGCCTGCAAGTACTGCATTCTAACCAGTGTACCACCACAGCTCTTAATATGAATCAAGTTACAGTTATCTACATTTTGAATTGATATTTTTCCGCTAATTAAACAAGCCTCTATATTGCATTACAGGGAGCCTACAAATCTTCTACTATTTGTTATAGTCCTGAGAAAGGATCCTGGACAGAGCTCGAAGGAGATGTAGCTGAGCCACTTGCGGGTCCCGCTTGCTCTACTGTCATACTTCCTGCGTGTGTGCCATACAACAAATAAGTCCTGGAAATGCAGAAGAGGACATTGATGCATTCAGAAGAGGAATGATGGGAGGCGTAATTATTTTAAAGAACAGTTCTTTGGGCCACAGACCACAAGATCCTATTCCTACACCTGCATTTACGATTTTTTTTTTTTAAAAAGACTAAGCAAATTCCCATCTCAGATGAATTGGTATCTTGTCAGACAAGTAGGTTAGATGCATGGAACACTGCACATGTTGACAGATGGCCATTTCAGATTGATATTTTCCCTGCTGCAGACCCATATACTGATACTAAATTTAAAGAAAATGAACAAGAACATTTTTGCGCATTCTGTTTTACTGCATGGGATCTGTGTTGAAGTAACAATGATAGTCCACTTGTAATTCAAAATTGCGGTACTGAAAAGCACTGAATCGCAGAATGGTCTGCTCCAATTCAGTTGTAATCCATGACTGCTTTACATTCTCTGCAAGCAACAAACATCAGAAGAAAACTCAGAGGTAATAATGTAATGCTTCTATTGCAAGCAAATTAGTTGTCCTGACGTACACTTTGCTCCTCCTTAAGAATTGCAAAATAGTTACGGCAGCTTTCAGGATCTGTGCCAATCTTTAATGTTATTTGCAAGAGTATAAATCCAAAATAATTACTCAAAAAGTTTAAAGATTCTGGTTTTCCTTCTTTCCACAGCATATAAGCATGTACTGTTTAGAGTGTTTTTTAAAAGTTTTGATTAATGTTTAAAATCTTACAATTACAAATGCCATTTTGCAGAAATGGTAAATATTCTTTACTTTTCATTTCCAAGGACAAAATTCAAACACAGTACTTTTATAACATGAGGATTTTGTGATATAGAATATTAGCAAAGATTGGCAAATTTCCTAGTTGTTTAACATTGATATAATTATAAACTACGCTTATCATAGAATAAAAAAAAATACAGGCCTAATTCTGAGAGCTAACATACTAGGGTATGTTCTCAACTAAATCTAATATAGGTAGTCCGCAACTTATGACAACAATTGAGCCCAAAATTTCTGCTGCTAAGTGAGACATTCGTTAAATGAGTTTTGCCCCATTTTACAATCTTTCTTGTCACAGTTGTTAAGTGAATCACTGCAGGTGTTAATTTAATAAGACTGTAATTAAGTAACTCTGGCTTCCTCGTTGACTTTGCTTGTCAGAAGGTTACAAAAAGTGATCACAATGTTCCAGGACACTGCAACCGTCATAAATATGAGTCAGTTGCCAAGCATGTAAATTTTGATCACATGAGCTTGGGGATGCTATCACCTTTGTCATTGATGTTATAACTTTCAACAGTCACTAAATGGATTGTTGTAAATCAAGGACTACCTGTATAGTTTGCAGCTTCAAGAGCAAAGCAAAACTGAACTGAAAGTAAGACAGATGTTGAGGATAAATGTGGAGTTGGAATCTTCCAGAGAGGAAATGCAACATAGAAAGATTTGGGCAGAAAAGTACAGAAGGCACATATAGCTTGAAGCTGTCATATTCTTTACAGTAAATTGCTGTCTTTGGAATCATTCTTTAAAAATTGGCAGCTGATTACCTGCCTATGTTTAATGTCTACTAAGCTGTATAATATACAGATACCTAAACAGTAACCTTTGTGAACAGTACATGCAGAATGCAAGACAGCAGAGACTGCAGAATTTTTATATATTTCCTTTCAACTATTGTGTGTCAGGTTCCATCCCTGCCATTTTAAATATTTAAATGTGGGTACAACAAGTATTATAATTAACCATAATATCTTAAGCTTGGGGATGAGTGCTTGTAAATCTGCATTTCAGAATGGAAACAGATGTGATATAAAACCTAGTAGCTCCCCTAAGCTATAAACAATGAATCAGATGCTGGGTTTTGGTCTGCCTTTCTCACATTCTTCAAGTTGAGTGGTCTGTTCCTTTTTATATTACAAAGAATTCACAAAAAGGGTACAAACAATAATTTTTGAATGATGGAAACAAGCAGGAAGAGAGGAAACAACATACGGAATATGGAAAACTGCTTCATATAAAATCAGACCTCTAGTTCTATCTTGTTCTCCACACTGACTGATCTACCACTTGTATCCAACTGATATCTTCAAATTGGGACTGTGGTTGAATTAAGGATCAAAATCTGTTGGAGATTTTTAGAAATTAAAAAAAGGTCACTAATTTCTGACTTTCAACATACAATAGCTCATGCATGCAAGGAGGTCAAAATTTTAACTAGCTAAGTTTTGTGGACTGACAATTCATTCTCATTCTCTCTCTCTCTCTCTCTCTCTCTGTCTGTCTCTCTCTCTTTCTCCCCCCCCCCACTCTCCATCTCTCTCCTTCTCTTTTGCTGTCCCTTTAAAAAAATTGGAACAAGGCTTCAGATTTCCCATCCCCTGACCCAGCACTCAACACTTGGATTGAACAGTGCACATTGCCACGAAAAGTCTCTGTCTACTTTCACATTTCCACTCTTTATTTCCCTATTTTGATATCCCATTGCCTAACTGATGCTCAGCATTCTCAGGCCATTGAGCATTCTTGGTCTTTTGGTTTGGGGGGCAATTAAGGGTTTCCTTGACCTATCAGATAACATTCAGAAACATCACAAAAGAAAGAGGAGTATTGTCCTTGTACTGTCCAATATTTGAACTTCAGTCCTTTGATTAATCCACTGAGCAGCTAGATCTACTTTAGATGGGGAGAAACAACATGGGTTCAGCTCTAAAATGGATGTTTGTCCTCGCTACTAGGTTGAATTACATTTACATATATATTTACTTAGAACTAATAGGAATTTAGACTCATCTATATTTTGTTTAGGCTTTGAGCAATGAAACTCCTTTCTGCTATCCTCAAGGCTTAGATTAAAATGTATCAGAGTAAGCAAAATCTTGCACTGTTGGAGTCAAGATTTAATCGTATACCTTGTTGAGGCAACTGGCTTTGCCCTGTGCTCTAAGAATCCCATACTTTTGTTAGACTGAAAAATAAAAACATTTCTCATCAATGCTATACAAAAATTGGACGTTATGTCGCTTCTATCATTTCTTCCTTCCACTGGAATCAACTGAGGGCCCTTGCACTATGCAGTTATCTTGCCTAGGACTCAGGAAGAGTAGACTAAGATTGGGATTGAGTCATAATATAAATAAATAGATATATCTTGACTTTCTTGGGACTCTATAAACGTTCATCTCATTTCAGCAGCTTATAACAAGCCATAGATGATATTTTTGAACTCCAGTGTTCGGTAAAAATCCTAAATTCATGTAGATTAGCACAGTTTCTGGAAATTAAGTGAACTCGTGGTATGTCTGTTTCAAAGTCTAGCTTGTAATTTGTATGAATATTGTATATTCGAAAATGCAAGGCAATACATAACTTCAAATGGGATACAAATGTGAAACATATAAATAGGCAGAATAAAAGAAGTAATTTACTAGATAATATTCCATAAGGTTTGGGCTAGTCAGAAAATATTAAAAATAAAAATTCTTATGTGTTATACCACTATGCCATGATTATTATTATTACTACTATTATTACTACCTATAGGTTTTTTTAACTAATGTTTACTCCAGTGATACTATATAATTTCACCAAAATTGGCTGGGTACTGCCTTACCCAGGTAGCAAATCATTTGTTGAAGAAATTGTATCTAAAGGGGGAAAAGGGAAAACAATAACATTGTTCATAAATTCATTGAAATTAAATCCTGGAACTTCATTCCATTTTTGCTTACGTTGTGGAATTCTGATAGATTGTATTTATTTGTGTTATTCGATTCAAATATTTTTTTGTAAAATAATACATTGTGCAATCATCATTTGGGTGAAGGGATGGTTATTTAGAAATATATATCTGTGTATATAAATATGTGAAAAGGAAGCCTGTCACAAACACTACATTAGAGAATATTTTATGGCATTCAAAGAAAAAGTCAAACACTGAACATTATCATGTGCCACTATTAAAATGCCACTTTAAGGGATGGGGATGGGGATCTTGTCATTTAAAATTCTTTTTTAAGAAATATAATTAAAGAATTTATGAGTATTATATGTAAATCTTTTTAATTCTCTAGAAGGCATGACCAAGGAAATCATACAAGACACCAACAATGTAAATTTTGTACAGTATTATGCGTGTGTAAATGAAGCTTGCTTGTAGGGTGAGGGGACTTTAAATAAAATCTTATGTACTAACATGCTTGTCTGACAAATCTCTTTTTAAGAATGTTTAAATCACATTTCATCACATAGATACATAAAAATCTGACTATTAACCACAATCATTTTATATTGTTTCTTTCGCCTGAATCCTACATAGAAATGCCAGATTGTTGTTTTTTGTTGAAATATGTATTAATATTTTGAACATCTTGTTTTGATAGGCCAACTCTCTTTAAAGGTGTTTCTTTGTAACTGAAAAGCTGGGTTTTTTTTAAATAAACAATACAGTTGTATATTTAATCATTATCGTATGCTTATTAAAAAATGTTGGTGTATGAGAAAAGAGAATGAACGAGAGGAAAAGATTTAACAGGGTATCTTGTGTTGTGTTTTGTTCCAGGTTTCTAAATTCATGACAGCCTAAAAAAATTTAGTGGTATTAGAGGTCAGAGTAGTTAGTGGGAGGGGAAACTAATGAATTCGAGAGCTTTTAATGCCATAAATGATTCTGTTAATCTGCAGCATAGATGTTGATCAGTGGAACTGAACTCAACTCCCCGGACCTTGTCAGATTTATTCTGTGCATGTTCCACATCAATTACAGATTTTAGAAGAGGTCCTCATGCAAAACCCTGCACCCTAATATTTAAGCCAACTTAGATGTCGTTGAAATTAAAATCTAGCTGTGGAAAATCTCTGTGATCCTGATATATGAAAATCCAAATAAATTATTTGTTCACAGAAATGAAAAATAACTTCAGCAGGAAATTTTAGAAATTACTTATGCAGGATTAATCCAGTTCAATGAATGCATCTTGCATTGATTAATAAACCATCCATGAATTGCAAACTAAAACTACAGAGGTTGTGCTGTCATCTCTTTTATTGAAACTAAAACAGAGTGCATATTCTACAAAATACACGATCGTTTAGGTATTTTAATTCTAAAGGATTGTATGGGTACAATTGCATTATTACTGCATCTGCATGTTTATGATCAACTATATTATTTGATTTAATTGTTTTACTTTTGAAAAAAACTGAACTTTTATGCAGCCCAACCTAGTGACTAATCAGGGCCCAACTAAGTTAATTTACTTCTTTTTTGTAGTTTTAAATGTAATGATTATTCTCTTGTTCCCTCAAACTTCCCACTGATACTTTTTCCAGTGTTAATTTTGGACAAATGATTTTATATCCTGAAATTATATATTGTTGTTGCTTCCTAATTCATTCCATGAATAAATGCTAGACAGTAATCCTAATGGAATATTAATTTGAACTATGACTTGAGAATTATTTCTCCTACTTTCTATTAGACAGTGGGAGATAGATTTTTTTACCTTTCTAAGAGAAAAGTCTTTGACTTTATCCTAAATCCTGACTATCACTACACCTTGGAAGGACTGAAGCTACATCTTACAGAATATAAGAATATTGCTTCCCCCCCCCCTTTCCTAGTGCTATTTCCTAAAAATATAGCATCAAATAGAATCTTCTACTGACTTCATACAGACTGAAATTTAAGACTGTTTTGCAGGCATTACAGCCTTCATCTTTAAATAGTAACATCATAGTAAATGAAAGATTTTTAGGGTGGTCAAATTATTTGAGGACACGAATGTCAACATTTTGCTCTCAAAGAAGTCAATTATAAGGACCTCATTGAGCTGTCTATTGTTCCTAGCTAAGCACTGTTAACATGAAAGAAGAGAAGCTTTGTGGATAAGTTTCATAGGGATTTGATTCATATTGTTTAAATTATGCTCCAGGTCCAATGAAACTCTATATAAGAAGATGGGCTGCTGAATATTTGGCAAAACTGTAAGCCCTGAGTATTGCTTACAGTTTTAGGTAATTGACTTCCTCCTGTGACCTATTGTGCTGCTTGTAAGGCATTAGGACTAAAGAACATTTGATAACAGGACATTTTATGGGATTTTAGAATTTTTGACTACATTTTATCACCATTTTGTCTTTTCCTAAGCATTGTCCCTGAAAAAATGTCAATTCTAAATAATTAACACAAAAAATTTAGAGGAACAAATTAATTCCTTAGAATTTCCCAGAAATAAAGATGGTCAGTCTTTAGAATAGGTTTTATCCTGTATATATTAAAATAAAAATCCTGGGAATATGACATTTTAATAGAATAGATTTTTAAAATAGATGTAAGCCCTACAGCAGGGTTTGGTTACAAGTTATTGGAACTCCCACAATCAAGATCATGGAACTCAGTATCTGACAATAATGATCTATTAGTCTTGATCCTTGCTGGCTAACTCCATAATCCTGATGATGGGTTTTGAGTATCACCTGCTAGTAAGCAATATTGAAGGACTGATATCACCTCCCTGACCATGTTTGTGTAGCACTGAAATACAAGAGTGGACATTGTGGGACAGAATGTTGGATGAGCGGAGTTGTGGACCTGATAGAGCAAAATTCTTATGTTGTTCCAGCAGCTGAACTCTACCAATAATAGGCACATCACATCAGAGGAACAAGAGAGGCCTAGGAATCAACAACACTGCTACATACAAGTTTGCAGCTTTTGGAAACTGAAGTTTGTTCAGACGTTATAACTAGGACGACTAGAAACATATGTTCCCCTAGGATCAGGCATATATACCCTACATATGAAAAAACATAGCCAAGAAAACAATTTTTTATGAAATATGTACATAGATGGTCATAAAAAATATTGTAGAAGGAGAGCAATGTTTCTGTAGGGTGGCCAAAAATCAGGATTAGTTAGAAATATTATCAGACTTATAGCAATAGCAATAGCATTTAGACTTATATACCGCTTTACTGTGCTTTACAGCCCTCTCTAAGCAGTTTTACAGAGTCAGCATATTGCCCCCCAAAATGTGGGTCCTCATTTTACCCACCTCGGAAGATGGGTCAACCTTGAGCCTGGTGGGATTTGAACTGCCAAATTGCAGGCAGCCGATAGTCAACAGAAGTGGCCTGCAGTAAAAGCATTCTAACCACTGCACCATGGAGGCTCTATGCTTGTATAAGTAACTCAATTTGTAGATTAGTGTTTTGTTTTTAAACCTTAAATGTTTTCATGGCTTTGCCTAGAGCTTAGGTCATTTTCTTAATAAATCTGCTTTGATAAAATTTTACTGCAAAACTTGCTGAAAAGATACAAGGTGGTCGCTAAAAGAGTATAGTCCTCCTCGAGTCAATCTCAACTCTGAATAACTGTGGTTTTGGCATTGGTGTAGAAGTGATTTGCCACTGCTTCCCTTCAGAATGTTTTCCAACTTCAGTCTAGTCTACCACCTTGGGAGTTCAGGCCTCCTATCCCAGCGAAACTAAGCCTGACTCCTAGATCAAATAGATGCTGCCATCTGCTGTGATAATTTCAGAATATTTTCTAGTAATCCATTCAGGCACATTCACCAATAAGCCTTATCCTTATGACAATTACGAGAGACGAAACCTCAGTAAGTGGCCTATATCTTCCCATATACTTTCATGGCCTGTTGTTACTAACCTCTCTCTTGTCATTAATTTCACTAATGGAACTCTATTAACTGCATCTTCTTGATTGCCTTGTAATATGCTTGCTGAAAAGCAGTTTCTTGGCACAGTCCAAAAGGGTGAAAGCATTCTCACAGGAAGAATGCACTCTGAAATGTTCTCTTCCCTGAAATTCATAACCCACCTCTTAACCTTTTCTAGGCAGTTGCTTAATTCTTTGTCTAGGCCTTTCCTAGATGAATGGTTGCATGAACAGTTTTGATTTTATTTTTTTTTCCCCCATATGAGGGCTGAAGCAAAATATGAAGAGAATTGGAGGTCAAACACAGTGCAAATACTTTGCAGAAAAACAGGCAATAAAGAGATCATTACTATGTAAGGTGGAAGAAAGACACATGGTTTAATTGGAAACCGATCTAGAAGTGTTCTTAGGTTCTGAAGGACTTCTGGTTTTCATGAATAGCTAGAAAAGCTTCTTTTGCATCTGCGGTAAAAAGTGGCTGGTCGCTCTGAGACATGTCTGAATCATATACTGAGATACTCAGGAGGCAAGGGCATCTTTATGTTTCTATCCACCCTGGGACATATTAGTACTGTATGAGTTATGCTTTAGAAAGTGCATTTTTAAGAGAAGAAACCCTTACAAAAACCAATACTAGCCAAACAGTGGAGGTTTGACACTGCCCATTTTTCATTAAGAGCAATTTGGCAAAACAGAATATAGAAGAAAAAGTGTGTGTTTTAACTTGGTTATCAGGACTACTGGATTAAATGAGAATCTATAGGTGATGGAGATAGATTCATTGCCATATTCAATAGGTAATGATCACAAATGCTAAACACTGAATTTCAGTAGTGGTAGAAATATCAATGTGAATTGCAAAATAGGTGCAGCAGTTTCCCACGATTTGGGGTGAAGGCTCAACGTAGGAAAAATTTACAATGGTTGTGAAATACATCATGGAATTTGGACTATATAGCTGATACCACCACAATAGCCTGACTTTTCTCTTGTGTTGAATTGAGTCGTGTCAATGGATGGAAAGGATTTCTAAGAAAACTATATTTTTCAAAACAAACTATAACCAAAATCAGATTATTTTCATGTGTTCAATCTTGGAATTCTTGGTTTAAATGGGAAAATGTGGGCAGTGGAAAACAAGAATTGAAGCTGATCTCTTCTGATATATATAAGCTTTTACTCTTTGTTCTTCCTGGAACTGCTCTTCTCATTTCATCAATTTGCAATGCAACTTTTGACTCTGCCAACATTTTGTTTGGTAAAGATTGTCTTGTGTGAGAAACAGCATCCTTTCAGTAGATACCTATAAATATGATCACTGGATTGAATTCAAGGAATATCTTCTAACTGAGAACAAGATTCAATATCAATATTTAGTGAAAGACTAACCATATTTATTTTACAACTGCAATCACAAAAAATATGAATATTCAATACTTCAACTAGCATCAGCCCTGTTTAGTAGAATTGACTTTCTTCTGAACCTAAGTTGTCTAAAATGTGAAAGGTATGGATTATTAAAATGGCTGAGCTCAAATCTTCCAATATCTTTTCTCAGTACAATAATGTATAATACTTCTGAAGAACTGTGCAATATATACATTATTTACAGTAGCTTTAGCATTCATATTTTAATATCACTTAATGTTAAAATGAAATTGTGTAACTCCAGTAGTCAGTGTTTAAACTGTAATTTACATAAGGCAATGTTCAAATTCATTTATCTATTGAAATATATTTTATCACATTTTTCTACTTAAAAAGCACTCAAGCCGTATGCCTTGTTACTTGATTATTTATGTTTGCTCTATAAAGGTATCATATTTTCTGAAGAATATTACATTACTGGAACCTGTATAATATAGTAGGAGAAAATAGTATTTTTATAAACACTTTACAGCTAATCTGTCATGCTTATATAAGCCATCAATATTTAAGCTGATTTCTTTAAAACAGCGTAATACTTCTGTACCTTTTGTTGTTCTTATGCTGTTTTTGTTGCAATGCAGGGCAAAGCTCCTGCTGAATCCACATTTGTAAAGCAAGGATAGGTAATTTAAAAAAAAAATCAATGAGTATATTTTGATGTTGAGTGCTCACATTGTTGAGACTCTCAACAATTGGTTGCCATGCTGAAGGATGGCTTTTCATAAAAGAGCTATGGTGATGGACACAAGTCACAGAGCTACCAGGAAACAAACTGATGAGGTTATTTCTCTAATATTCCATGGACCTTCCATCCTTGAATACTCTCAATCATTCCTTATTAGCTTTGTTTTTTTCTTTTTCTGGAAAGCCATTGGGATGGGGAGGAAGTATTTCTAATAAAGCACACTCTGCAACCTCTCAAGGCCCAAGTGAGCATTCTTACAAATAAATACAGCAGTAAAAACCAGTGCTTTGCTTTGTAGCATGCTACTTTTACTTTTACTTTTTTAAAAAGATCATATGCATGGCAAACCCTAAGAAAAGAACCACAAGCATCCTGAAGTCAACAAGAAAAATACGAGTAGTCCTTGACTTATGACCACAGTTGGGAATAGGACTTCCATTGCTAAATGAGGCAATAAGTCAATCATGACAAATTTAACAACCTTTTTTGCCATGCTTGTTAAGCAAATCACTACAGTTGTTCAGTGAATCATGAGGTTGATAAGCAAATCTGGCTTTTCCCATTGAACTTGCTTGTCGGAAGCCAGCTGAGAAAGTCGCAAATGGTGATCATGTGACCCTGGGATGCTGTAATCATTGCAAAGACATCCCGGTTGCCAAGCACTTGAATTTTATCATAGAATGATAGGGATACCGCATCAGTCATAAGTGCAAGGACCCACTTTTTTCAGGGCTTTTGGAACTGAATGATTGCTAAATGAACATTCATAAGTTGAGGATGACCTGTAATTGCATAATACCAAAAAAGAAAGAAATGGCCAGGCATAAGTACACAGAAACAGAATATTGAGATGACATCTTTGCCTTTCGTTATTGATTGAAAAAGATACTGGCTGCTTCTACCATAAGGTTGCATTAGTATAATTCCAAGCAAAGCAAGCTTTACAGAGAAGGGTAATACTCCTGATGGTTTTAATTTATTCACATAAAACGCATGCTGAAATATATTTTTCTCACCCAAGTATTCTATATACAATCTCAGACATTAGGAAAGGGTAATAAATAAGGTTAAGCAGAAGTTAACAGTCTCCATCCTGATAACGGTTTCTGAGTATTTAGCAAGGAAGTGAAGAGATTTTACATGTCCAGATTTAAATGGATACCACCTTGGAAGCCTTGAAAGGAATATGGTAGTAACAAGACTATTTTCCTGGAAAACTCTTGACTTGGCTCCAAATCCTTACATTTTATAAATAACTCTAGGCTATAATATTGGGGAGAAGGGAGGGGGGAAAAACAAGGTAATTAAAATATTATTCTTTGTTGGAAGAGAGTGTTATTTTAGCTGTATTCTCTCCTTTGCCTATCCTAATAACTACAAGATATTTACTAGGTTCTCTTCTCTCTTCTGTTGACTATCCTTATGTGGATGAGGATCTAATTGTATTGTAACGTATTACCTTAATAAATCCATCCAATCCTGTTTGGTTTATTGGACAATTGTTGCCTCATCCCATTTTTGTTCTCCTTACTGATGGCTGTCTGAATTTCTTCTTTGTTTGATAGAAAAGTTCATCCTTACTGCTGAGAGGCTCTCTGCAACATACAAAGCAAAGAGAGGAAAAATGAGAAAAGAATGTGATGACTTCAAGGAGACAGTGAATGACTTAGTGCAAAAAGGGGGAAATTTGTCTGCATATTCCAAGAGTAAGGGCATTCTACACATCTCCAGAATGCACTAAGTGGTGCAGTAAACCAATAAATTAGAAGAATGTAAATGTTTTGTGGGAATTGCACACAAGGGAAAATGCTTCCTCATCCTCATATTTGTTTTCATGCAAATTATTACAGAACTAGTACTACTGATACAAAGCTGAGTAAGACATCAAAACCAGTTATAGAGATTACCTTAAATTGCAAAATTACACCAGTATCCTTCCATTTATAAAAACCATTCTGATAAAAATGTCAAAAGGAAAACTTATGAAAACCTATCCTTAAGTAATTTCTTCTTTCAGTTCTAATATTCTAATTTTTTCTAATTTATTATAAATTCAGCCTAATAAGGGTTCAATGAGATGATTTAACTCTTATCAGACTGAATTTATATTAAATGACCTAGTAAACTTTGATTATTAATACTTTTTGTAATTCTCACAGAATTCCTGCAGGATGATTATGTGTGTACATATGGTTCTTTCCCACATTATCTAATAGCACAGCCCTATTCTGCTTCTGTCTGAATGGCAGAGATGGAATCACAACTAATGCCTTTACCAATGAGACACAAGTTTAATGCCATTGGGGAAAATGTAATTAGCCCAAGGTTTGTTTTGCTTTGGGGTTTATTCTGCAGATGGTCATTGCCAGAACCAGCCATCTTTTTGCTCCTTTGATGTTGTGTCTAACTATAAGGAACTCTGCTTAGCATCTGACAGTTTGGGGACACATTTTCTGCCTTTGTACAGTTGGTAGACTTTGGACTACTCCATAGTACATCCTAAAGACAACTATCAAGAGGGAAGTCCATATTTAATCAACAAGTGGAGATGGGAGGATAATTTCTTTCCAATTCAAACTGTAATTAAGCTACACCAATTGAAGGATGCCATTATTGTCCTTAGTAGACTAGACAAATCAATTAACTTTAGAAGACAAGTTATTTAAGCTGATGGAGTGAATCTACACTGGCTTAGCAAAACCATCATCCTGTAATAAATGGGTCTAAGTTAGCAGCTCCATTACACAAATGGAACGGTGCCAATGTAGGACAAATGTTTTTAGTATTCTCAGAGGCACCGTATACATCTCCTACTACTACAAGACCTTCAACTATATTGGCAGATGAGATTCAGATCTACCAAATAATCAAGCATTAGGCAGCAATAAGAATATAGACCAGTGATGGCTAAGCTTTTCAGCACTGAGTGCCCAAAGCATGTGTGCACACATCCCCAAATGTGATGTGCCCATGTTCCCATGCATGCGCCCCACCCCATGCATGTGCCCCACCCCCCACGCATGCATGGCAGAGACCCAAGGATGAGCTGGCCAGCGGGAAGTGCACATCCATGTGGAGCAGTGTAGAGCTGGGGCGATGGCTCAAGTGCCCACAGAGTGCCATAGGTTTGCCTTCATGGGTATAGACTGGAGTATTCATATTTCAACCCAATGAAACTAAAATCAGTTAATATTATCCTCACAGCATTGATGATTCCAACTAATTAAAATTGCAACTGAAAATAATAGGAAAAAAATACACCTGACTGAAGAGATTAGAAGTCCAGTGAAAAAGTAGTATCATTTGTCCTACAGTACTAGGCTAGCCTTTCCCAACACTTCCCAGATATGTAGACATCAGTATTCACAATTCCCAGCCAAAATGATGTTTATTGAGACTTTCCAACACTTCCCAGATATGTAGACATCAGTATTCACAATTCCCAGCCAAAATGATGTTTATTGAGACTTTTAGAATTTCAAACAGGGCATTCAGGTTGGGTAAGATTGTCCTAGAATTTCTGTGCATTTCCAGAACATTTTCTAGAATTTGGTAAACAAGTGAAATAGGGCAATGGATACGTTTAGAGACACCTCATTCAACTTTCAATAGAGAAATTGTTCTCATGAATGCCTTGAGGTTTACCCAACAATCACCCAGCTCACTAAATAGTACTAATGTTGCTGCTGTTTCATTTGCATATCTTTCAACCCCACATTGATGAATTATTCTTCATTCTGGGAATCAGAACAAAGGCAATGGATTTTTATTAGAATTTTATAATCTTGCCATTGGACCTTCCACAAGGACAGCAGAATAAACTCTAATGACTGAATCACCTCCTGTATGTCCAGTTATTGCTAGTGTAGTAAACCAAGTGATTAGATTTAACTACAGGAAGTTTTATCATAAGTTTGCCAAGAAAATAACCAGAACAATTGGTAAGCATTCAAATTAGCAATGTGGGAGGCATTGCTGAATGGGATGGAGGAGTTTAAAGAACTTTTGGGCTAAGGACATTGGCTAAGCACACATGGCTAATAATCACATTATTTGCACTGACTAGAAAGCATATGACTAGTTATGGAGACTTTGGTTAGCATTTGAAACTCAAACCTATAGGCTGAGCTTGCTGTCAATTAAGTATTGAAGACAATGTTATCTTGCTTGGAAAACATAGAAATTTTTAATTAAAATGATAAATGGCAGCGCTGCAAGGCCCTTTTATCTTTGATCCAATCCATGGGACATACTAGGGGGTATGTACTGAATTTTGGAGTGAGGGGTTACAATGGCTTTGTTGTAAACTCTGCTTAGCTCTTCTTCAGACATAAGCAACATACATATATTTTACATGTGAGCAGACAGAACAGGAACAAATTCCTTTGTTTTTATCACTTACAAATGAAAACTACTCCTCTTCCTCCATAAAGGTTTTTCATTAAATTCTAGAGTGCGGAATTGCATGGAGAACCTTTACAGACATTTGCTTATTTATTTAAATTTTGTATGGCTGCTCATCTTAAGAATATAACTGAATGGATCATAGCAACAATAACAAACAAACAAAAACTGTGTGCTTCAGCCATCTTATTTGGGTGCATCCAAAAGAACGCCACAGGCTCCTACCTGTCAGGTGCAAGCAATCAGATTCACATGTGAAAAGGTTCAAGTTGACTACTTTATTATCTACCTCAGTGCAAGAATTTCTCAGACTTGGGAACAAACAGATAAAATTCCATGGAATTTGGAGGGGCGGGTGTGGGGGTGTCAGTCCTAGGTCTCTTGCAGTTGTGCAAAGATTCAAGGCTAACTCCCCACTTGAACCCTCTTCCTGCCTGGCTAGGAGTTTCCCAAGACTACCTCATGTTATCTCACCCTTGGGGGAAATAGCCAGTTCTTTACAGCATCCTGGAAGGCTAAAAAATGGGGGTCTGCAAAATCTCAGAGGCAAGGGTGTTCCACAAGTGGAAGCTGCTATGGAAAAGGCACACTTCCTAGATGCTAGTAAATGGCTATATTTAGGAGATGGGGTATGCCCACTGGATCCAACCCAGTGGGGTGGGCAGGTACCAGATAGGGCGTATATGGAGCCTTAAAGGTCTTAACGATCATTTGAATCATCACCTGTACAAGAAATTTCCTTTTCAATTGAAGACATGTTACCAGATCTGTTACAGTGCTCATCTTATGAATTTGCTTCCTTTCCTTCTTTCTGTCCCTTGAGAAATTATTTCAATCACAGAACAATCTGTTAATGCAGTTTTATTTTTATTACAGATTTGGATGTTTTTCTAAGGCCACCATGAGGCAGCAAAGAATTAGTTATGAATCCTTACCCTCCTGTCAAGTGATTAACATTAAGAACATCACTCTGCTCTGCTATATCATTACATACAATTTGATTTGACAGAAATATAACTGTATGTCTTTGAATTTTGAACCTTAGTCTTATACATTATGAAAAATGAATACCTCTCATCCCAAAGAATTAATTTCTCTGACTATATTAACAGGCAGGTCTGCACACTTCCTGTCTTTAAGGCTCCTATGCCTGACTGCATTTATGCTCTCATTTAGCATCTCAAAATGGGCACTTTCTTTCAAGAAGGATTTTTGCATGAATCACCTGTTTAGTTAATCAGACTTATTAGCATATTGTCATCCATTAATTGCAATATAGGAACTATAGTTTTCCTTGTTTCCCTTGCTGCCTTCCAAATAGAGCTCTTCAGGTTTGCAAAGACATTTGTTGCTTTCTGTCTTTTGCAAATTATAATATTTAACAATTCAACGTGGTATCTGTGATACTGCTGATTAAAAAGATGTAGTTGTTAATATGCTTCAGCCCATCTTTAGTTCATCAGCTTTCCTAATCATTTATTAGAAAACATTGTAAATAAGGTTCTTAATACTGCAAGGAGCCTTTCTGGACTCAAAATTGTTTCTCAGGCATTTTTTCATACTCCAACATAAAGATATTGAGGAAATAATGCATTTATTTTTCACATGCAAGTACCAGTAATTCATATCAGGTGGATTGAAGCTAACCTGCAAAGTAGGAAAATTTACCATTCAAAATACAATTTTATTGCTCACAAATATTTTAGGTTGATATTATTATTCACAAGAGCATAGGCTTAGAATCCATTTAAAATGTGTGGCTGCTTGGAATTATCCTGTCATTTGATAACCATGCATTACAAACCGGAAACATTCTTTGAGGTGATTCAAGAAGCGGTGAGGGAGTAAAAGATTAGAAGAAAATGATCAAACTGATGCCTGAAGTCCTGATTTAAAATTATTATGGAGAACATCAACTTTTCATATTCTCCCTTCTAACTGCATGATATCAGCAACTAGTATACTGGCGTTAGCTCTTTAATGAAGTAATTTCATTTTTCTGAGAATTCAAGAGCTACTTCTAATGTCAAGTCTTGATACTTACGTTTTTCAAAAGAATGTAGGAAAACCAGCTAGAAAGTACTATCATATTTAAAGCAGTGGCGGCATAACGATTGCAAAGTCAGATTACAAACTGGGAATATTCATCTTTGAGGTGATTCTGGAAGTAGTGAGTGATTAAAAGCCTGAACCATTCTGGAAAACTTTTGACAGAATAAAGGTTCCCCCCACTAGGTATTTATCATTTGATCATGTATAATTAAAAAAATGAAACTCCTAAACCTCCCCTTGAGTAGGTTTAGGGCAGTGACTGTTTCATACTCAACTTGATTATGCAGTGAACGTAAAGCACAGATTTTGTGGATTACATTTGAGAAGTTGAAGAACTCTTAACTGAACTTCATGGAATTATTAAAGTAAACATTCCTGATGTCATTATAGATTATAATATATACATTATAGTACTTGCAATACTAACAAATTCTCTAATAATGCATATATCCATGGATTATTTAAGAATGATTACAAAATAGATGGGAGTGGATTAGATTTGATAAATAATACAGCCCAGCGTACAGGTATTCTCGACTTACAACAGTTCATTTAGTGACCATTTAAAGTTACAACGGTACTGAAAAAAGTTACTTATGACCATTTTTCAGCGTTAAAACCTTTGTAGCATCCCCATGATCATGTGATCAAAATTCAGATGCTTGGCAACTGGTTCATACTTATGACCATTGCTGTGTTGCAAGATCATGTGATTTCCTTTTGCGACCTTCTGACAAGCAAAGTCAATGAGGAAGCCAGAAAATTTAACAACCAGGTTGTTAACCTATCAACCGAAGTGATTCACCTAACTGTGGCAAGAAAAGTCATAAAGTAGGGCAAAACTCACTTAACAAATGTCTTACTTAATAACAGAAATGCTGGGCTCAATTGTGATTGTAAATACTACCTGTTTTTCTTCCCAAACAATGAGCCAGCAGTGTGCTGCGGCTGCCAAAAAAGCCAACACATTTATAGGCTGCATAAACAGAGGAATAAAATCAAGATAACGTAAAGTGTTAATACCACTTTATAATGTCTTGGTAAGGCTACATTTGGAATATTTCATCCACTTTTGGTTGCCATGATATAAAAAAGATGTTGAGACTCTAGAAAGAGTGCAGAGAAGAGCAACAAAGATGATTAGGGGTCTGGGGGATATAACATATAAAGAATGGTTGCTGGAACTGGGTATCTCTAGTCTGATGAAAAGAAGAACATAATAGCAGTCTTCCAATATCTCAGGGGCTGCCCCAAAGAAGAGTGAGTCAAGCTAATCTCCAAAGTACCTGAGAGTAGGACAAGAAGCAATGGGTGGAAATTAATCAAGGAGACAAGCTACCTAGAACTAAGGAGAAATTTCCTGACAGAACAATTAATCAGTGGAACAACTTGCCTTCAGAGGTTGTGAATGCTCCAACATTGGAAGTTTTTAAGAAGAGTTTGGATAACTATTTGTCTGAAGTGGTATAGGGTTTCCTGCCTAAGCAGGGGGTTGGACTAGAAGACTTCCAAGGTCCCTTCCAACTTTGTTATTCTATTCTATCAGAATGGCTGAAAGCAAGACTAAGAGAAATGAACTTGTAGAGCATATGGAATTAGTTTTAGCAAGCTGGACCCTTGGAATCTCTCATATTAATAATTAAGGAATAGTGTTTGGCATGAAGACATAAAGAATGAGAAAGAAATTAAGATACAAAATAGGCGGTTTCCAAGTTTTTAAATCAATTTTAAGTCAGTCTAACTGCAAGTTTTTATTATTCAGCAAGTTTTATATTGAACAACCAAAGTTGATTACATACACCCTCATTATTAAACGCTCATGTCTGAATGTAACTTTCAATTAGGCAAAACAGTGCATCATAAGGTGCCTTCAACCATTTTTGAATCAACATTAAAACATACACCCAAATTTCAAGACCAATGGGATTGAAACTTGGTAAAGCTGTGGCCACTTCAGTGCTACTATGATTATCATTTCTAACACTTCTTATCAGCTTCCTACAAGGAAAATCAATGGGGAAGCCAGCAGGAAGTGTAAAATGCTCCCATTGTTTTTTTGCCTGCCCATGGTTATTCTGTTTCTCTGTTTAGATATGGAAACAAATATTCCCAAAACATTGACTCAATGGGTCGCAAGTTCCTTAGTAAATTCTAAGGAAAGAGGTGAAAAAAGGCAAAACTGACTTGCCAACAACACAAGGAATAGCAATCAGAATGGATGGTGACCAGCAAACAATATCTGATTGTAAACTTGCCTCAGTATGGAGTCTACGCTGTTAGCAGAAGACTTATGAAGTATGTCACCAGAATACATTTACAGTCACTACGTGGTTAAATAAGAATTCACATCTAATTCTCTACAGTTCTAATTCAACACTAAATTCATTGATTTCATATTTTCCAGAAGTGGTTGTTTTTTAAGCAACGTCTTAAAAAAAGTTAATTAATACATTTCCATCCAAAACAAATTTCTTTGTATCAACAAAAAAAATGTGAAGTGAAATTAGCATAATTTCTGTACTGATGTTACATGTCTATATAACTGTAGTATATATGTCCACACATAAGTCATTGAGCTCAAGAAACAAAAATTACAAGCTAACAGCAATCTTTTATACTCACGTAGATTTAAATTCTTTTCTTTCTCTGACAGTCGGTCAGTTTTTGGATTTCAAGATGATTTCAGTGAGACTGTTACAATAGCACTGCTAAGCTTTATTAATGTCTTTCTTGGCAAATGTAAAAGGGTAAAATTCTTGTAAAATATAAATAACTCAAACATGATTTTAAGAAAAAGTACTCAGAAATTGAGAACCGCTGAAAGAAAATGTGGCCCTTAAATTTATCCTAAATTTTATCACCAACTGCTTTTGGAATTTTAATCACATATACAAGAATAGATCTTGAAACTTAGTATAAAACTTGTACTGTTCTGAAGGAAATACAGTGTTGCTGGAAGTTTCAATTACGGTAAGTTAACAATGAAGAGTTTGAATTTACTACTAAGCATATTTTAAGAATATTTAATTAGTTTCTCAGTATAATTGATCCTTATTGGAAAATGGTACAGTGGAATTTAATGATTCAATTATAATTTATCTTTTTTGCAATATATGTACCTGGAGAATTTTGTAGCTGCGTATGCATACGTATACAATGGAATTAATTTTCTATTTAAACTCCTTGGTAAAAAATTCAATCTAGTTAAAATTAAGACATATCATTTATGTTCAAATATTTATTCCATATTAAAAATATTTATTTTCATAAAGCCAATGACATACTTGCATAACCATTGCACTTAAACTTCAGTTTTGCATCATAATTTTTGTACAGACATTTGTTATATTGCATAACCAATATTTAAGCATAATAATGCACTGTAAACATGTTAAAATATTTCAAAAATTTAAATGATTGATACAATGGTGCTGAAATGTCATGTACAGGTAGTCCTCATTTAGGAAGCACAACTGGGACCTGCAAAGTAATCACTAAGTGAAACCACAACTGTCTTTATGATCTTACTTCAGCTTCCCTTTGCTTTACAGTTCTGAGAAGATTGTAAATGCAAAGGTTGGTCATAAACAGGGGTGGGATCCTCCCGGTTGGGCCTGGTCCAGGCGAACCGGAAGCAAAAAGAAACCTCCGCTCCGTGGAGAGGAAAAGAAAAAGAAAAATGCATGT